>CM077181.1:36819458-37286958 GCA_039654105.1 Coreius guichenoti
GCAAGAGTCAATGTTTCTATGTGTGCGTGCGTTTGTATGTGTGGGAGTGTATGTTTGCAAACCTAAACCTCAGCTAATATCATTACCAGTCATGCTGCTCCAATATAACCCCACTATGGAGACATAAAAGACCTCAATCAATTCAGGTCTAGACACTACTGGCCAATCAATAAACACATAACATCACAAATAAAATGAAAAGCACAAAGAATAGCTTCAGATCTACATGGTGAAGGCAAAAAACAAAGGAGGGAGAGAAGAGGAAAAGCGAGAGGGGGAATTGGCAAGTCCTGAGGGCTCAATTTGTTTGTTGTAATCAGGTATGATGATCTCAGATATGCACCTGCTGGAGTCTCAAACATGGCTGGATAGAGTAAACTAACAGCATCCCATAATCAAACATGCACTTATGCTGTGTATGAACAGCAGCGGCAACCTGCAGGATTTATGGCATAATCCATGGTACTCAGAAACAAATCATAAGCAAAGGTCGCTGAGTCACAGCGACTATAGGTTTACATTTATCCATCCTCACTGCAATGGTGAGATCACTGCATTTGTGCGCTCAACAGACATCACTGTGATAGGCTCCAATACTCAGTGCTGCAACCTCTGATGTGAATAGATCTAAATATGATGCTACAATAAACACTTTTTATGATTAGTTAATCTCGGCAGCTGTAATAGTAAAAACGTAATAAACGCTTTCAAAAGAGTTCCACTTGTAATACTTATTTCATATGAAATGATGATAGCCAATCATAGCAGCTGGAGTCTTAAGTTTGGACATTGAAGTCTTAAGGAGACGCACCCCTTTAAACAGAGTGTTTAAATCAGAGTAGAAAATAGCCTTTTATTTCTAAATCACTAAATTACTAAACAATTACTAAATTAGGATATTATGACAATCCTACAAACTTTATACTGTAAATGCACCTCAGGAAACAAAATAAAAATGCAATTCATGAAATTTTTTTTCAACAAATTTATTACATAGTACCAATACCAAAAAATAAAGATTAAAGGGGTCATGAACCAAGAAATAACATTTTCCTTGAGATTTTAACATATAGAAGGTCATCATACTATAAGAATATCCTGTAAGTTTTAGAACTGAAAACTTCCAAAAACAGCTTTCATTGGTGAAAGACCGCCTCTGCAGAAGATCAACGCCTACTTCATCATTGCAACTTTGGCCCCCCCCACTGGCGTGTTAGTGAGATGACGAGGAGAGAACAGCTATACAGGATTACTGGACTAAAAAAAAAACATTACCTTCCATAGGATCCTAATACTAGGAATGTGGTTATTTATTTTCAACAATGTGAATGTCTCAGTTGAGCATTATTTATTTGTATTCGGTATATTTCACAGCACAGTCTCACAGCAGCCAATCACAGCAGTGGGGGTTTACACTTAAGTCTCACAGCAGCCAATCACAGCAGTGGGCATTTACACTGAAGTCTCACAGCAGCCAATCACAGCAGTGGACGTTTACACTGAAGTCTCACAGCAGCCAATCACAGCAGTGGACGTTTACACTTAAGTCTCACAGCAGCCAATCACAGCAGTGGACGTTTACACTGAAGTCTCACAGCAGTGGGTGTTTACACTGAAGTCTCACAGCAGCCAATCACAGCAGTGGGCATTTACACTGAAGTCTCACAGCAGCCAATCACAGCAGTGGGCGTTTACACTGTAGTCTCACAGCAGCCAATCACAGCAGTGGGCGTTTACACTGAAGTCTCACAGCAGCCAATCACAGCAGTGGTCGTTTACACTGAAGTTTCCCAGCAGACGCGCCCCTTCAAACAGAGCATTCAAATCAGAGGCTAAAATCAGGATAGGAAAAATGCCTTTTATTTCTAAATTGACAATTTTTGATGTAAAAATCATATTAACATTATAAGTGCACCACAGGAAACATTATAAAACAATGCAGTTCATGACCCCTTTAAAAGAATCTGCAAACTGCAATAAAAATAAACAAGAAAACACTCTTGAAAGAAAAATATAGAAATTCAGAACACAACAAATCACTACAAAATGGTCTACATATATATAGAGGCTAGGAAGCAACTGGACACAGTTTTCGACTTAATAAATTAATAAATACACACCTGTGGACTCTCGACACAGACTCTCAAACTTTAGCTCAAGTACAACAGAGTGTCGCATAATTATCTATTCACTCAGTGGGGCTTTATTGGCCAAATTATGCAGATTTACTTCCCGACCCCCTCCACACATGAACATGTGACTGAGGTAATGCACCAGACAGAAGGCTGATTACACACATGCACAAAGTCCTCCAAACATCTCTTTATTACCTTTCTGACCTCAATCAGGGTGAAGATCCCCCCCACCCTTATTAATTATCTCACACACACTCCTCTATGTGTCCTTCCCGTCCCATTCACAAACTATTGCAACCTCCATGACCACTTCACTAAAGTAGAGGCTTCATTTACATTCTCATCGTCTACATCATTTATAAAATCATTATTAAAAAAATGTGTTTTGGAACAGCAGCAACTCCATGTAAAGTCACAGAGCGGTGTCACCGAGTGCTGTAAAGTGCACAAAGCAAGGTCCATAAACACATGATTGGATGCAGTAACTGTACATAGTAACTGTAGAGTATATCTTCTCAAGCTTCATGTGAGGAATTGTCATTTTCATGCAATAATCATTAAAACAAAACCAAAATAAGCCAGCTAATCAGATGGCTTCATATATAATCATTCCCCAGCATACTGAGGCAGAATAACAGAAATTACTTTGTGATATGGCATTTAGAGAAAGAACACATGACCTTTTACTGTTGCTTGATTACAGGAACAATCTTTACTTACGAAACATCCTGCCACCCACCCTAAACACAGACACAACAACATATCGACACATCATCTATTTAATCACAGCCATCTCTCAAAGTTAAGGCTGCAGTTACGTCCACACATACACAAACACATCGCCGTGTATGATGAAAAACAACTTGTACTCTTACACCTGCACACTCAGCACCCAGTCGGCAACTAGAGATTTTACGACCCCCCCACCCGCTCAATGGCGTATCTCTGCGGCACACAGAAGTGCTGGCCTTTCCATTCTCAATTCTCTCTCTCTGCACCCACTCAGCTATTATGCCTCTACCATGATGGGTGGCGGCAGTTTAATATATTTATGTCTAGGGCAGATAAACAAAAAGCTTTTGCTGCCCCCTACAGGTGTGGAGGGGAACAAGACAGCAGATTTGTTATGATTACTGTAACATGGTATGTGACAATGAATAAAAATCAAATAAATAAATTTATAAATGTAAAATTAAATAAAAATATTTCTAAATAATATAACCAATTTGGGTTTTGTCTAGGTCAGAGGAATTTCTAACAAATAAATCAATTATATATACATACAAGGCTTGACATTAACACCCGGCAACCTGCCAAATGCGGGTGTATTTCAGCAGAGGCGTGTAACACAGTCACTCCTACTAGCCACTTTGGCAGGTTAAATTTTATTTATAAAATATAATTTTTTTTCCATTTGTAGCCTTTTAAAAAGCATTCGAAATAATAAACTAAGTGCAATGTACTGTTGTCAAAAATATAGATTTTTCGATACATATCGATACTAAAATATCGGAAACAATTCCAATACTTATTTACCGCAGAATAGATACACAAAACCAGCTGTGCTTTCTCTCTCTCATCTCTCCGACAGCAAGCTGACACACAAACCCCCCTCCCCTCACTTACTCGTTTCATTTGCTCCGGATGAATATTGTTGGTGTTACAGGGCTTGAATTTCAGCCTGGGATGGCGTGTATTGTGCATAATTTTACTCATTCCCGCAGATTTTGTGCTCAAACCCAAAGTGTGCGCACATAAAGCTGCCTCTCAGTAATGAATTGAGTTATTTTTTGCTGCTTATTGCACAAAGTCAAACACACAAAATAATGTCAAAATGCCAGTCATGGCAAGTATTCATGTAAACACAGTCAGTTATGTTTTAAGTGAACGTAAACAGTTGAGAAATAAAACGCATGTGTAACAGTATAATGGATCCGTGCATCAGGTCTTAAAGTGACAGCAGCCTAGTATATCTGCTGCCAAATTATGAGATAATATTAAAAATATCTATATGGCAGTTTTTCCCCATGGTATCAATGTCAAAAATTCCCCATGGTATTGATGTCAAAAGTTATTGTCAAGCCCTGTAAACATACCGGACAAAAGCGAACAGGCAAATATTACAGAAGATTAAATCCTCTGTGATATCACAAAGAAATGTGACTGATATGCAATATTAATAACACTTTCAAAGTGTGGTTAATCTGACCCCAGCAAAAACATACAATTTAGTAAATGAATGAGAGCATGTTGTAGGGAACACTAGGGAGGGGGAGCACTTAAGAAGAAGATTATTCACTCGATTATAACAGTGACCCAAAGAGACTAATCCTCTGTAGATTTCTCGCTTGGCTGCCACCTTCAGTTCCTAATGGCACAAAGAGGAATATAATCCAACAAGAGCGTCTTATTGTGGCATAATAAACATGAATAAAAAGATTTACAGAGGGAAAAATATAGAGATGATACACACAGAAGGAAATGAGCATGTTTATAAGGATCATTCCAGTAGGAGAATGCACCTCCAGTAGTGTTTTATATATCATAACATAATAATTATCATGAACGCACCTCTCTGTGAAGTTCCGGAGGACGGTGAGCAGGTTAGCCAGCATGTTTGCCTTGCTTCTTGTCTTTTCCGGTGCTTAGGGTGTGGGTTGCTCTGCCTGGAAAAGAATGAATAAAATGAAGATGGTAACACTTTATTTTGATGGTGCCATTTGAACATTCTGTTGACTATAAGTAACTTTGCAACTACATGTCAACTAACTCTCCTTAGAGTATTAGTAGACTGTCTGCTTAATATCTCCTAACACTTTATTGTGATGGTCCTCAACAGACATTCTACTGACTATAAGTAACTTTGCAACTAGGCCTACATGTCAACTTATTCTAACCCTAACCCTACCAGTCTACTAATACCCTACTAACACTCTAATGAGAGTTAGTAGACATATACAGTAGGTGCACATCATTAGCATACATACTGCAACCTCATATCCAAATGGACTAATTATGAAACTGCAACCAAATAATAAACCAAAAACTAGGTTATGTACAGTGGGGAGAACAAGTATTTGATACACTGCAGGTTTTCCTACTTACAAAGCATGTAGAAGTCTGTAATTTTTTATCATAGGTACACTTCAACTGTGAGAGACGGAATCTGAAAAAACCCCAGAAAATCACATTGTATGATTTTTAAATAATTAATTTGCATTTTATTGCATGACATAAGTATTTGATCACCTACCAACCAGTAAGAATTCCGGCTCTCACAGACCTGTTAGTTTTTCTTTAAGAAGCCCTCCTGTTCTCCACTCATTACCTGTATTAACTGCACCTGTTTGAACTCGTTACCTGTATAAAAGACACCTGTCCACACACTCAATCAAACAGACTCCAACCTCTCCACAATGGCCAAGACCAGAGAGCTGTGTAAGGACATCAGGGATAAAATTGTAGACCTGCACAAGGCTGGGATGGGCTACAGGACAATAGGCAAGCAGCTTGGCGAGAAGGCAACAACTGTTGGCGCAATTATTAGAAAATGGAAGAAGTTCAAGATGACGGTCAATCTCCCTCGGTCTGGGGCACCATGCAAGATCTCACCTCGTGGGGCATCAATGATCATGAGGAAGGTGAGGGATCAGCCCAGAACTACACGGCAGGACCTGGTCAATGACCTGAAGAGAGCTGGGACCACAGTCTCAAAGAAAACCATTAGTAACACACTACGCCGTCATGGATTAAAATCCTGCAGCGCACGCAAGGTCCCCCTGCTCAAGCCAGCGCATGTCCAGGACCGTCTGAAGTTTGCCAGTGACCATCTGGATGATCCAGAGGAGGAATGGGAGAAGATCATGTGGTCTGATGAGACAAAAATAGGGCTTTTTGGTCTAAACTCCACTCGCCGTGTTTGGAGGAAGAAGAAGGATGAGTACAACCCCAAGAACACCATCCTAACCGTGAAGCATGGAGGTGGAACCATCATTCTTTGGGGATGCTTTTCTGCAATGGGGACAGGATGACTGCACCGTATTGAGGGGAGGATGGATGGGGCCATGTATCGCGAGATCTTGGCCAACAACCTCCTTCCCTCAGTAAGAGCATTGAAGATGGGTCGTGGCTGGGTCTTCCAGCATGACAACGACCCGAAACACACAGCCAGGGCAACTAAGGATCTCAAGGTTCTGGAGTGGCCTAGCCAGTCTCCACACCTGAACCCAATAGAAAATCTTTGGAGGGAGCTGAAAGTCCGTATTGACCAGCAACAGCCCCGAAACCTGAAGGATCTGGAGAAGGTCTGTATGGAGGAGTGGGCCAAAATCCCTGCTGCAGTGTGTGCAAACCTGGTCAAGAACTACAGGAAACGTATGATCTCTGTAATTGCAAACAAAGGTTTCTGTACCAAATATTAAGTTCTGCTTTTCTGATGTATCAAATACTTATGTCATGCAATAAAATGCAAATTAATTACTTAAAAATCATACAATGTGATTTTCTGGATTTTTGTTTGAGATTCCGTCTCTCACAGTTGAAGTGTACCTATGATAAAAATTACAGACTTCTACATGCTTTGCAAGGGCAAACCTGCAAAATCGGCAGTGTATCAAATACTTGTTCTCCCCACTGTATGATTTCTCTATTTGTACGTTGAAAAATACTTTGTGCAGGATTTACTTTTTCACTCAGAAAATTCTAGTAAATTTCACAATTAAGAAGGCAAGTAACACAATCTACTCCATCGTTTACGACAATTACGAACACCTTTGGGATGAATTAGAGCGGAGACTGCGAGCCAGGCCTTCTCGTCCAACATCAGTGCCTGACCTCACAAACGCGCTTCTAGAAGAATGGTCAAAAATTCCCATAAACACACTCCTAAACCTTGTGGAAAGCCTTCCCAGAAGAGTTGAAGCTGTTATAGCTGCAAAGGATGGGCCAACTCCATATTAAACCCTACGGATTAAGAATGGGATGTCATTTAAGTTCATGTCAAGTTATATAATGTATTTATTTTGACAAAACCTGGAACACTAATTCACCACTGGTTCCCTTGTGATTTTCCTATGGGTTTTTATAATGGGTTTTTTCAATTTATGAGTAAAATAAGGTCTGTGGTCAACATAACTTGATGACACGTGAACGTTTTGCTCTACAACATAAATTACACACACCCATATTGAAAAATAAAATGTAAGAAAAAACGTATGTTTCTAATAAGTAACTATAAGAACGTTTGGGGTGTGAGTGTGTGCAGTTTATGTTGTAGAACAAAACGTCCAAGCGTATCAACTTATGTTTACCACAGACCCTATTTTCTCATAAATTGAAAACCCCCCATCATAAAAACCAATAGGAAAATCTCGAGGGAACCACTGGTGAATTAGTTTTCCGGGTTTTGGCGTCACGACTGCAGCACTATATAGGGTTATCTCTCATGGAGCGAAGTCTCTTGTATGCGTTGTGTATGTGTGAACTGGTGGGTTTGGATGTGCGAGTGTGTTTGTGCGTGTGAAGCAGATGGCAGCCTGTCTCTTCGGCTCCTGATATGCACTGTGCTTTCCCCGGGCGTCATGTGACAGGTGCTGCACTGCTGCTTTACAGCATAGTGAGAATGGATTCATCTCAAACTCAGCACAAAACACATACCTTCACAAACGCCCCCAATCTGTGTGCGTGCTAAAATTTATGTGTATTTTACCGCCAGATAAAACAAGCAATTACATTCTCTCCCTCCCTCAACCTAAAAGCACATCACTGGTCCTGTATCACACTTTAATGTGCCTGTAAACCAGGATGATTTAATAATAATGCTTTCTGTTATGTCGTAGTTGACTCGCAACTCTTGGGCCATGTCTCAATCCACTCCCTGTTTCCCTCCTTCATCAATCAATATATTGTAAACACAGATTCAGGCACTAGCAATGGCCTTGATCCACTAAACACTGGGACACTGCTGACTCAATTTCCTGACACAATTATGAGGACATACATCATCAGGTCATAAAGCGTAACTGGTAAACAAAATTGCTGTATAGCATTAAATGTATATTGGCACTGTGGAATACGCATTTGTCCTGCTTTTTATTACTTATTCAATCAGTTAAATGTACATAAAGAATGACATTCACACACTGAACAATTAGGCTATAGTATAAAAGTAATATTTCCATTTATTTAAAATAAAATTAAGAAAATAAATAAAATAAAAATACTTAAATCTACAAATAAATTAATATTTTTAATCAGCATCTGACAACTAAAATGACTGTATTATACTTGCAGGGTTTTTTATAAAATAAGTATAAATGTAGCCTATTAAATAAAATAATTATTGTAATTATTGTTAATGAATTAAAATAATATATTTTAATTATGCACATTTCTTTTAAAGACTTGCACTTGCACTCACCCACTTATTATACCTGCAATATTCAATTATAATACAAGTATAAATGTAACAATTATTGTAATTATTGTTAATTAATTAAAACATAATATTTAAAAAATATATATATTTTAAAGTCAGAAAATAAGGATTTGTCATATATTTACACTGGCACTCATCCTCTGAATCTGATTATACTTGCAGGATTGGTTTATAATATACACATTTATTAAATACAACAGTTATTGTAATGATTGCTAATTAATCAAAATCTAATATTTAAAAACACAGACAGAAAATAAGGCTGTGTCATATTTACACATGCACTCATCTTCTGATGATACAGGAAGAAACTATACTATTTTGAGAAAAAGATAAAATATAGTGAGCAGCCGACACGCACTGATTATGGTGCATTCTGGGAATTGGGAGTGAAACTCTCAGTGCATAGTGATGATTTTTGACAATGAAACAGGTCTAAAATGTCTGACTCACCAACTACTACTGAACTAGTGAGCTGATTGAAACACCCTTATCTTCAAAGTGTACCATCCTGCACAGCACTCTGGGTAATTACGAAGTGGTTCAGGCAGTATGACAGACAGATCTAGCACAGTTCTGATTTAATGTGTTGCTCTCCTCTGAACACCTGAGTCAACAGCAACAGTGTTTAACTGAATGGGAAGGCAAACAGAACGTATGATGGACAGAAATGGAGAGCGATAATATCCATCATTCATTAAAGCCCAGTTACAGAGACACATTGTGTAATCCATTAGCCAGCTACACTTGAAACGCTGGCTTCTTGGAAATGCTGGCTTCTCTGTGTGTGTGCGCTTGAAGCCCAAAGTGCCTCTATCCATCTTAAGCTGACGGAAAGACGAGTGAAATATTGATTTTACTGTTCACACCATAGTGAAGTGCAGATAACCAGCCAAATCTGCTGAATGTGGCGTAAGGCGTAACACAACTTACAGGTGCACAATGTCACATAACCAAAGACGTACAACATGCTGCATCTTTTCACTCTGTCCAGAGTTTTTCCTTCAGCATTAATTCAATTCAGTGCAGTCATATTCTCCACAGGGGCTGTTGCAATATACGTGCTAAAACAATTTGCAATGAAATGGTAATGACAATATTTTTTCACATTCTCTTCCTGACTGCCCAAGGCATGGGGCTGCATTACCAACACAATTTATCTCACCTCCCCAGGTCTTGCACTCATCACACACACGTCTTTGTGGGGACTCTCCATAGACGTAATGGTTTTTATACTGTACAAACTGTATATTCTCTCCCCTTACACTAACCCTATCCCTAAACCTACCCATCACACAAAACTTTCTGCATTTTTACTTTTTCAAAAGAACTCATCCTGTATGATTTATAAGCTTGTTTCCTCATGTGGACCTCAATTTATGTCCCCACAGTGACACGAGTCCCCATGAGTCAGTGTGCATTCAGGTTGAAGTCCCCACTGGGATAGAAAAACATGAACACACACACACACACACACACACACACACACACACACACACACACACACACACACACACACACACACACACACACACACACACAGACATAAAAAGTCCTCATAATCTTTAACACAATAGGGAAGACTATCACAACTTCCGTTTCATGCCGACTTTAAAGTTTAGATAATTGCTATAGAACATTATGGAGCCGTCTTATACACACATAGGCCTACTGTACATATACTGATGAACACTTACTGGAAGAGTTTTACAGGGTGAATATGATACTATTATGGAGTATTTGAATGCAGTGACTGTAAAGGATTTTAACAGTTACACTTAAAGACTGCTCTGAAGCAGGGGAGTCTCAAGAGAAGCCAGGTTATCCTAGTATATTTTTCTGTTGATATGAAAAATCGGGTACTTTTAGCAATATGTGACCCTGGACCACAAAACCAGTCATAAGGGTCAATTTTGAGATTTATACATAATCTGAAAGCTGAATAAGCTTTCCATTGATGTATTGTTTTGTGGTTTGTTAGGATAGGACAATATTTGACCGAGATACTATTTGAAAATCTGGAATCTGAGGGTACAAAAAAGTCTAAATATTGAGAAAATCGCCTTTAAAGTTGTCCAAATGAAGTCCTTAGCAATGCATATTACTACTAATAATAAATTTTTTATATATTTACGGTAGGAAATTTACAAAATATCTTCATGGAACATGATCTTTACTTAATATCCTAATAATTTTGACCCACACAATGTATTGTTGGCTATTGACACAAATATACCCGTGCGAATTATGACTGGTTTTATGGTCCAGGGTCACATATAGCGGGTGAATTATGTATATGATGTATATTATGATGTTATGATGAACTATATGCCTTTCTCCACATTTTAAGTTGTTCAAAGCATTTCTAAGGATGCTGATTGTTAGATGGCAGCTGTCTGACTGTGAGATGGCGAACGGGAACATGGTTTGTGTAACATTAGCAACACATTATTAGCTGTTTAATAACGTAGTCAAGCAAAAGACTAATCATATCAGTTACCGTTATGTGTCCGACGTTGTAAAGAGCGATACCATTGTGCAGCGTTTACTACAGCAACTTGAGTAAAAGTTGACCGAGTGGGTCTCTGAGCTGCTGTGAGTGATTGGAGGTGGGGCTAATTTGCATATGCATGATATACAAATACTAAATGAAGGGTGTAGAGTTACATTCAAGCTATTTTAAGGCATGAAGAATTTTTTTCACAGGAAAAAAACTTTCATCTTTGATCACCAAAATGACATATTTAGTTTTAAGGGATACAATTATTGACTACAGGGGGACTTTTAATTAACATTGCATTAAATATAAAAATTATCAAACCAAGTGGTATTTAATTTAATGAAAGTATACTTTAAGCAAAACATTTCACATAAAATAACTAAAACAAAATAGATGTAAACTATACAAGGCCTATTTTGTTCAAAATGAAAGCAAAATTAATTTTCTAATTGTCAAATCATGTTCACAGTTAATAAGATGAACTAAACATGTGGTTACTCTGATAGAACTGATTTCATACATCCACTAAAAATCACAAAAACACCAGCGGATTAGAAGTGATTCCAAAAATGGTTCAGAAAAATGAAACTGGCTCTGAGAAAAGCTCTAGCAGCATTGTTTGAAGATGCCACTTGCTTTTGATAGATTTTTAACAGATGGGATGAAATTAATTCATCCACTGACTTTGTTTCCTCTTTTGCTAATGAAGTTCAGTGTTTCCGAAGCAATGCATGTCTATGAAAATGAAAATGTGTAATTATAGCACAGGTCTGTTGAATGCTCTATTCTTACTGGTTGATAAATGTTCTAAGATGTGCAATTATTTTCCAGTAAATCAAGTTCTAGGTCAGTTGATTGTATTACACTTCCATATCACTTCATTTCAGTTATTTTCTATGGCCATTTCAAAGTCACTGACCAAGCAAACAAATATGACAAACAATTTCCATTTTTTTCTACATAAAGCACGCTCTATTCTTTTCTTCTGCCATCTGTCTCCGCACACACATACTGTACACTCGCACGCACAGCGAGACACTCGCGCGCACAGAAACTAGTTGTCGGCGCTGCCCGCGATTTATCACAGGTGTTACTCATCAGGGTGTTGCTATGGATTTTCTAAGAATGCTTATGCTTATTGTGGGTCGTTGCTATGGAGTTTTTAAGGGTGCTAGAATAATGTGTGGGGTTGCCAGGTCATTGTTATGCAGCTGTCAAGGATGCTAGTAAGTTGTGGGTGGTTGCCAGGGTGTTGCTATGCAAGGTCTTCAGAGTATTTTATATAAGCAGATGCTAGGGCATTCTGAATGGTTGCTGATCTCCAGATTTACGGTAGTTTTTCCACTCGTTTTATCATCTTCCAAGCTAATACCACTCGTCTCCTCAACAAGCTCAGTACTTAGGGTTAGAGGTTTAGAAAAGAGCCTTGCCAAGTACCTCTAATTATAACCGAGGCACGCACAATAGCATCAGAAGTGCAGATAGAAAGAGAGGAGATTTGAGGGAAGAGCCAGTCATGAACATAGATAAGACCAATCTGCTGGGAGAAGAGCTGGGCCGATGTGTGTGTGTGTATCATTTGAAGAGAATGCTTGTTTTGTTAGATCATTCACCACAGCAAAAAGACAATGTGGTCTGCAGATGTGACCCCATGTAATGAACTCATTAATGATTACAATTACTCTCAGTCTGAATAAAAGCGATACCACAGGGATTATTAGAGCTGACAGCATAGCAACACGCAAAGAGCAATTACACACTTACATATGCATACTTATGTTCACAGACATATTACATGATGCAACATGTTCAAGGAGTGAAATATAGCACACACACACACATTGAGCGTTGTTCTTTCATCCCATCGATTGCTCATTTCAAAGAAACACTTTAGCACAGCAGCGTCTAAGAATACATAGGCTTTTTTTCTAGTGCCACTTTTCTAAAATATAAGGTGAACGAAAATCTCGAATCGAGAAAGTGTTTCTTCCTGCAAAAATCAATCGGACACTTTAACAGCTGACACATGATACCTCAAGCTGATATCCTCAAACCTAGGGAAAAAAAACATGAGGCTGAAGATGCATTTTGAAAGAAAGAAGCTGTCAAGAAAAGAGAACAGCATTTCTCTGGCGAGTGTGGATATCGGTTTCGTTATCCTCTGAAAATCCACATATTAAATAATTTATGTTGTGTATGCAAGTGTGTGCACTTTGTTTGCTTGGATTTGACACATAAAAGGATTATGTGTATCTACTGTATGCTTGATTGCAGACACCAATGTGTGCGTGTGCTGAATTATTAAAAGATATAGTTAAAAGATTGAATTATTGATCTCAACTCTTCAGAGGTCAGATCGACTGTTCTAGAAAATGTAAGGTGCTGTGTTTATGTCTCCTTAAAGAGGACCTATTATGCCCCTTTTCAAAGTCTTGATTTGTTTTTGGGGTCTACTAGAATAGGTTTTCCTGCTTGAATGTTGATGATCTCCCCATATTCTCCATTGTTGCAGCTCCTCTCTTCCCAGTCTGTCAGTAACGCTCTGTTTAGTTTCTGTCTCTATGAAGCCCCTCCTTCTGAAAAGCGAACTGTGCTCTGATTGGTCAGCTAGACTAGTGTGTTGTGATTCGTCTGCTTTGAGTGTGTTTGGGGAAATGTCCCGCCCCTTAGCATAACTGCGAGTTTCAACACACTACTAACTCAACTCACCAAGCCCCACCCATTTATTAGCATATGCCTTGGGTGGGAATTATTAAAATGAGGAATATTGTTCAAGACTACAATGGAGGCGTTTCAGGGAGTTCAGACCTTTTTCATGCTCAAACAGCAACACACTAAAAAAAGATGAACATGTAACAAAGCATAATAGGTCCCCTTTAAAGGGATAGTTCACCCAAAAATATGATGATAAATATGATGTCATTATTTACTCACCCATAAAGGACATACAAAGGACAAAAAGACATATAAATATGAATTTAACGTTTAATCTAAGTCTTCTGAAGAGACACTATTAGTAAACATTGATCTTTATAACATTTATTTATTAATGAATTTAACATTGGTGTAATTTCTCATACTGCTATTGCACTTTTTTAAACCAATAAGCAACTTGAGGTTGTGCGTTACAGTGATTTTACTACATTAAGGGAAGCTGTTTGTCTATAAGCACCTCTTACCATGGTCTCATGCCTCAAATGGCTTATTGCATTAGTATATACTGTAAATTATACTGTATATTTTTATAGCAGGTGACCGAACACATTATGCAGTGATTAACATTGTGACCTTATCATGATACATGTTTAATTCAGCAACTGGTGTCCAGTTATTATCTCAGAAATAGAGAAATGGCTATTTGCATTTCTACTCCACTTTTTAAAAGTCTAAAACAACTTCTGGCATCATAAAAATGGCAGTGTGTGTAGTACAGTACTGCAAATCTAACCACAGTAAGCGTAGCTACAATATAATTAGCGTGACACAGTACGAGTAGTATGGACACAAGCTATTCTGAACACAGGAGGAGGGAGAGGGACAGTAAGGAGAGGTGTTAATGCAATTTTGATCCACACAGCAGTCTGCCAGAGAGGCAGATGGGACAGGGGAGACCTGTTCCATCATTTCTTGTTCCTGTGTGACTCACAGGCCAAACAGCAGGTGTATTGTGTCAGCGGAAGCGGCATGAGTGCATGAGTGTGTGTGTGTGTTACACACATGTTCCATCATACTCTCTAATCTCAGGCATTTGCACTCTGGCGAAGGTGTTTGGTCACAAGAGCAGCAGACAGTTATTGCGTGAAGATGTTATGATAGATAGCGTGTGTTATGATAGAGGAAGGCTGTGTTTATTCAGTTTGTGATGAGGAAAAAACACAAAATAAAATATATTAAAATACACATTTTGCAATGGAGGCTTTCTCTTGTTTCGTAATGATCATGTGTACGTGTGTGTGTGTGTGTGTGTGTGTGTGTGTCTTGGCTACTACAGCATGACCTTTCTTAGCTTGAGACATATATTTGATATCCATGACCTTTTGAACAGCCAAACAAGAATACAAACACTAAAACAATTACAAATACACTCTCAGGTTTAAACGTGGGTACATAAAAAGCGGTCAATAAAACGTGCATGCTACATTTCATCTTCTGAAGCTGCTGAAGAAAAAACTAAATCTGCTTGGACCACATTTTCTTGTTTTTTTTTAATTGGTTATGAACCTCTTTACCCTTTCTAGACTTTAATTATTAAGCTCTTGACTAGACTTTCGTTAACCCAAACTGTGGAATCTGAGGATTCTGTGTCAGAAAAACAACATTGTCTGATCTACAGCCCTCTCGCTCTTCTCATCATGACCTCAGATTACTGGATGTTGACTCCTTTAATCCTCCTCCATTTCTTTTTGATTTTCTTTTTTGCCACAGGTAAATGTGACCATCATTGTGTTTTCTTAGCCAATTCTTTTGGCCATTATTTTTGCAAGGCAAAGGCCGATGAAGAGTTCTGTCTTTCTCGCCATGGTCAAAATAAAAGTCTCAGCCCTGTCAAAATAAAAAATATATAATACAATTAGTGCTGTTAAAATTAGTGTTAATGCATGCGATTAATTTTTTCAGTTTAACGCGTTAAAAATATTTAAAACAACAAAATTAACACAACATTTGTTTTATATGATAACGCTCTTATTCATGCAAATGCTTTTAAACCATTCAAGCGCGATAACACAAAAGAGAACGCTGTCTGTGAATGTCCTGACACACACACAACGCACAGAAAGACTCGCGCCAGTATCTCGTGCACAGACAGAACGCCAGAATCGAGTTCTCTTTCATGCTTGAACAAACAATAACACATAGAATTATGCCAAAATGCCCGTTTTGTCGAGTATTCTAATAAGAGCAGTCTTGAACGTAAATGTGAAGATTGTTTTGAAGATTGATTTTTTTAAAGCCTAATAAAATGTTATTGTTGAATGTCTGTCTTTAATGTTTTAAATGTTTTAAAAAAAAATCAATTTCATAGAGACATCAGTAGCTGTATTAATATCAGTGATACTGGCCTTCATTCATAAAAAGATGCCATTACAACAAATATTTAAAATATACTGTCTTTAAGTTCTTTCCACATTAATTTGGAGAGTAACTGTGAAATTATTACAATATAAAAAATGTTTTTAATAGTGATTAATTACAGAAAAAATATGTGATTAATTAGTCTTTTTTTTTTAATCGATTGACAGCACTAAATATAAATAATAATAAATAATAATATTATAAAATCGGCATTAGCCGGTGGGTTTTTCTGTTTGGCCGATAAGTGTCAAATTTTCAAATTTTCTAAAAACAGCAGACGTCACATTAGTTTACTGTCTTTGTTTAACAGTTCTAACTAATAAATTAAGACATTAACAGTTAAATACAGGCATTATAAAACAGAAATTTATCTACATTCCTTTTTCAAGTTTCTGCATGTCGGTTCAGTTCGGAACTCTCAGAAAATTCAAGTTTGGAATCGCATAAATACGATAATTCCAGCATGGCATGAATAAACCTTAATACATAATATTATAATAAGCACAAAAACATAGCCTATACAAATACTGACTTCATTCATTTCAAGTAGACTTAATTAATTATGTTTTATCAATATTTTCCAGAATTGAAGAAATTTCTCGTCCGCCATCTTGGATTTTTCTCGCACACATTCAGGTAGTTTCTGCCTCTTTTCCCCATCTCTACAGTCTCTTCGGTGTGTATAGTGTAGTTTTTGTTGGATTGATTAACTGATTATTGTGTTTGCTCATTAGCTGATTGCTTGACTGCCCACACAGGCCTGTTTTACTCTGCAGCAGGGGCCCAAACACTGGCCTTCGTTAAGCCTCGTTAGACTCCTTAACCGTCATTAGAGTGCTCTTAATTGCTCCACCGCAGTGCCAGTCCACAGCGGGCAGCGGTGTGCGTACCGTATCCCACTAAAAGCAGACAAGGGCCTTCTTTTAAAGAGAAGACGCACATGCTATTTTTAAGCTAATCTTTCTACACTGCTTTTATTTCTTCGTACCCAGAATCATCTTTGAACTATACTTATCTAAATATCTTCAAGTTGAAAACTGATAGAGAAGCCAGTGATGTTAGAGCCAGAAGTGTGTGAGTGCAGAAGCAAACAGAAAACAGGAAAATATCCAGGCATACTCACATGGGCGTAAATTTCATCTAACAGTTAGGCGGGACAATAAACATAACATTTCTCAAGGGCAATTTTTGAAGGGGACACAAATAATACAGCCAAAATTGTACTTGTAAGTATATTTGTGGCATTTTGTGCACTGAAAAATGATCTCATGTCCGTTTTTCTTTTCTGTGTCATTTTATCTGGCCAACAACACAAAGTGATAATTGTTTAAATATGAGTTATCATAGGTTCACCACGCAGTAATATAATTATTAAATTATCTTGCTTCTTCCACATAGCACTGAGCAAAACCCATCACGGCGGTAGATTTATATAGATTTAGATATTAGCCTAATATCAGTTCACACATAGGCTTATCGCCGTGTTAGTTGTAGTGGGTGATTTACAACAAGCTACCAAAACAACAATCGCTAAAATATCGGACTTATAGAACATACTTATAGTACATTGGATATCATCATTTTTTGTCATTTCTAATTTATTAATAACTCAGCATCGTCTGTTTTAAAGAGAAAAGAATCACTTCATCCGATGTTTAAAGTGAATAAAACAGCCTTAACAGCTACTTACTGGAGTTCAACAACTACTGAAGAACTGTGTTCTCTCCCACCGGACTTGTGTGTGTGTAGGTGAGGTGCGTGGTGGACCAAACCACTGTGGGGCAAGAGAGGGGGGACTCAAAATGTTTCTAAACTTAAAACGTATTTTTGCCCCATTTGCGTTTGTATTGTTTTACTACTTACACAATTATTTTAAGTATATATAATTATATTATTTACAATACACAATGTCGTTTTTAATTATATTTTTTAAATATAATTTTAAATTATATTTACACCTGTGCATACTCATGCAGATTTATTTAATTAACGTTTACTAAGTGTTTTTAAGATCGTTCTCTTTTATGACACAGCCAACATGCCAGCATCACATTGCCTGGCTTCTGCAGATGTTGTGCAGACCAGTGTTATTTTAATATCATTGTACGGGGTATAGACTGTAAAAAAAGATGGATGATGCACATTCAATCTCTTCCATTGTAGTAAGTGAAGCCGGCAGTGTCCAAATACGGCGCTGACATCTTGGGTGGGAAGCACGAGTCTGCGCAGTAGTGTGCGCAAAGTGGAGCCGCGATATCAAGGTCCCTTCCACACTCATGGACAATTTAGTTATGGAAATGTAGAAATTAAAGTTAAAGCTCTGTAGCATCTGGAGTATCTCACAAATCTTTCTGACTTTTGCATATAAATTATTGTCCTGGCTCCAAGGAGTCTGAGCTAAATTGCTCCTTGGTCACTTTTATGGTTTGGCCGATGCAAAGCAGACAACACCTCGAAGAGCCCTGGCGACTTCAAAGCGATCGCTATCTCGCCCCATGTCTCTAATCCTACCCCTCCCCACGCAGACAGAGAGTGACCTGGACACTGAGACTCATTCCAATATACAGACACAAACATTTTCTTTATGTAGCCCATAATTAAACTATTTCAGAATGTATATGGAATATTCCTATGTGTACGCATGTTCCCTATGTTATACTCTACGAAGTCATGATGTGTGTAATGTTAAGGTCATTTTAAAAGCTTTTATTAATGTGTAAAGGATGTATTTCTGCTTTTATACCTTCAAGCCAAAGCTTGTTTGGTATCTAAATGTTCCTTGCTCTTTTTGGTGAACAACGGTGCACAGTATGTGATTATGAGATGCATCATTAGTATGTTGAGCCCTTGGGAGTAAAACTGGACTAATTCTCACATCCTCATAAGGACATGCCGGTGGGTCATAAAACCAAGACAAAGGGGTTTTCTCCCGCCTAAAATGCACACAGATGACCATTACAGGAAAGATGGGCTTATGTTAATGGGCCTTAAAGACAAAGGACACGTTTCTCTCTCTTCACTTCTTCCTTCGCACCTTCCTCCCGGCGTCATCTCAACTCGGCTCGTCCCCTTGCCAGGCGGCTTCGGCCCTGGCTTGGCGGCTCAGTCACGTTGGTTGGTTCCTTTGAAGTTCGGCGTGCTTCGCAGTTCAGTCCCTGGCCACAGGTGGCCAGGCGGACAGGCAATGCGCGCCATCTCAGCGCTCAGTCAACTTCCAAAAACTCAGACGAGACGATCTTCTCTTTGGAAAAAGTGTATTTGAATGTAATTTGATTGTTTAGTTTGTCTATGTCCCATTATATTACATGGAGAGGGCGAGGTTTATGAGCTATACTGTGACCAACCACCTGGGGGCGATCAATCACTTTTCAGGATTCGTGTGGCACTCTTGGTACGGAGCCCCTAAAAGACATGGTGAAGAATAAAATTATGTTTTGCGAAAAAACTTTGTGCTCACTCACAAAGAACACAAAAGTTTTGCGAACGCAAAGTTTCTCAGGGGAACGTAAAACATTTGCGAGAGAACGCAAAACCATTGACTTACCAATTATTTTTCTTCCCATCTCATATTTTCATATCTCATACCACCATAATAGTATCTCAATGATAAGGAGCCCCTAAGGGGACACCCTTAGGGGCTCCTTATCACTGAGATACTATTATAGTTTATATTAATATTTTGAATTCGTTTTTATTTTAGTTATTTAAGTTTTAATCATAAGTTAAATTTTAAGTTTTAGTAATTTTGTTGTTTTTGACATTTTATTAAAATGTCTATTTTTTATTTTAGTTTTTGTTTTAGTTTTTTTAGTATATCAACTTAAACTAAATGAAAATGAGATGTTGCCTTGGCATTTAGCTGAAATAAAATAAGTTTAAAATTTCTATATTTTACTGTATTCAAGTTAATATTTTGTTTCAAGCAGCAAAAATGTTTTTTTTTTTTTAAACTTTAGATTTAGTTAACTATAATAACCCTGCTACAAACAAACACACACACACACACACACACTTGAATATGTGGTTTACAGGGACTCTCCATAGGCGTAATGGTTTTTATACTTTACAAACCGTATATTCTATCCCTACACTAACCGTACCACACAAAACTTTTGGCATTTTTTTTTATTAAAAAGTTAAGTATGTTTTTTTAAGCCATTTGGTTTACGTTGTAATACCCATGTCATTATACACATTTGTGTCCTCATAAACCAAATACACCTGTACACACACACTTGTCCACTTTACAAGGAGTTTGCGTGGGTCAAGACTTTCCCGCCAGACCAAGATCAATTTTCTACATCTGTCAGCTTCCATTAAACGCAGCTGAATCAAACACACACCTTTACTCTGTCCAGTCTGACAGCCAGCAGAAGGATCCACACAAGACACTAATGTCATATTTACATATCAGGGTTGACTTCCTCCCACTCACGTGAGAGGGTGTGTTGGTGAGCACACATGTAAATTGTTTATTAAAACATGCATTTCCATAGCTCTCTATGATAACCTCCTTTAGTTGATGTTTTGACAGTCCCTATATTGGTTTCCCATCACTGTCAGAATAAGAAATCAGTAGTTTTTAGACTACAAACACAGTAAACTCTGCTGGAAAATCAGCACAATGGTGGTGTTTGGTATATATTAGATGGTTTACAGCTGGTACAAGCTGGTTTAGGTTTGTTGACCAAGGCACTTGACCATCTTGAACCAGCTTGACCACCTTAAGATCTCCCAGCTCAACAGCACTAGCTACATCCAGAATCTTCTCCATTCTTGCCTGGCTTAAACTGACCTAGTAAACATGTAGTCAGACATGGCTCAATAATTACATTTCTGCTGCTAAAGACGGTTCTTTTGACATCACATCTTCATTTAACTCACATACAAAGAGAAGACACTCAAAAACAGCGCCATATACAGTGGTGGTCAGAATTATTGGCACCCCTGGTAAATATGATCAAATATGGCTGTAAAAAATAAATCTGCATTGTTTACCCTTTTGATCTTTTATTCAAAACATTCACAAAAATCTAACCTTTCATTAAAGTAAAAGAATTGAAAGTTGGGGGTAAATCACATTATGAAATAAATTATTTTCTCCAAAACACGTTGGCCACAATTATTGGCACCCTTCTATTAAATACTTTTTGCAACCTCCTTTTGCCAAGATAACAGCTCTGAGTCTTCTTCTATAACGCCTGATGAGTTTGGAGAACACCTGACAAGAGATCAGAGACCATTCCTCCATACAGAATCTCTCCAGATCCTTCAGATTCCCAGATCCATGTTGGTGCTTCTTCTCTTCAGTTCACCCCACTCATATTCTATAGGGTTCAGGTCAGGGGACTGGGATGGTCATGGCAGAAGCTTCATTTTGTGTTCAGTGACACATTTATGTGTTGATTTTGATGTTTGTTTTGGATCATTGTCCTGATGGAAGATCCTACCATGGCCCATTATAAGATTTCTAGCAGAGGCCGTCAGGTTTTGATTTTTTTAACTGTTGGTATTTGCTAGAATCCATTATACCATGTATCTGAACAAGATGTCCAGGACCTCCAGCAAAATTGCGTCATCAATAGATCACACACAGAACTTTCCACTCCCATCGGCACTTTTTGGAATTGCGCTCTCACGCTAATTTGACCTGTTTTGTAAAATTGGCCCTAAATTCAATCTGTTCATCATATAAAGCGATCGAGTCTCTTCAGAAAATTTGGACTAAACTGCTCAATTCATATGGATTAGTTTTACGATCTCTTTATGAACTTTTTGAGTGTCAAAGTGGTAGTTGCGTAGCGTCAATGGAGGGACAGAAAGCTCTCAGATTTAATCAAAAAGATCTTCATTTGGGTTCCAAAGATAGACGAAAGTCTTACGGGTTTGGAACGACATGAGGGTGAGTAATTAATGACAGAAGTTTCATTTTTGGTTGAACTATCCCTTTAAGACAGGAAGAGACTGTATGACTGACATGTTAAGTGACCAACCACAGTTCAACATTTTTTTGTGTCATAAAAAACAACAGTGGAAAATATATATAAACACAATGAAATCTAAGGGTGCGTTCACACATGTTTGGTTGGATTAAAACGAACCCTGGAGCGACTGCTCTGTTAGTGCGGTTCATTTGAATAAGTGTGAACGCTGCCATCTGAAACCTGGTGTGCACCAAACAAGCGGACCGAGACTGCTGAAAAGATGGGTCTCGGTCCACTTAAAAAAAACGATGTCTGATGCGGTTCGAATGAAATGTGAACGCAACATAAACCAAAGGCATGTAAACGAACCAAAAACAGGACATGATGGCACAAGATGCAACACTAAAAAGGACAGAACACTCAAACATACCTGGTTCTTCTCATCATAGGAGCTGGTAAAAACACCATCATTTGTACGCACATACAATGAGTGCATTTGGCCCAGCACACAGCATTGTTTTGGATGTTCAGTAAGTTTCGTCACAAAAGCTGTTTTTGTGTTTGTGTGTCTTAAAAATGACAGTGTGAACGCTAAGTGGACCAGGACTAAATGTATCATTTTCTTTTTTGGTCTGGGCCAAAAGAACCAAGAGAACTGATCTAAGTGTGAACACACCCTAAGTGCCTCAAACAACACTAGAAAAAAAAATATCTTTCAAAGATTTGATGCCACTAACAAATGCTGGCAGATTCAATGATTAGTTCTTCCTCAAAGCTGCATAAAACCGTTCAATCAGATTTAAACTAGACATTTCAGCCAGCTCTTGCCATTTTTATGTGCTATATGCATCAGGCGGTCAGCAAACGGACAGTGCGTCTGAAACATAATTGCAAAATAATGAAAAATGACAGTGCTGAAAAGTTGCCGCCTAACTGAGCAGGTTGTCCAACTCTTTGATGTGATGTCAACATGTGCTTAATTGGAGACTCTCATTAACTCTTGTAGAACAGCTACCGGTTGGCTGTTTAAAACGGAGGATACTCCCACTGGCTAATGCAGAGCAGAACTCACTTTTAATGGCTGAGAAAACACTGAAAAGGCAAATGAAGCTGAGAGGTCTCACTCTGCAACAGTAGATGATCAAAAGCTCTATTTAACCCTGCTAAACACCCACCTGACTGTCCATTCTCCATATTCACACTAACAACTCATATATACACATAATAATAACCCAGGTGAGCTCCATTCCCATGTAAGCACCAGGCAGTTTAGCTCCAGTCCACTGCCTGAAATAGCTTCAGCCTCCCAGGAGACCTGACTCACCCAAGCCTAACATCTGTGAGAGGAGTGACTGTTAGTGAATCCGCGGAGCACTTCGCTGTATACTGAATATTTACCAGTGAGGTCTAAGATGATTTAGTGTCTGGATCGGTAATTTCACACAAGACACTTTTAATTTTCAAAGTAATCTAAATGCAGTCAACATTATTACACATAAAAAGACGGACAAACCAGAGTGTGTGCATCCCTCCTGTACGTCCTGCCATTTTAATGGCTGACAAATTGCACACCGCCAATCATCATGCCAGCAACACTAACGCCTGGCCTGAGTTTATTAGAATTATGAAAATATTGTGCAGTCCTCTGGAGAAAACAAAAATAATGCAAGAAATATCACGCAATGCTCTGGAGACAAGAAGACAGACAACGGTATAAATAAACAATCTCTTCTTATTATATTTAATGCATCTTTTGAGCTACAGCTGGTGGGTTTTAGTTACACAAATAATCAACCCAATTGACATTTATTGTATTTATATCTGCACTATTACATAACAGAGTGCTGTTTGTGTCCTTTTGGACTATATGTGTGTAATTTTGTCTGTATAAGGCTTATGAATAAAACTCTAAAAATAGTTTTAAATAGAAATTCTGCTATTTGTTTTTCAAAAAATAATTATAATTAAAATGATTAATGTGATTAAAATGATTAAATTGAAATTTGAGCGAGTTTGACAAGGGCCAAATTGTGATGGCTAGATGACTGGGTCAGAGCATCTCCAAAACTGCAGCTCTTGTGGGGTGTTCCCGGTCTGCAGTGGTCAGTATCTATCAAAAGTGGTCCAAGGAAGGAACAGTGGTGAACCGGTGACAGGGTCATGGGCGGCCAAGGCTCACTGATGCACGTGGGGAGCGAAGGCTGGCTCGTGTGGTCCGATCAAACAGACGAGCTACTGTAGCTCAAATTGCTCAAGAAGTTAATGCTGGTTCTGATAGAAAGGTGTCAGAATACACAGTGCATCGCAGTTTGTTGCGTATGGGGCTGCATAGCCGCAGACCAGTCAGGGTGCCCATGCTGACCCCTGTCCACCGCCGAAAGCGCCAACAGTGGGCACGTGAGCATCAGAACTGGACCACGGAGCAATGGAAGAAGATGGCTTGGTCTGATGAATCACGTTTTCTTTTACATAACGTGGATGGCAGGGTGTGTGTGCGTCGCTTACCTGGGAACACTATGGAAAGAAGGCAAGCCGGCCGAGGCAGTGTAATGCTTTGGGCAATGTTCTGCTGAGAAACCTTGGGTCCTGCCATCCATGTGGATGTTACTTTGACACGTACCACCTACCTAAGCATTGTTGCACACCATGTACATCCTTTCATGGAAATGGTATTCCCTGGTGGCTGTGGTCTCTTTCAGAAGGATAATGTGCCCTGCCACAAAGCAAAAATTGTTCAGGAATGGTTTGAGGAGCACAACAAGAAGTTTGAGGAGTTGACTTGGTCTCCAAATTCCCCAGATCTCAATCCAATCGAGCATCTGTGGGATGTTCTGAACAAACAAGTCCGATCCACAGAGGCCCCACCTCGCAACTTACAAGACTTAAAGGATCTGCTGCTAACATCTTGGTGCCAGATACCACAGCACACCTTCAGGGGTCTAGTGGAGTCCATGCCTCGACGGGTCAGTGCTGAAGATACTTCACATATATTTTCTATAAACTATTTAGAAATAAAAATACAAAAAAGGAGACTATGAAGATTCTGGCTGACAAAATGTTCTACACTCTGCTATTTTATCTATTTCTAAATAATTATTGGCTATTAAAGATTCACTTATCTTTGTTCAAATGCATGAGCTATTTAATGTGTTCAGTGTGACTTTTCCACACACATCATCAGGGATTATTTCTGAGCCAGACTGCCTTTCATCAGCTACTGTTTTTAGACAGATATATAGATTTACAGATCAGGAATTAGTCGAAGAACCGTGTCCATTAAAGCAGCTTTTGATGCTATTTTTGAGTGGCAGAGTCAAGATATGTTTTAAAGAAGAATAATTACTGGACCAAATGTTCCCTGCATTTATTTGGTCTCAGAACTTAATGATTTCTGACAGATTCTGACTGAGGAAGTGCACTTATGACTTCATATCTACAGTACTTAAGCGCATATACTGTACGTGTGCTTCTTTACCTCTCTCTCAGTCATCACAGAGCTTTTGGTCAAGCAGAATAAATTAGAAGAGATTGCGCAGTTGTAGATCATGAAAGGGAACTTCATTTCAGCCCAAAGCCAAAGCTAGTTTAATTGGCGGTGCTGGCGTGCGTGAGTGTATTTGCATCTGAAGACGGATGGATGGACCAATAGATACTTGAGGAAGAGAGGAAAAAGGAAGAGACCGAAAGGAAAAATATAAGGTATAAATGGGAGATTGCAGGGAAAATGGCTTGACATCATAAAGCTATTTAAACATCTATATTTCATAAATTTTTTAGGGGCACAATGCAAAATCAAAGCATTTTAGCAAAGTTTTGGAGCAGGGTTTTCTTCTTTTTTTCTTTTCACTCTTGCTTTCTGTCTTATCAGTATGTCGATAAGAGGAGGGGGAATGTGACCTTAAGGAAAATCAAAATCCAGCCTTCACCTGCACACACAGACACACACACCTCCTGAGATGCAAACAAGATTAGCACATGGTGACAGCTGTAAGTTCCTTGATTGATGGTCAGTCTGACAGACCAGTAAATTCTGCTGTCAAATGACAATCTTTAAACCTGTGCTGAATATACCCCAATGACTGATATCTTCAGAGATATATATGTGTGTACATATGAGAGAGAGATATTTATGTGTCTGTGCATTAAGTGCATAGTTCTGACAGCTCAATCCATCATACAGCCAAACATCCATCTATTACACTATAATAAGACGTAAATAAACACATTATAACTGCACTACTGAGGTGTCTGTAAACATGATATGATAATGTATGCTGGTAACATGAATAAATGGCTCTCGGGGGCAATGAGGGGCAATCTGTATATGTTAAACCTCTCAGCGAGTTAGGCTTTTTTCACACTTGGTTCGATTGCTTGGTCTGTACTTGGACCGAGATCAATTCCCTCTCCGTCAGCACCTGCTGTTTCTATTTTACATCGGTACATTTATGAATATCAGTTCAACTCTGCGATTGAGCTCCTAACTGTGAACCTTATTGAAGTTTACATGAACTGTACCCAAGACTCGTTTTTCCAAGCATTCAATTTGTTTGCAAAATGCTTTTTGGCACTCAGCTGCACATCAGCGAAATGAAGAGTTTACACTTTAAAGGATAGTTCACCCAAAAATGAAAATTCTGTCATCATTTATTCGCCCTCAAGTTGTTCCAAACTTGTATGAGTTTCTTTCTTCTGTTGAACACAAAAGAAGATATGTTGATGAATGTTGGTAACCAGGCAGTTGATGGCTTTATTGACTTCCATAGTAGAAAAAAATACAATGGAAGTCAATGGAAGAAAGCAGCCTTGAACAGTTACATTTTCTGGTAATTAATATTACTAATTTAGCTAAATATTTCATTAATAAATATATTAAATAAATATAGTTTAAAAAATAAAGTAAAATAATTGAATACATTTTTAAAAGTATGTTTATTTAATACATTTTATAATATACAGTGTATATACTGTATATACACATATATATACACATATATACACATATATATATATATATATATAAAGATTTATTAACATACATGCATATCTAATCTATTTGAATATATTTTAAAATGTATTTGTTACATTAAACCAAGGAAAAACTGGATTGAGGACTCAATTGCAGAGACGGGTGCTTTATTGACAAAATAAACATAATACAAAACCAAAAACCCACAAGGGGGAAAAATAAAACTAGAAATAACAAAACCAACTTGGAACAGAACATCAAGGATCACGGGGAAAACAGGAGACAAAAGACAACGATCCGACACAAGACTGCAAACACGAGGAGACTATAAAGGGCACAAATCAGGAGGGAAACAGGTGGGTCCAATCAAACAATAATCAGATAACAAGAGAGGTGGGGACCAGACAGAGACAAGAGCACATGGCCCAAAATAACAAAACACCACATGTGCTACACGAGACAGGACAGACATGTGACAGTATTTCTGTGAAGTCAAAGCTGAATTTCACAATACTGACTTTTTTTCTTGCAATTGCGAGTTTATATCTCACAATTCTGAGAAAATAAGTCAGAATTGCATAATATAAAGTCAGAATTGTGAGATATAAAGTCGTAAGCAATTATCTTTTAAAATGTTTTATTATGTGGCGGAAACAAGCTTCCATAGAAAACTGCTTCATGTTTTTGTCTAGACTGTTTAAAACAGTGTAAACCTTTTTTCTTTCAGAATTTGTGTTAAATAGACCCCAATTTTTTTTAATGGTATTGTACACTACTGTTCAAAACTTTGGGGTCAGTACGATTTTTTTAAAGAAATTAATATTTTTATTCAGCAAAGATACATTAAATTGATCAAGAGTAAAAAAATTCTGTTTCAAATAAATACTGTTCTTTTGAGCTTTATATTCATCAAAGAATCCTTTTTTTTTAATCATTAAGCAGCACAACTGTTTTCAACATTGATAATAATCATAAATGTTTCTTGAGCAAAAATCATCATATTGGAATGATTTCTGAAGGATCATGTGACTCTGAAGACTGAAGTAATGATGCTGAAAATTCAGCTTTGATCACAGGAATAAATTACATTTACAATAGCAAACTTATTTAAACTAATAATATATCACAATATTACTGTTTTTACTGTATTTTTGATCAAATAAATGCAGCTTTAGTGAGCAGAAGAGACTTCGTTCAAAAACATAAAAAATCTTACAGAGCCCAAACTTTTGAATGGTATAGGTTTGCTGTTTTGCAGTAGTATTGAGGTATGTGCAATAGTGTTATTTTTTTAAATTTAATTTCAATAAAGGAAAAAAATCTTGTGATCTAGTTATTCACTGAGTAGGACTGTGGGCAAAAATAGAGGAAGGTGTAACATCCGTAGAGTCTGAGCTATTTTGGGACGACTGAGTCACAGACGGCGTACAAACTACAAGGTGACAACGTGTTTAGTGATTCAGAAGTGTCGGGTACATTGTGTGTGTGTGTGTGGATATGAATGCTTTCGGGATTGAAAATGCGGGTGTGTATACTATGCTTGGCTGGCAGGAGTAAGCTTGTTTTATTTAGGAGCAAGATGATTCTTAACGTGCAGCCCTTAGATGTGTGTGTGTGAGTCTATAAATATTAGCAGCCCTTGCACAGAGATGCTGTAGGGTTTGCACTGCAGTTCTTTGATGTGCAGCTCTTCTCTGATGCATGTGTATCCAAATGTGTAAAGCACGTGTCTGATATTTAATGAGAAAACTCTGATATAGACATGTATATCCAGGCATGATGGATAGGCTGAAAGTGTGTGACAGATGGAGACACCTAGAGAGAGAGAATATGGGGTAAAAATTGAAGTCTAAAATCCAATCTCTTGGTTTATACCTAAACTTGCTGTTGAGAGATTCAGTGTTTGAATGATTCAAGGAGATTTTTCATATGAACCACAAAAACCCGAAAGATCAATATGCACTCATACTAATTACAGGACTAAGAAGTCCATGTGAGATTTAAAACGTCTTACACACACACCCACCCCCCTCCCCTCAGCTGTGATACTCTCTGGCTGCACACTTTCATTAGCGAGATGCAGAAGTCAAATATGCATTTTCACTTCACCGTTCCCTGCATGCTAAACAGATTGTTTATTAACCAGAGAACAAGTCTATACAGGTACAAATGAGGTTAAGTCTGTATTTTTTAGGCATGAATATATCAGAATAGCTCAACTGTGAGTGTCGTTCTGTCAAAATATTAGACCGCATTCTGTAACAAATTCCTAGAAATGAAGGAGTAGACCTTAGTCAGGAGCACAAGTGCAAATGAGAATGGTTCTACTGGTTTGAGCATCAGCCTGACACAGCATCACTGGTTAACCAATGGCATGAGTTTGGGGGCGGGACTATGTGCATGTCCAACCAACAGCAGAAAGGGGGAGCATATGAGAAACCCATTTGAAAAACAATCATTCTTGCAATTTTGAATTACACTTTATTTTAAGGTGTCATTGTAACAGTGTAAATATATTTAAGTACTGAGTAATATTGATTAACTACATGTACTTACTATAGGGTTAGGGTAGGATTAGGGTTTGGTTGAGGGTTAGTTGCATGTAATTGTGCATAATTTACTGTTATTACTATATGGCAAGTACATGTAACATATGTTACTCAGTTTTGTTTGGTGACGCAGAAATGATTAATTACAAGAGACATTTTAGCTTTAAGATAAAAAAAAAAAATCATTATTCAGTTAAGGGAATAACATTTAGGAAAAATTAAATAAAAATAATTTTGTAATAAAACAAAGCTTAAATTGTAATATGTATTAATTAAATATTGAGCTTTTCATGCCACATTGATATGCCAACTATATGAATTATTGCTGGGCAAAATAAATACTTTAACATATTAAAAAAAAATATTAATAAATATATGATATTTTAATCATAATAAATTATGTGTGTTAGCATTTGACATGGTTTAAAAATATGATTTTTTTCCCCCAGTGGACCACAATTTGGATTCAAGGTATATTAGAAATAAAAATAAAAATATTAGAAATAAAATTATTAAAAATAGTTGAGGCACATTTTCCATTCAGTCATGGAAAAATAATATTTGATCATAATTATTATTCATATGAGTAAATAAATTTATGAATTGAGTAAATAAATATGAGTAAATCAATTTAATTTTTTTAATTATACATGAAAATGACAATTAAAAATATTTATATATATATATTTCTTCCAGGAACAAACACGTCACAGTATTCATCATTTAAATGATTCAAGACATACGCTAAATACAGGGGCAAGGCTGTTTATTAAAAATGATTAAAAACAGTTTATAATATTGAAATTTGTGGTTACGGTAAGAGTTGGGACATTTCCCAAACACACTCGAAGTGCTTGACCAATCACAACACACTGGTCCAGCAGACCAATCAGAGCACATTGCGCTTTTCAGAAGGAGGGGCTTCATAGAGACAGGAACTAAACAGAGCGTTACTGACAGACTGGGAAGAGAGGAGCTGCAACAATGGAGAATATGGGGAGATCATCAACATTCAAGCAGGAAAACCTATTCTAGTAGAGCCTGAAAACAAATCAAGACTTTGAGTTATTAAGGACTTGAAAGTTTAAAAAGTTCATTTAAGACATTTGAGTATTTACCCTGTTTTTATTTAAGCTTACGACATCTTTTATCACCACATCAATATGAGTCCATGAGCCACGACTGTTTCTCAACATAATGCTCAATATGAGGCAGCTCTTTTTTAATGAGAAAATAAAGCATCATTAAAAGGCAACACAGGTTTGATTTTGCAGCTAATGAGAGTGAGAACGACTGCTAATTTCTGCACGAGGCTTTTCTACACATGATGGAGATGGTGTCAGGGGAGTTTGATTTTTATACCCATACAAAAAGCAGTCTCTCACACACACAAATAAAAGGGACTGACATCTACAGCACAAAATGACTACTGACGTTTACTGAGCCGAGATGTTTACAATAGCTGAGGTAAAAGCTGGAAAATACAAACAGGAAGACTCAAATGCCATGGTGATAAAATAGCTTTTTAGATGCTGAGAAACATTTAGCAACAGTAACTTAGCAAAAATAGCCTTAAATGTCGCCCAAATGAGGCAGGAAGCTGAAGGACCCGAAACAGCAGGAGGCAGAAAAATAAAAACACTGCAGAAGATGGGTGGAAGATAACACATTTTTAATAGCTCTTTGGCATCCGGGGCAAGGCCGAGAGCCGTGGGAACGGAGCGATGCCGGTGGCACAATTGCTAATGAGCGTCACCTGCGCACCTGCAGTCTCGAGTGTCACGGAGGAGCTCCGGAAGGATAAAAGGAGTGACGACCCTGAAGGACGAGAGAGTTTCAGGCCTGGACTTTATGTTGTGTTTTATTATGTTTATATGCAGCAGTTGTATATATATGTAAAATAAAGTGTTACCCAGTTTGTTTATGGCCAATAAAAATGTTTCTATAGTCCCAGTGTAACTGGATTAAGTAAAACTTCACATATAACTTCACACTGTGCAGCCGCCCCAGGGACCTGGACACGGAGAGGGAGAAACTGCTTGAGTGCCGCCGCCTGCTTCTTAGATTCTTGAAACCTCTCGGTGACCGCCTGTACTGCGTCACCGAAGAGGCCAGCAGGTGAAATCGGCGCATCAAGCAAGAAACTTTTGTCCCTCTCCTTGATTTTGGTGGGGTTCAGCCACAAATGCCTCTCCGTGGCCCCCAGGGCTGCCATAGAACGGCCCACACATCTGGCCGTCTCCTTGGTGGCCCGGAGAGCTAGATCAGCTGACTGACGCAGTTCTCTAATGACGTCAGCCCCCACCTCATCACTACTACCCAGGTCCCTTAGCAGGTCAGCCTGGTATGCCTGCACGACATAGTGTGCAGACACGCCGCGGCTTGACCTGTCGGCGAGTGCGCTTTACCCACCAACGCAGATGTAGTTTTTAGAGGTTTGGTAGGTAATGTCGGGGCTTTTAGGGACGATGCAGCCGTGGGAGAGAGATGCTTTAGACCCAGGTTTGTGGGCTAAAAACACGGTACAAGACTGGAAGGTCTGGAAAAAATGGTAAGCCCCGACGTAGAGGCTGCGCTGCACGAGAAGGCAAGAAGCGTTCATCTAATTTGCTTTTATGATGAAGCTCCTGTCTCTCGGCCGGCCATTCAATATTTAATCCGGCCACGGCCCTCGTCAGCACCTCTATAAGCTCCTCACTAGCAGGTGACTGAAGTGGCGAGTCTTCAGTTGCGACACTAACAACATCCAACTCCCAAACCCCGAGATGAGGCACTGGATCTGACAGGTGAGGGTCAAGAAAGGGCTGGGCCCGTCTCTAACCCCTCTGTTAAATCCATCTGCGAACCCCACGACTGAAGCCGCCGCTCTACCTCGGCAGAAGCGGGACCCGAAGTGGCAAACACTCACAATGCTCACAACCAGCCCCCTCGAGGGCTGCCTGAGCGTGCTGCGCTCTCAAACAGGCAACACACATAGAATGTGTATCCCCACCCGTAATGAAATGAGGGCAGGGATGAACACACCTAGTGAATTGCTGTTCACTCTCCATAATGTTTTACTTTTATGTTTTTCTTTTAACAAAGGTGGAAAACTCCTGCCTAACTTCTTCTAAAAACAGACAAAAACACCAATTTCACAGACAAGATTCACACAGAGCACTTACTGAAGGCACAGAAGCTAGCGTGGTCTGTTTTCACGGGTGCTTTATAGTTTCCGACGTTGCTTTATGACGTTCTGTCTTCCCATTGGACTGATTCCACACGTGCTTCACGACGCAATCACGAGGAGGCGTTCTCACAGTGTTTCGACGCAGGCTGCTTCAGATCGGTTCGCAATCAATGAATAGCGCACATTTATGTCAGGTAATTGTTTATCAACTAATGCTGATGAATAATGACAATGTTTACTTTGCGATGTTTATATAGTAATATGCTTTAGACGGTTGTAACAATGCATATTTTATCTCCCTCATCTGAACTTGAAAGAGCAGCTGCAACTGCAATAGTAAGGCGCAGACATTTCAAAATAAGAGTCAATGTGTATTTCAGTGTACAATAAACCATTTAATTTTATTCCCATTTAATTCATAGTCAGGAGGAAAGACTAAGAACAGTATTTGACATATTATTCAATAAAGTATCAGGGTTATAATAGTTAACTAAAACCATTAAAAAAAATTAATTACTTGAAATTAAATAAATGTTAACTGAAATAAAATAATAAACAAACTTATTTGAAGCTTTAGCTTAACCTGATATACTAACTAAAACAGAAGTACAACATTATTAAAACTATATAGATGTTTTTAAAAAACAAACAAAAAAAGTGAACTCTTTCGTGTATTTTTGCGCTAGAATCGTCAAAAACACAATTATGTCAAAATGTCAGTTTTGACATGTATTTAAGTAACAGTCGGTTATGTAATGCTTAAATGCTCAATGAATGCATTACAATTTAACTAAACTCATTAGATTTTAGTTGACTAAATCTACTGTAGATTTAGTCGACTAAAATCTTATGATATTTAGTCCACTAAAACTAGACTAAAACTAAAAACAATTCAGGTGACTAAAATATGACTAAAACTAAATGCCATTTTAGTCAAAAGACTATGACTAAAACTAAATCAAAATTTGCTGTCAAAATTAACACTGGTTACATGCAACTAACCCTAAACCAAACCCTATTACCTTTATTACTCAGTACTTAAATGTATATTTACACTGTAACAAAGACACCTTATAATTAAAGTGTAACCCAAACTGTACAGAAATCCAGATCCAAACAAACACAGGACTTGATTTGTGTTATTTTTAAATCTAACACCATCTGTCACTTTTTTAATTTAGTACTCTACTCAAAATTAAATGAGTTCATGCTTAAAACAAGAAAAAAAATCTGCCAATAGGGTAAGAAAAATAAACTTGTTTTCCCTTTGAATTAAATTCATTTTTCTTACCCCACTGGCAGATCACTTTTCTTGTTTTAAGCATAAACTCACTTCATTTTGATAACTTATGTCATTCTGATGCAAATATATCTTGATTAAAGAATGTTTAGATATTTGTACTGGAAAAGAAGACAAAAAATACTGAGCAAGAAATTTTTTTTTTTTTTTTTGCAGTGTGCATAATTAGGCAATTAGATTTTTTTATTTATTATTAAAATAATTATTTTCAGTAATACAGTTTTTACATTTATTAAATCAAATATGTTTATAAAATCACCATTTATCTCAACTTTCTCACCTTCTCTGTGAAGGACCCTTGTGATGCTCCCTTAGAATGTGTCCACATTTCTATGAAGGAAAATAAATGCCATCAGACCATATTTTCATGATCATATGCAGAGGAGACGCATGCATTTTCATCTTTCTTACACAGACAGAGCAGCTGACAGAAGGAATCAAGTTTTTACTTTCAGAAATCTGACTAATCACCATGCAAATGAAACCTCACAGTCTGTAAATTAGACACACTGTGCAATTACAGCCAATTATTACTGAAGCAGTCACAAGCGTTTGATTATCATCAAAACAGAGAGAGCGAGAGAGGACCAACTGATGCGGTGAACGCTGACATTTCAGTTTGAAGAAGAGGGAAAAACATTGTAGAGACAGAAATGTAAGGAGGGAAAGGAAGGGAATGAAAACAGGACAGTTCTCATTTGGCAGGGTGAGTGGCTTCACATCAGAAATACAGCAATCACTCATGAGGATGAGAAGAGTGAGAAAAGGAGACTATGAGACGAGGGACCGGAAGGGGAAAAGACATCTGCTCCCAAGGGGAAATTGGGAAAAATCAGGTAGTCTTCACTCCCATCTGCTTATGTTTTTCTGTACTATTTCTTCTCTTTTTTATCCCTATCTCTCTCTCCTTCCTTCTTTCTTCTAACTCACATATTACACATGAATCTTATTCTAGGCATATTTAAGCAGAGGCTAAATTGAAATTTTCAGAGGCCTGAGGTTTCCGTTTAATTACCGCAACCTAAAAAATAATATAAACTGTATTAGAAACATTAGTGAAATCAAATTGAGGTCAAACATACTTTCTTAGGGGTTTGCAGAAAAAAGTACATTATATAAATACATCCAATTGAACTTTATGAATGATAATAAGGGCTGTGTGAAATGAAATTTCATAAATCATTCAAATTCAAATATTTTTTTTAACATGTTGTCTTTATAAGAATCAGTGCATCTCAAGTGGTCCAAAATGTGAAAGTTGTTTTCATGGCCATTTTTTCCCATCATATATTTATATATTGAATGGATGGATGGATATTGTAAGATAATAGATGGATAGATGGATGGATATTGTAAAATTATAGATGGATAGATGGATGGATATTGTAAAATTATAGATGGATGGACGGATATTATAAAATTATAGATGGATGGATGGATATTATAAGATCATAAATGGATGGATGGATATTATAAGATCATAAATGGATGGATGGATATTGTATAATCATAGATGGATGGACAGATGGATATAGTAAGATCATGGATGTGAATATGGTAAGATCAGAGATGGATGGATGGTCTTAAAATGATTTCAACTGTATATATTGACTATACTATATTTCCCAAGCTGAAGAAATGCAAAATAGCTAAATGAGTTGATGGTAGTATAGAGGGTTTTGTTTGACTGTATTTTACAGTTAATAAAAATGCCCAATTTAAAATCTGGGTCGAGAATCAAAACCAGTCGAGAGCCACTCATATGGAGGACACATGCTAGAGTTAAAGCCCTGCTGAATGGGTCGAAAACAGGTTTTGTATTATTCACACACACGCACACACATAAAACCTGTACTCCCGAGAGTGCTTATGAGGGCAAAATGACCCGAGTCACAAACTCTCCTCTGTCTCCCAGTCCTCATATATAACCTTTCCTTGCTTTTCTGTAGCTTTTTTCACAGGTGCATTTTTGGCCATGCTGTCTGAGGCACTTTAACTTTGTGTGTGTGCGAGTATGAGAGAGAGGAAAGAATATTTGCTGCTGTTCTGAATCAGGAGATGGATGGCTGAAAGGGCTTGAAAACATAAAGAGCAAAGGCTTCCATCGCTGATGGCAAAGGCACAGACATTTCCAGAAACTTCATTTACTTCCAAGCTGCTTAGCAGAGAGGGAAATATTGGCTGTTCATTGAACAGTCTGTGCCGAGAATGTTCTGCTGTGATCATCAATCTTGTCCTTCAAGAACAGGTGTGAGCTCTGCCCTTTTTTGTGTGTTTGCTCTAATAATGCCTGTGGTCAGGATTTGTGTTCGGACAGCTGGCCTTAGATGGGTTTAAAAACCTGTCTTGCTCTCGGCTCTGCAGCAACACACTCCAATACAATAATGCATTTCTATACCTGAGGTGCATTTTGTCCCCTGAACACCTCATTTATCTCCTTAAAGGGATAGTTCACCTAAAAATAAAATGTCTGTCATCATTTAGGAAACTGTCATACAGTTCCAGAACATTCCTTCTTCTATGAACCATACACGAATGTTGAATATAAGTTGAGAAATGTGTTTGTTGGAGTTCAATGGTCACCAAAACTCTTTGAATTTTCTGTCTTCAAAATGTAATGGTAAAGATATTCTGAGAATAATATCAGGAATACAATGACAAATGGACACAGTACAGAAGGATACGCCTACAGTAATATTAACTATATTAATATTAACTAGATATTTTTGGGGGTAAATGTACAATTTCTTAAATGTTAAATTTGAAACATTTTCAAATTTAGGAAACATTCCAAAAATCAGTTACTTACATAATTACACATATTTCCCTTTTGGGCTAGTTTGCTACATAAATAGACAAAATAGTTAATTTTCATTGCAACGTGTTTCTGCAAAGGCAACAAAATGCAGCATAATATCTACCTTCATGTCAGGTAGTAGGCAATAACATTATGATAAATGTCTATATAAGCAGCTAAGACTAACTGTCCTCTCTTTGCAAGATCTTTACCTTTCTATAATTTAAGGTTCCCAATACTTGACTCTTTGCTAAGGCAAAGTGAGTGCACAAAGTAAAAAGTGTCTGTGTGTAGAGCCATATAACCGAACAGGAAGAGAAATCAATTTCATTGACCAGAGAGGGCAACTCGTTAATCACTATGTTTTTGATTAACACCAAATATTCCTTTAAGAAACAACACTGATCACCTACTAAACAAACCCGGAAAAGGTCATTGTGTAATTGATAACAAGAGCACAGGAGACTCTAAAGATACAGAGTTAATATTTCAAACGTGGAAGCAATGCAGAAGACTAATGTTACACACTTCTGTCATCAAGCTCTAACAAAGATAACAGACAGACCTGACCATTTCTAAAGTTTACCTTCATTATAGAAACGTATTAAACCGAGCAGACTGTTGATTTCATTTCCAACATCAAATGGAATAAATCCAACACTGAGAAACTCAAAGGGAACATGAAAAGCCCTTAATTCAACTTATCACGCCAAATCAATCAAAACCTGATTATTACATTTTTGTAACACTCTCAACAGTGTAGCAGAGATCAAACAACGCACAAAATGTTTTCATGCAGGAACTGACATCACACATGTTTTGCGACAACACCAGGGCATGAGGTAAGTTGTCACAATGGAACCTGCCAATAAACCACCAATATAGCTGAATTTGAACTGTGAAGCAATTATCATTAAATACGTTGTTTATACACTGTAAAATAAAAGTTGCTGCCTTAAATTTTTAAGTACAATCAACTTAAGTCATTGCAACTTAAATTACATTAAACTGACTTTAAAAAAAATGAGTTGAATCTTGTATAACTTATAAAAAAAGTTGAAAATTGCTTTTTTGATGAGTTAAAGCAATGTAAAAACATGTAAGAAATAATTGACTCCAGGCCATTGAATTATTAGAAAAATAATGCACACCTGAGGTGGTAATGCTTCGCGTCGCATCACATCATGGCCGTTACACAATGGGTGTGCATTATTTTTCTAATAATTCAATGGCCTGGAGTCAATTATTCCGCTTATACTATGGTTACCACACCTTAAAACACTGTTCAGATGATGTATTTCAAGACATTTGTCAAGTTTTTGTCCTTAAATCACTGTTGTGTGTAGGACTAATTTCTTATGCATCTCATCCCACGCCGTCATTGCTAATTCCAAAATGTCATTTTAGAGCTAAAGGAGGCTTCAGCCACTGATAGCAGACTAATGCAGTTATTAATGCAGTTATTAGAGAGAGAGAGAGAGAGAGAGAGAGATTAAGTGTATGTGAGTTACCAGAAGCTGTCACTCAACAGTGTTCGGGCAGCAGCGTCTCTACTGTAAGTTTGCAAGTTGTCAAACTATGTTACTGATAAAATCGTTTAAAATCGCACTGACAACACATTTCTGTGCGAGTGTGTGTCCATGCGTTTGACTGCGAGAGAGCAGGAGAAAGATAGTATGTGCTTTCCGTAAATTTATGTCACAAAAAACAAGGATATAATGTAGTTTTTATTCTATTATTTACTATATTTCTTTGTTTGTTCAGTGTCGTTGTGGGTTTTGCTTCATTTGCTGTTGTTGGCTGTAAGGACCTTTGAAATAACTGAAATCATTTGGCAAAGTGATATGGAACTGTAATGCGGTCAAGACCTACTTTAGCCGTGCGTTTCCCTGAAAATAATTGCACACCTTAGAATGTTTGTTTTAGTTTTAAAGTGTAGGTACTTCAGAGGCATTTGAATTAGATGTTTGAAACAAAACCACTTCTAGAAAAAAAAGATAGAAAATATACTAAAATATACCTTGTGACAGCTAAGTGTTATTTTAGTATCATGATACAGTTAGTTTTTTTTTTATATTTTTAATTAGTTTTTATTTTTGTATTTTCCATTTTTTTTATTTTAGTTAAAGGTGCAGTGTGTAGTATTTATGAGGATCTATTGACAGAAATGCAATATAATATACATAACCATGTTTTCAGTGGTGTATAAAGACCTTACATAATGAACCGTTATGTTTTTATTACCTTAGAATGAGGCATTTCTATCTGCACACACCGCGGGTACCCTTACAGTGAAGTCACCAGTTTGCGCCGTCATGTTTCTACAGTAGCCCTGAACGGACAAACTGCTCTACAGAGCGCTAGCTACTCTCTGCTCTCTCTGACAACGACATTTTTGTCCTGTGTCAGCCACTGTAGCTTCTCTATGTGCTTCGAAAGGGAGGGGTGAGCAGTGGGTGATTGCAATTCTCAACCTCACCGCTGAATGGCGCTAAAATTTACACATTGCACCTTTAATGTTTTAATAGTTTTTTTTTTTTTTTTTTTTTTTTTTTACATTTTTATTGTTTTTAAAATATTTCAATTAATTATGAAGGCATTATAAAATCATGACACAAGAAGGTAAATGTAGAAATAAAAAATATATAATTGTTTTGACATTAGAGCAATAATAAACTGAACATCCCTGAGGGGGCGAGTCGTGACTCCACGCTGACATTCATAAAGGCCTGTTTAATTTTAATGTCACCTCAGACAATGTAATTGATTTAATTCTGTTATAAATGTTCCTGTCAGTCAAATGTCAAGAGAGTCACATCCCTAATGTGCATGTGCGCTTCGACTAATTGACAAAATTGAGCCTATAATTACGACTTTAATACAACCCCAAAAGTTACCATTAGACAAATTTGTGAAATTCTCAACAATGAAGAAACATAACAAATTCATCAGACCTTCAAAAACAATTTAAACCTTTTATTTTAAATGTGTGAATGTGCTCAGTACCTAGATTCTGCTGCAATGGTGAATCAGTGAAACAATTTAAAGAAAATTATTTGAAAAAAAAGAAAAAAAAAGAAAACAAAAATCATTTTCCACAATATAGAAAATGAGAATACAAAATCCAGGCTGATTATCCGGACAGTTATGTAGGCAGAGCTGGATAAAAGAAACACAAGTCAAACATTTTCTGTTCTGCTTCCCAAAATGCCAATCAATCAGATAGATGATGAATACTATGAATATGAAAATAACAAAATGAAAATATATTTACGTTCTTTCCAACAACACTTTCTTTATTTACACTTCTACAATTTGCAGGAATTAGATCTTCTAGTTCATGCCAAAACGTTTGTGTAAACATATATTTGATATGGCCTTTTTACATTTTATTATTTCTGGATTTTAAAATTCTTTGGCAGTGTTGTGTTTTGACAGCCATGCCACTGAAGACTCACTAAACTGAAGGGAAAGTTTGTGGGGTTAAAGGTCAGCTGATGTCTTTTGTCTGCATATTTGACAGCAGACACCAAGATGAAAGAGTGTGTGCACATGCATACATGTTTTAAAGGTGTGTGTCCTTCTTTAGGAATACAGAATAATGAACAACACACATAATGGCAGGAGTGTCATTTAAAACCTTCTGCTTCAAACCCACACCAGGGGCTTTTTGATAGATAGATGGACAGATGGATAGAAAACTTTGTGCACTGCATGCTTTGTGCAAAGGATATCATTCAGTATGATTTATAAGCTGTTTTCCTCATGGGGACCAAAAATGTCCCCAGAAGGACAAAGATTTCAGATATGGGGGACATTTTGTCCCCATAACATAGGGTTTGCCAGAACCATACACACGCAGAGAGCTTGAAGCTCTGTAGGTAAGAGCTAATCCCAGGGTAATAGGGAAATAAAAGTCAAATTTTCTCTTTATTCAGCCTGTTGTGACAAGCTGTAATTTCTCTCCCGCTTTCTGTTTCCACTACTACAAAGATGGAAATATCTGAAATTCTTGTCCTTGTGAGGACATATTTGGTCCCCATGAAGAAAACAGCTTATTAATCATCACATCACATTATGTTTTTTGAAAATCTAAAAATGCAGACAGCTTTCTGTGATGGGGAGGTTTAGGGTTACAATATAAAATCATTATGTCTATGGAATGACCCCATAAAACATGGAAACATTAGTAATTGGATAATATTTTTTGTGGTAATAAAAATAGATCTAAGTGAACAATAGCCTTTAAAATGATGTAAAATACATATATAAAAATGAGGCAATAATAATTAAAGCAAGTAATCATAAGTTATTGAACAACCCTGTTAAAATACTTAATGTAATACACATAGTATAAACATAATTAACTTATATATATTATGTATTATAACAAATGCCTGCAGAGGGCGCTTTACAGAAGAGCAAATCCTTGTTTAATATTGGCCAAAAAACATTTAATTCAAAATGTTGTCTGTAAACTGTGAGTTCTTGAACAAGAACATGTGGACATCAAAAAATGCAAAACCAGAACGAGGGTTTAAACTTTTTTGAAATCGCGATGAACACCAATTCACATATTTAGTATTCTCCTATGTTGCCTTAGGTTTATAAATGATTTGCGTTACAAATCTGGTGAAATGACACACATTGCGTTCCCAGATGAACGTTTTAAATAACGCAAACTCTCAGCATATGACGCGACCACGCATGTAAATGATAACTGTGCAACACTTCGCTATGCAACACAAAGCGCGTCAGACTTTATATGCATTCCCAAATGCAAACCCAAACAAACAGCACATGCAGAGACTGAGTTCATGTAGAGCCGAAGCCGCTCTGAGACACTGGAAGATACACATAACCTGCTCACATTTAAATGATTAAAGCATCATGCTTTACTCTGAAACAAGCAAGCGCATATATTCATTTCATTGAATATAAAATTCAACCCACCTAAGTGGCTAGTGGAAGTGACTGTGTTACACACAGTGTTGGGCAAGTTACTGAAAATTAGTAATTAGTTACAGTTACTAGTTACTTCTTTTAAAAGTAATTGAATTACTTTACCAATTACTGTATATCAAAAGTAATTAGTTACTAGGGAAAGTAACTTTTAAGTTACTTTTATGTCTGTGTTTTAAATGTAAATATGAACAGTACTGAACAGTCAAACACAATAAACATAATTTTTAGACCTATTTATTGTAATCAACAAGGCAACAGGCCTTCAAATCAAGCAGTAGTACAAAAGTCCCTTTTAATACTTGAAACGAAATAACAACTGTCTCAGTCATTTAACAGTGTTTTTTTTTACCACATTAGGCCCAATGAAATGAAAGTGATTGGCCTATATTAACACTCATTAAACGAGAAAACAAAGGTGCCTTGAGATGCTGCATATAATTAAATATGTGATTTAACAAAAGCTTAACAAAAACGGTTTAACAAACATGCCTCATAAGGCAAAGCTAAATAGAGATAAGAGATGAGATTCTCAACAAACATTAAAATGGGCTAACAAGTCTCATCTCTCAAAGCTCATCGATCTGAAAAGCGCAGTGTGCTCTGATTGGCCAGCGATCCAGTGCATTGTGATTGGCCCGAATACCTAATGCGTCTGATGTAAATGTCACGCTTCTTACCATATTTGGAACATCAGCTCCCAAAGCAAAGCAATGACGGTTCTACCTTATCAATTCGAGCCCGAATCTGATCCGGATGATGCAGATGACCAAGCTGATCGATCAGCTTTGCCAGCGTGACTGGACCAGAACGTATCAGATTGGTTTGCATTTGTTATCGTAGAAACGACAAAGACGTAGAAACGGTCTGTGCTCTCCCAGGTGCTAGAAACAGTCCTCCGAAAAATGCGCAGCACACAGTCGAATATTTGGGTTGTACTGTTCTGGAACAGAGCTGTAACTAAAGCTTAGCCACTGTTTTCTAATTGTCCCCTCTTTTGGAAGGCCAAACAAAGTAGTTACCGCTAAAAGTAGTGGAATTACAGTAACGCGTTACTTTGTAGCACGTTACTCCCAACACTGGTTACACGCCACTGCTGAAAACCACCTGCATTTGGTGGGTTGGCGGGTGTTAATGTCAAGCCCTGATTGCAAATGTTACACACATCACCTTTAAGGGCTTTAATGTGCATGAAACCATTTCAGACAAAAGCTGGTGTTTCTGGCTAGAAGACGCCATGCAACAGGCTTTCAGTGACACACAACTTCTACAAATACACTTCATGGTTCAAGGTGGAGAGATGAGAAGGCAGATGATTTGAAATTGAAATGTAAAAAAAAAAAGAAAAAGAAAAAATCAATATGCTTTCACAGAATTCCAATTTCTGAAATTTTCCATTTGTGAGGGCTGTACTACTGTCTCATTACCTCTGGATGTAGTTTGTTGTATAATTGGGAATAGAAAAGAGTAAAAATAGCCAGGTGAGAGAGAGACTGAGACAGACATGGTAATGGTGATGGAGAAGGCCATGGTCTCAGTCAATCAGTGAGACTCAATTACTTAATAATGTCTCATTATTGAGCCCTGATTAACCCTCATCCATCTCCTGATATCACGGCAAGGACACGTAGAGGACGAGAGGCTTTCATTCCCTCTTCCTGCCTTACAGCCCCCAGTTTTGTCCCTGCTTTTTGCCTGCAATTACTCCTTCATTTCACTTTCTGGTTTTAGTCATCTTATTCCATCCATCAATCTTTCCTTGCATTCATTCATCTCATTTGTCAGCGTGTCATTTTTAGATCTAAGACGGTCTGCCTGTAGGAAGGTGAGCAAAAAAGATCTCTCTAGTTATTTCTACTAGACTTCATTGAGATAAAATTGAGCAAACTACGAATGAAAGCTTCTCAGATCTCAACATTGTAATAAAATAGATAGATAGATAGATAGATAGATAGATAGATAGATAGATAAAACCAGAGCTCAAACCAACCTAAGGAATCACAATTAACAAATTTCAATAAGATCTTTTCTCATGAAATTCTAATAATGATTTAATGGTTTATCACTTTCAACCAATAGGTGATGCTGTAACCAAATGTGGTGTGGTCAGAGTAAGGTGACAATGATATTTTTTGGCATCATGCCATTAACTTTGTTGATGCGGTTGAAAACGGTCTAGGAAGAGTTTGAAAAAGTACGTTTTTAAAGAAAATCGGCGGACAAGTTTGGGAACACCCAAAATGGATAATACGGGAAAATTGGGTAATGTTCGACTCTGCATGCTGCACTGATTTTTGGCCAAACCGTTCAGAAGTTATAAGCAAAAATTTCAATTTTTCATATCTCCTGACCACTAGGTGGCACTGCGCCAAAACTGTGCAGGTACCCAAGTTTGGTCAGAATATGCTAAAGCGCAGTGGAGATATAGCCTCAAGTTAATTTTGTAGTGCTCTTCGCCGAATTCATTTGCACGTTATTCAAGTCGAGAACGGTTTGACAAAGCAACTTGAATTCCGTAACTTTTGTCAGCATGGTCTGAAGATGTTCTTATTCAATTATCGTGAAAATCAGAGCACCAGCCTAGGAGTAGTTAAAAAAAGTAGGTTTTCGGAAAATACAAAATGGTGGAAAAATTGTCATGATGGAAAATGACACAATTGAATCATCTTGAGCCAAGTAATCAGAGGATTTTTTTTGTTTCTAGCCCTTACAGTTCAATAGTTATTAGCATAAACGTGAGTGCAACTTTGGACGATTGGTGGCGCTAGAGCGATTGAGTTCTATTGAGTTCAACTTTTCTATTGAAAGTTCAGACTGTCCTTTATCTGTGCGCCAAATTTCATAACTTTCCTGCAAGTGTTTCTATGGGCTGCCATAGACTCAAGAGAAGAAGAAGAAGAAGAACACTGTGGCAAGCAGTCGAGTGGCGTGAGTGATAATGAGCACCAGCTGCGCGCCGCACCGGTCGTCCTTCATGAGGAGGCACTCTATGGTTTTCAACTAATGTGCTCACACACAGAATCAGCTTTTTGTATAACACATTTCCCATTATGAATTATGATACCACTTGGTTCGTTGGGTCGGATTGCTTTCTCACCTCAACCGAACCGCTCCAGAGTTAATTTTCAAGTGGGCTGAGACCACCTCGTTCAGGTGATCTCAGAGAGATTGTTTTGATGTGGATCCGGGCGTGATTGCCGTGTTCATATAAGCCTAAACAAACGGAACTAAGGGAGAAAACACACCAGGTTCCGAAACAAGTGCTCCAAATGAGCCAGGTGTGAAAAGGCCCTGAAAGCCATGACACCACAATAGGTGAAGGATTTTCAGCACAGTACAAGGGTTAAAGGTGTTGTGCTGTATAAATGAGTAACCTCAGAGCAGTAACATTTTCCACTGGGTGTCATTTTGTGACCTTGTTTTCTTTTGAGTGTGAAAGTGCTTGAACTGGCTTGTGTGTGTTTGGATCAATGCACACCAAGCATGAAAGTCAACACTTGACCACAATGACTCTGTCGGCTTATCACCGTGCTACCGTGGCAACGTTGGTATCCATAGTGACACTTATATCTGCATCGCCAGTAGACGTTTGATCTATAACATCACTCTTGACAGATCCCTTTCTAATTAAATGCCATTGATTGAATCTCACCTCTCCACCTGTCTCGCTTTACTTCCTTATCTCTTACTCACACAAACATACACATACACAAAGTGAAAGAAAGACGAATAATGAACGTTTCCACATAAATGGAAAAATCCTATCCTATCATAATGAAGATCTGAAAGGGTATGGCACTCAATTACTTATACACTGTATATCAAAAAAATCTTCCAAAGGATCTGATTGGTCTTCTTCGGACCAAAAGTACAGTGTAATTACATTATAGTCAGCAGGAGACGCACTGATAAGACAGAATTGAACAACCACCTGCTGTACTGACTCTGAACTACACGAAGGGCTTCTGGCGATCTGCTTCAACTTAAATAATGAAATCACTTTTTTTGATGTACGGAGCCAAAACCTTCTCTGACAGGTAAAAAAGCATGCTGGTAAAAACAGAGGGAAACTAGCTGTCATTCACTCAACCTGTGACCTTCTAGAAGCTCTTACGGTTCTTCCAAAAACGTGAAATGCCCTCGGTACATGCACTCGCAGAGCGGTCTGAGGCTCTATGGGAACTGAAATTGCTGCGGCCTATGTCACTTAGTTGGTTTCTTCTGCTGAATATTAATGAGCATATGCTAACTACCATCCTTTCACTTAATAACACAAACACTGGAATGACTCTGCTAGGAACAAGTAAGAAAAGGTAGAGATCATTTCAATTCAAGAAATTATACAAATAACAAGATGGTAAACTTCTGCTCTTTTTCAACATGGTCTCACTCCTATTCGTCACATATTGACGCTTGGTCACTTCCCTTCGGCATCACTTTTTAACGCACAGGGTACCCCTTTAGCGTCGTTTTTCGACGCGCAGTACTCCATTGATTTCAATGAGAAACCTTTGGCGCCATATACAGACGCGTTGGCCATGGTTATCGTCATGATGAAGCTATATATTGGGTTATGATTTTGCCATTATGACATGGAGTGTGATTCTCAATTTAATCAGCCAGCATAATTTTATTTACATTTAACGTTATTTTCTTTTTTTATTTACACTATTCAGACACGTTTTGAACACGTAACCCAACCCCATCCCTAAACCTACCCATGTGTGTATTATAAAACACAGGATATAACAGGCAGATACGACTGCAGCCACAATTTATTCAAAAAGTACAAATATTCCAAGTGTTCCGAGACCAAACGATTGATTTGTGTGAAGAAAATCCCCAAAAGCGAAATTGCCGCCGGAAGAAACGTTACGTCAGCTTTGACAGCATTGGCTGTCGTATGTCTCGTGACCAATTGCGTCATTACGTCAGCTTTCATTGTAAAATGCCATTGGCTCTCGTGTGTCTCGTGACCGATCGCGTCATGCTAAAGAGTCGGGTGTATCATTTGAATGAGATATGACTGAGTGTGTGTGTGCGTTCACAGAGCGACGGGTTGGATCATCATTTCAGCGATTAAAACATTAAGATCAACTCTGTTCTTTACATAAAGATATCGTATGACTTCAGAAGACTTGGAATGCAACATGAATTAATACTTTTATACTGTTTTTGGTCAGTTTTTGCAATAAATACCTGTGACTGTACTTTTATTTGCCTGTTACGTGTTTTATATTGTTCAGAAGTGGGTAGGAGTGGGGTTAGTTGCTCCAAAATATAAAAGTAGCCTATAAATATTCATAAAATCATGTCTACTTTTACAAATGCAAAGAATTAAATGCGTCTTGATCTGACGAATTGGGCAAACAACTGAAATCAATAGAGTAACTTACCCTGTGCGTCGGAAAACGACGCTAAAGGGGTACCCTGTGCGTTAAAGTGACGCCGAAGGGAAGTGACCAAGCGTCAGTATGTGACGAATAGGAGTGAGACCGTGTTGTCTTTTTCTATCTTACTCATTTTCATCTCTTTTCTGTGGATGTCTTTATCAGACAAACATACTGTATGAACAGAGCAATAGGATGATGAACATTTGCTGTGCATTGGATGGCCGACTTCTCTTGAACTTTAGTTTCTGCTCCATAAATTTCCAATCCAAAGCTTTTAAAGTCTTTCACACCAACTGATTCCACTAGATTGCATTGTTTTCTCTCTCGTTCTCTTTTATGCATATTTGTTATCTCATTCTTCTGTTCATGCATCAGCTGTCTTTTTCTATCAACGAATACGTTAATTGTGTGTAATTATTTTTTACATATAAGTGACCCGTAAACTTTTGTTTTAACGTGCCCATATTATGCTCATTTAAACATTCATAATGTTATTTTTGGGGTCTGTTAGAATACATTTACATGATTTAAAGTGCCCCTATTATGCTATTTTAAAGTTTCCTAATTTTGTTTTGGAGGTCTCCTACAGGTTTACATGCATGCGTCAAAAAACTCTTTCATTTTCTCATAATATACATTGCACATCATTACATTGTTCGATGATTTTAAAACGACTCGTTTGGATGAATTGGTCTCTCTATATCCCTCCTTTCCATGAGCCTGCTCTGCTCTGCTCAGCCAGACGGCCCAGTCTGTTGTGATTGGTCGACCGCTTACAGCGCGTGTCGGAAGTTAACGCCCATTACCATAAGGCCGCGTGTCCACCAAAGCGTTTTTAGCCAGCTGAAAATGCTAGTGAGCGCTTGAGAGCGTTTTGGCAACGCAGCGTTTTTTTCAGTTTAGACTCTTTGCTTGTTATGATACGGAATATCCGCGGAAGTGTTACTAGTATCTCATTTCACAGATAGTTTGTTTCTGTATTGATTCTATATAAAAATGCCGATACAATGTAACGTATTTGCTCTGGCTCTTGTTTTAAATTATTTTGTTCCGTTATTATTCTGCTTGTTTTCATCTGTTAACGTTGTACAAGCAGAATATATGTGGCGGTTGGTCGGTGTTGTATTTGTCCCGCCCCTCCTCCACTGTGATTGGACGGCCGGGTGAAAAGTGACAGTGATGAGCGCTGCGTTTTACTCAAAGTTAAACATTCTTCAACTCTCAGCGGCCAGTAAAAAACGCTGAATGCTCAGCGCTTGAGCGTGAAATACTTGCTCAGCGCCTCGTTACGCTCATGGCGTTCTAAAAACGCAGCGCTCCCATTGAAAACAATTGAATACGCCAGCCAGCCGCGTGAAAAAACGCTTTGGTAGACACACGGCCTAACTGTTCTTCAGCTCAGGAGGCTTCCTCAGTCCTCAGCGATTGTACACACTGTAAAGACAGTAGCAATGACGTCGATTTTGCCATATCAATCTGAGCACGAGTCTGATGATGAAACATTGGAAGAACGAGTTATTCAACCCGACCCGCCATCGCAAGGACGACTTGAGCAGGACGTTTCTCAGTGATACGCTACTCAGTTTGAGGTACATTATGAGATGTTTCAACTAGGGATGCACAATATTATCGGTACGATATCGGAATCGGCCGATATGAAAATTTTTTGCCGATATGCCTTGCCGATATGATAACGTGTTGACATGCGCCTGCAATAACTCACGTGTGCAAGGAGTGCTATAACGATAAGATCATGTCAGCAGTGTGGTCATTCTTAAAGTGAACTTGTATGTCACAAGCAAAAACAAGCAAATACATTGCATGTATGGTGATTTATGTTGACAGTTTTTAAATGCTGCCTTGAATTTGTGAATGCGCTTACAGAAGGACGATCAACAGTGACTCCCCACTCTCTAGCGCGTGCAGCAGCCTCCACAGCAACAGAAGCCTCCTCCAGGTCCTAGTGCCCGCCGGTAGAATGTTTTTATATATATATATATATATATATATATATATTTAGTGGGGGCGCTGTTGTTATAGTAATAAAATGAAAAGTAGAATACACAAATAACTTGAAGTTACTTCTTTTTCTGAAAAAATAAAGCAGTAATGATGTCATAAATCACAAGCATGACACTTGTAAATTAAATACTTATATACAGTTAAATAGAAATTTTATGAAATGAATGATGAAAAATAATCCAAGGAGCTCTAAAATAATTGTAGAATTATTTGTAGAAAAGTAGAAGCTAAAGACAGCATCAACTGATGTCATGCCACCCCCACTTCATGTGCACACGTTAAATCCAAAAATAAAATATTTAGGTTACAACTGCATCTGTCTGGGGTGAAAAATTACTGACTTTATTATTGTTATTTTCAGAGCTTTTAATATACTCTTATTATAAAAAGAACTTTATTAACATTTATTTATCTTTAACAAGTATCCTTTTAGTAAGGAGACCTCAGAAATCTGAAACCAGAATGAAAAAAAAAGTTTTTGCTCAAAGTGGTGTTGTTTCCAAACAAAGGGAAAAAATAAACGTATATCGGTATCGGCCAAAATGAGTTGAAAAATATCGGCATATCGGATATCAGCAAAAATCCAAAATATCGTGCATCCCTAGTTTCAACTGTAACTCCTCACCATCAGCATTAACAAGAGTATGTTCATCAACAAACCCATGTCTATATTTCTAATTTATTGCGGTGCACATGCTGGAACTATCAATAATAGGGCATACGTTAGCCCAGCACTAACATGAATGACTGATGTAACACTAAAGTTTGCAAAACAAATCTTGCTCCATCCTTTATCTTTACTCAAAGTAGTAAGAACGACAGAAAATCTGCATAATAGACACAGTTTTAGGTAATAGTGGCCCACAGCTGATTAGCAGAAGTATTTCAGTAAGACAGTAATAATGCGAGTTAGCCGGTTAGCCGAAAACTTACACAATATAAAACACAAAACTACGTATTTTAAACACCCGATGGAAAATATATACATCAATAATTATTCATACTTACAGGTTGTGATTCTGAGGAGCAAGCTGGCCCAAATAAAGTGCAAGCGTTTTGCGAATCCCACATTGAACTCCGAGATTTGAGAAGCAGTCGTCAGTAAAATGACGTGCTTGAGGGCTGGTCAAATTGTTCGCGGGGTGGACAACATAGGCGGGCATTATGCAAATGTTTTCCAGTGAACCGTAATGCAGTGGGATTCGAAACAAAAACGACTCAAATTAACGGTTCAGAGTCGATTCTTTCTTTTGGGAGACAATCACTTTATTTATCGTGCACTTTCGACTTTACAACTTTGCAGAACGTTTACATTCACAAACAGCTAATATTCAAAAAGGGAATATTCAAAAAACCATAATAGGGGCACTTTAAAGTAAAAAATAAAATTCTCATACTGTACATTGCTGCAGCACTTCTTTTCTCCCTCTGCTTTAAACGCTCTGTTTTATTTTTGGCCTTTTTAAAGGGGACCTATTATCCCCCTTTTTATAAGATGTAATATTAGTCCCGGGTGTCAGAATGTGTCTGTGAAGTTTTAGCTCAAAATACCATACAGATCATTTATTATACCATGTTGAAAATGCCAATTTTTGGGTGGGAGAAGAAAATTTGCTGTTTTTGTGTGTGTCTCTTTAAATGCAAATGAGCTGCTGCTCCCCGCCCCATTTCCAGAATAGGGCGGAGCCTTTACATCTCTGTTTCAGATTACTACAATTAGAAATCAGGAGAAGCAATATGACTGTCAACGAAAATAGTAGCGATCAGTAGCCTAGAAATCTAGACGCACCCTAGCGGCAGCAAATCTAATTTGCAGCCAGGGCGTCTAGCAACTCTCCGTTGGCTTGCGAGCTGGAAAAACCAAACTCTGTTCAGGCCAATCACATCGTGTATAGAGTCGGTGGGCGGGCTTAACGTAATGACGGCAGAGTTGTGACGGTTCCGCGTGCTACTTGAAAACAAAGAAGCTGGCGAACAGCGGTCTTTCGAATCGGCTTTGGCCGCGACTCTGGAAGACTTGGAGTTAAGCTTTTCTTTGAGAAAAGAACAAAGAACGGCACTGAAGTCATTCTTAAAAAAGGAAGATGTGTTCGGAGTTTTGCCGACTGGATACGGCAAAAGTTTAATCTATCAACTAGCTCCGCTTCACCTTCTTCGTTGCCTTGGTTGGTTGTAGCGCTATCCTATTGCGTGCAGAGGGACTTTGAAAGACAACCGTTTATCCCGCCCCCCCGGATTGAGCCCTGCCAATGGTGTGTTCCCAGACCCAACTTCATCTTGATGTGGGTCTGGCTTGTCAGGCTAAGTGATCAGCCCAATATGTATGAACCGAGTCAGACACTGATGAAGGAGAGACTCCGGCAGAAGCAACAACTTGAATGAACCAGGAAGTTTCCGAATGTTTATTTGATCAATTTATTTAGTCGTTGTAGAGTTTTTTCAGCCGTTTTGTAGCAATGGATGAGCAACACACACACACACACACACACACACACACACACACACACATACAAATATTGTTACAACGTTCATTATGTGCTATAACAAAACAACACACACACACACACACACACACACACACACAAACATGTTGAACATGTTGCGTCGTTCACCTATTAATTGTTGTACAGGTGCTCATGTGGCAAATGTGACAGGATGCCTACCGAATAAGAAAATATACAGTGGGGAGAACAAGTATTTGATACACCGCTGATTTTGCAGGTTTTCCTACTTACAAAGCATGTAGAGGTCTGTAATTTTTATCATAGGTACACTTCAACTGTGAGAGACGGAATCTAAAACCTGTTAGTTTTTCTTTAAGAAGCCCTCCTGTTCTCCACTCATTACCTGTATTAACTGCACCTGTTTGAACTCGTTACCTGTATAAAAGACACCTGTCCACACACTCAATCAAACAGACTCCAACCTCTCCACAATGGCCAAGACCAGAGAGCTGTGTAAGGACATCAGGGATAAAATTGTAGACCTGCACAAGGCTGGGATGGGCTACAGGACAATAGGCAAGCAGCTTGGTGAGAAGGCAACAACTGTTGGCGCAATTATTAGAAAATGGAAGAAGTTCAAGATGACGGTCAATCTCCCTCGGTCTGGGGCACCATGCAAGATCTCACCTCGTGGGGCATCAATGATCATGAGGAAGGTGAGGGATCAGCCCAGAACTACACGGCAGGACCTGGTCAATGACCTGAAGAGAGCTGGGACCACAGTCTCAAAGAAAACCATTAGTAACACACTACGCCGTCATGGATCAAAATCCTGCAGCGCACGCAAGGTCCCTCTGCTCAAGCCAACGCATGTCCAGGCCCGTCTGAAGTTTGCCAATGACCATCTGGATGATCCAGAGGAGGAATGGGAGAAGGTCATGTGGTCTGATGAGACAAAAATAGAGCTTTTTGGTCTAAACTCCACTCGCCGTGTTTGGAGGAAGAAGAAGGATGAGTACAACCCCAAGAACACCATCCCAACCGTGAAGCATGGAGGTGGAAACATCATTCTTTGGGGATGCTTTTCTGCAAAGGGGACAGGACGACTGCACCGTATTGAGGGGAGGATGGATGGGGCCATGTATCGCGAGATCTTAGCCAACAACCTCCTTCCCTCAGTAAGAGCACTGAAGATGGGTCGTGGCTGGGTCTTCCAGCATGACAACGACCCGAAACACACAGCCAGGGCAACTAAGGAGTGGCTCCGTAAGAAGCATCTCAAGGTCCTGGAGTGGCCTAGCCAGTCTCCAGACCTGAACCCAATAGAAAATCTTTGGAGGGAGCTGAAAGTCCGTATTGCCCAGCAACAGCCCTGAAACCTGAAGGATCTGGAGAAGGTCTGTATGGAGGAGTGGGCCAAAATCCCTGCTGCAGTGTGTGCAAACCTGGTCAAGAACTACAGGAAACGTATGATCTCTGTAATTGCAAACAAAGGTTTCTGTACCAAATATTAAGTTCTGCTTTTCTGATATATGAAATTTATGTCTTATGTCATGCAATAAAATGCAAATTAATTACTTAAAAATCATACAATGTGATTTTCTGGATTTTTGTTTTAGATTCCGTCTCTCACAGTTGAAGTGTACCTATGATAAAAATTACAGACCTCTACATGCTTTGTAAGTGGGCAAACCTGCAAAATCGGCAGTGTATCAAATACTTGTTCTCCCCACTGTATGCTGCATGGAGATAGAAGAAGTATTATTTTAATTATAGTTGTGATATCTGTAAACAGATTTAATTTATGAAATATCATTGCCTAATGCAGTTTACTATAATGAAGGTTAGAAGATGGATACAACAGCTTGAAGGGACTCCCTCTTGTATCCGCTGCGTCTTCAGTGGCTCTGATGTCGGGAGTACATGAAGACTTATGTTCACTCTTACATCCAACAACAAAACACCTGAATTGCTTATAAGACATTCTTGTCGCTACAGGTGCTCCGGTGTGGAGAAAATGGTGGACAGTGTACAACTCACTCAGGGTGGAAACTACACTCTTAAAAACGCTGGGTTGTTTTAACCCAAATTTGGGTCAAATATGGACAAACCCAGCCGTTGGGTGAAATTACATTTTTTTTTTTTACCAAACGGTTGGGTTGGTCCATATTTGACCCAAATTTGGGTTAACACAACCCAGCATTGTTTAGAGTGTATGCTAGTAGTCCATCAGCAGTTGTGGGCGGGGCTTATACATTGTGACATCACTGCACAGAAAATGAAAATGAATTGTTTTATGAGACTGTTGAGGTTTTATGGGGATTAAAAAAAAGAAGTGGGTGGATTTTTTTATCATTATAGGGTGGTTATGTACACTGCCAACACACATTTATGTTCAAACACCATGTAAAAGTGAATTTTGCATAATAGGTCCCCTTTAAAGCCAGACTTTCTGGAAGGCCCAGTCTGTCTGAAGGCCCAAAGTGTCTCTGAAAGGTAAGGCACCTTACCATCATCGGGTTTCAGCTCCTGAGGCATGAGTATTACATCTTCAGTATGGTGTATATGGCTCTGTCCCAAATGGCACTCTAAACACTCACACTTTTGTGACGTAATGCCGCTTTGACTTTTGGGAAGAAGTCTGAGCTTGCTTAAGTGCAGACTCGGCAAAAGTGCGCATCAAGGGCACATATCGATTGCAAACCTTCTGAAACCTAAAATAACAAATGGGACACCCTACAGTCTCATGGACTTAATGGACACGCGGCAGCCCTTCTCCACAAAACCATAAGTGCATATGGAGTGTGTCATTTGGAACAGGGCCTATAGCATCTGCATTAAAAGTCCATATAGTGTTTTTTTTGCCCTCACAGGGAAATAAAACTGTCTCCTCGACATAGCAAAATCCCTTAACTGTTCTTTGAGGGTGGGCCAAAGCAGCCAGTAGATGGACATTATGCAAATGTGTAACATGGCAGGACTACAAATGAGGCATTTTAGACAATTGTTTTCTGTTGCAGAGATTCACTCCTTTTGTTGTAGACTTTGTGCTTTGTAACTTTTTAAAGATTGTCACATTCACAAACAGCTACACACTAAAGGGATTTTTCTTTAAGGATTTTTAAAAATTTGAAACAAAGACGCATATTAGTATTCATAATAATAAAAAATATCTGATTTTGCTAATCACTAATTAAATAATCGATTTGGATGATTGTCAAATCATGCTGGAGAACACGATCATCACTTGGTCATTGTGATCACTTAAACATGCAGCTCGAGTGCAAAAGCAAAATGTCCCCATCTGTTTTCCTTGTATAAAGTGCAGCATGAACAGCATGTATGAAGACAAATTTCCCTTTTCAGGGTGAACTAAACATGAATAGGTTTTATGACAAAAATGTTTTAGCTTGTACTTTTCTGTAAACACATAAGTGGAGCTGTGTTCACACACCAGTAATAATGCATGAGAAAGAGAGTGTTGCAGATTATCATAGACCAATCCATATGAGTGTTTAATTTCTGCTCGTCTCTCTCTATCTTTCCTGCTGTGAATTGCTCTACATGAATCAGTGAGGCTAAACAGCAGCCATTCTTGTTCTCTAAACCCATGAAATTGAGCTTCGGGTATATATGTGTGTGTGTGTGTGTGTGTGTTTCTATATTGAATGAAGGATTAAACCCAAGATGATTTTTTTACTGACTCTGTGTGCAACTGCAGCCAGACTCAGAATACCAAATGCTGTTTGTGCGTTGCAAATCCAGACACTGGAAAAACTGGGGTTTATACCCAAAAATATGTCATTTATTATAACCCATTTATAACCAAATATTATTAATCATCACGTAGGCGAAATGAACCATGCACAGCTATAAAATGAAAGGGCAATATTTGGTGTCTCTCATCCAGGTGTTTGCTAACTAAGTAGTTTAAAATGATATTTTGTGAGACATTCACTTTAACTCACTCTGGCTTATGGGATGAACATACAAATCTATTTTCTCATACGTTGCAGTAGGCTTACATGCTCAATCCTATTATAACTGTAAAGAGTGAATTAACTATTCTGACATCACCACATCCGTTCTGAATGCTCCCTGTCACATAGTCTTTACCATCAGCATAAATCCTGGTCCAGTGTGCAGTTTATTGTTGTTTAATTACTTTATTGAGCACCATAAGAGAAACAACAGAAGATAAATGTGTGCATGAGAATTTTGAAATCCAGAAACCATCCAGGGTCGATTTATCTAAAATATAGTTATATAAAAACATATAATATAATATAATATAATATAATATAATAATGGCTGCTAAAAAGTCCATTTAAAACAGTTATTTTACATTATAATAATATTGAACAATGTTACTGTTTTTTTTACAGTATTTTTGATCAAATAAATGCAGCCTTGGCAAACATATTAGTTTTCATTGATTCAAAAACATTAAAAATCTTACCACCCCCAAATTTTTGAATGGCATAGTGTACATAAAAATAAAATAAAATGCAGAATATAATTATAATACAATTACAATAGAATTAATATAGCTGCAAGCAGCGATGATGGGCCCAAACCCTTGGCTTTATGAAACCTGTGCATGGTGGGCATGTGCATTTAAAGTGGGTAAATGTAAAAGAACTAGGTCAAAATCGTTTGAATATGCCACATTTACTGCAGCATCTGGTGCCACTATGACCATGAGCCCCCCGGCCACGCCCGGTACCAGCTTTGGCCTGGGTATAATAGCCAATGATTCTGACGTGTGTGCAAAGTTTAAAGAGTTTTCGAGCCCCAAAAGTGCCTGAGAAGTAGGAAAAAAAATTGTAATAATAATCCTTAGGAAAACAATAGGGCCTCCGCCCCTTGGGGGCTTGGGCCCTAATAAACTGAAAGCGTCTGCTCTGCTCAATATACACCATTCACAGCACAGTGCAACAGGAGTCTTATTACGGGACGAGAGTAAGAAGAGATGACTGACAAGATGATAGCGGAGGATTTGGTAACAGATCTTGAGCATCATTGACAAAAATCTTATCTTGTAAAATGTGTGGTCAGTAGCACACATATATAATATACATATATAATATAATATATATAATTTCCCTCTGAGTTTAGGGATAAGTTATGGGTAGGTTTAGGTTTAGGGGTAAGGATAGCATTAAGACTATAGTTTGTTGGACAGGAATGTTGTTCCAGGAGCATATCTTGGCAAAATTACAACAACCCTATACACAGAATACGTGTGATCGCGTGAAAAGCGAATTTCAAAAGCGATTTCAATACCCTGCATATTCATGGCGGCTCCCTGATGCCCACAAATCATGTGCTCCTCAAAAGAACTCATTGTATCAGTTTGGTAGTTTGTAAACAGTTTAGTCAGACGTTTCCTGGCAAACCTGTGGACTCTAAAAATTGCATAAAGCTAGCCAATCAGATTAGTGCTTGCTGAAACGAGAAAGTGCTTGCCAATTCAGTGAGCAATGAGCATCAAATGTTCAGTGAAAGGACTGTGGGCGCTCCGCTGCCATGCTGTCTGAGGCCGAGACCACTTGTCCCCTATAGTTCACAGCTGCACTATTATGGCACGACTGACCTGGAATCAGGTGGGTCTTTTGCTATTAGGGGGCACAGAAAAGCCAACTGGCCAGAGAACAGAGGTAAAGACCTCACAGAGAGGTGAGGACCCCTGTTTCGTGACTGGACGCAGTGGAGCATGTAGACATGCTCCGAGCAGGAGGAGATTAAAGACAGGAGGACAAACCTAGTGCTTCATTTATCACTTTATCACATGAAAAACAGATCTCCTTGTATCTTTAGTCTGAACAAGTTGACAGCAGTTATTCTTTCTCCTGCTCTCTCTCTCTCTCTCTCTCTCTCTCTCTCTCTCTCTCTCTCTCTCTTTCTCCCATTTAAAGGGATAGTTTACCCAAAAATGAACCTTCTGATATTATTTACTCACCCTCATGCTGGTATAAAGCCATTTGACTTACTTTCTTCAGATGGACATAAAAGGTGAATTGCGAAAGAATGTTCTGTCCAATCTTTTTTTATATATAATGAAAATCGGAGGGCAAGAGTGCAGCTAAAATATGACAAAAAAAACCCACTATAAATGTATCATTAAACTGGTCCATATAATTTGTGCACTATATCCAATGTCTTGAGAAGCCATATGATAGCTATATATGAGGAAAATTCACTTTTGCTTTCAAACCTCATTTGCTTATGCATCCATTCAAACATTTAGATGCATTACGTCTGGTTTGAAGTTACTGACAAACACATTAAAAGACAACATATTCAAATGGTCCTGAATGAGATTCGAATACTACAGTGGAAGGCAAGACTCTCAGAGAATAAAGACTTACTGTACATTTCAGTCTGTTCCCGACTGAACAGACTTGAAATACAGCGCAAACCACTTTTTTTTTTTTCAGTTCCCTGTCACTTTTATCATAAAGTCTGGCCAGGATATTTGGAACAACTTTTCTTTTTTGGGTGTAATTTTTTTCCAAAGATACACTGGGTTATTTTTTCCAACCCAAACTGGGTAGAGACTTTTGGGTAAGGAAGCTGGGTTGATTTGAACCAATTTGAGGGTTGATAATTATTCATAATCAGTAACCAAACGATGCTGGGTCGACAAATTTAGATGTGAAAGAGAGCATGCACAACATGAAAGTTAAAACACACATATGACAGGAATATGTGTGGAAAATAGAAGAAAAGTATTAAAATCGAAGGAGAGACTACCTGCAGTGAGGAGTATGTTCTTTCCAAACTGGAGGGTTTTGTCAGTGTTTTGTCGGAGAATGAGATAACAGAGTGTTTGGGAACTGAACAAGCCGGACTGATTAAAAATGCTTTAAATGGAGAGGGTAAACTCATGTCAATTCGTTATAATCCACAGTTTATTCCTGAGCTTCATTGTGTATTACAGGCTTTCAGTCTGTTTGTTTCTTGTCGGTACTCAAAGCCTGATGCTTCGGCCGTAGTGGGAATTTTCCATTGGCGGAAGAAAAATAAACAAAATAACTGGTCAAATTTGGTCTTAAATGCAAGTTATTCAATATTTATTCAACAATGTTCACTGAACTTTTAAAAAGCAAATGTATTTATCTGTATAAGCTTTAACTGTTGATTGCCATTGTCTTTACTATTGACTATTTCCGTCCATTTCTAGGTGTTCTTGCTTATCAATAAGTTTTCACCTTTTGATTACAGTAGCCTAACTGTAGTCATTCTGTGTGTGCTGAATTGATTATTTCAAACCCATTTGGGTTCATTTTAGCCCAGCAGTAAAGAAAAGTTGGTTAAAAGAAATGGCCCAGCATGTAGGGTCAACCGTTTAACCCAACCCAGCTGAGTCAATACAACCCAACACTGAGTTCGTCCCTCTTTGACCCAGCACTGGGTTGCCAAAAAGACCCAAATTGGGTTGTTTCTAACCTAGCATTTTTAATAGTGTAACTAGGGTTGTTTTTATGTGCAGAGGACATTATGAAGATGAGGAGAGAATGAGGGGAGGAAGAGGAGAGGTGGTAACTGATGAAATAGGAAGAGACAGAATATAGTTGGACTGGACCGGCCATCTGTCTACAGATGATAAGGCGCCTCTACGGGTCTGCCACCACAAGCCATTAAACTGAACACAGGCCTATCGAACAAACGCACACTAATCCACTAGCTCATGACTTCCACCTCACTCTACACACTGGATATTCTCATCTCTTCTTACAATCCATAATTGCCTTATTTTTCTATTTTTATTTATGCCTCATATTGTATATACAGTACTTGCACACTCACACACAACTTAGTTGTTTGGTTATACAAAATTTGAAAAAGTTGATATATGCACTGCTGGTCAAAGGCTCAACAAGGCTGCATTTGTTTTATCAAAAACTTTGATCAAAGGAAAAACAGTAACTGTGAAATATTATTACAATTTAAAATAACTGTTATTATTATCAATGTTGAAAACAGTTGCTTCATATTTTTGTGGAAACTGTGATAGACTACCAAAGTTGGGGGTAAGTACAATTTTATGAAATTAATACTTTTATTCAGAAAGGATGCATTAAATTTGTCAAAAGTGACAAAAAAGTAACATTTATAATGTTACAAAAGATTGCTATTTCAAATAAATGCTGTTCTTTGAACTTTTTTAATTAATAAAAGAATCCTGAAAACAAATGCATCACGGTTTCCACAAAAATATGCAGCAGCACAACTGTTTTCAACATTGATAATCATAAATGTTCTTGAGCAGCAAATCATCATATTAGAATGATTTCTGAAGGATCATGTGACTCTGAAGACTGGAGTAATGATGCTGAAAATTCAGCTTGATCACAGGAATAAATTACATTTTACAGTATATGAAAATAGAAAACAGTTATTTTACATTTTAATAAATGGTGTAAATGAAAATTCTATTAACATTTACTCACACTCATGCCTTTGCAAACACTTATGAATTTCTATGGGTAATGCATATAAAACAGGAAAATGAAGACTCAAATTGACCCATTTTACAAGACAATAACACACACACACACAGCTGAAACAATCCAACTTGAAAAAGAGTGGGAGGGAAAATCACTTTTTTGTTAGAGAAAATTGCTGGCATAGGGGATCTTTTGGCCTTCTGATTGGTTTATTGTTTCAACCCTCTGAGCGTGCTCAGTAATTATCTTGTCTAACTGACTCACAGTACCATGGTGACCCCAAACCCCACAATGCCACATCACCATCACGACACCCAGCATGAAAAGCACCTCCTATTGGCACAAGCACGCAAACTGACTTGCTTGGCATGCCAGGCTTTTGCCCTTTAAATCTGCCCACATATATTATAGCACGTTTTGTGTTTAGCAGTGCAATATTAATGAAGGATATTTCTGAACCTTACTTCCATGAAATGGCCGTTTGGAAATGCGAATGCACACACAAACTTAATGTAAAAGAAAATCAAGCGTTTGAAGAAAGAGATTCCATTAGAGTAAACCAATAGAGGATCTTCAGATGTGTAGTTAAAAGCTCTCCAATAGCACAACAGAAATCATAGCCTGCTCCCCTGTCTAGATAACCGGATTACCCTCTCTGTGCTCTCACAAACACTGTCTGTCTCCACAGTCACAGAGACTGGCTGGCACACACACAAATACACATTTTATCTAATAAAAATACATAAGGGTTTTGGAGCGAGTGGATTTTTCCCCTTTCTGAGAGGTGACCCTCGATCAGGGCTCTGTTATCTGTCTCTAATAAGTGAAGAAACAACTATACTTTTATAATTTTGGGAGCAGTGCTCACTCAACTTGCCATCATGATGCTAGGATGATGTGGATGGTTGCCAGGGTGTGGTTATATGGTTGCTAAGGTGCTCAGAGCAGTTTCAAGCATGTTGCCATACTGTAAATATTCATATTAGTGATGCACCAAAATTGACAACCAACAATTTTCAGCCAAAACAGCAAAAAGTTAATTTTCAGATGAAATCTTTGACCAAAACAGTGATTCTCTGATGGCACATTTTGACTATGTCAGTGTCTATATCATGCACACGATGTGAAAAAACTACAGCAGGTAAGCATGTTAGCTGTGTGGATGCTAGGGGTGTGTGGATGCGAGCGATTTCTCATTTTTAATGAACCGACATGTATTCTTAAACCCCAAGAATCAATCTTAGTCTATGCTGTTTTCAGTTGATGCGTGAACAAAACATTATTTGTAGCACGCCTACCGTCCAATGATTGCAGTAAGCTTTCTGCATTGTTACTTTTAAAATGAAACAAAGTATCAGCTTTCCAATTTTGTCAATTTTATCACGAAATTCAAAGAATACTTACAGTTTTGGCGTGACAGATCTCTGTAGCGCCTCAGTTCAAGCAGCATGTGAACTTCTGGTTATGTAATAAAATAAACATGAACGAACATCAGAAACAGTACAACTTACTGAAATGTATCATGTCTTATTCATTCTATTTTTACTTAACGTGTCTTTATTAATGTTTGTATAAATCTGGTCAAGAAAAAGTTATTTCAGCCACCCTTTTAAAGCTTAAAGTCAGGGTAGGCGATTTGTTACAGTGTTTTGTTATGCTGGTTGAAAGTCTCTTAACATCCTGATAGCAATGACTAAGATAAGTGGTCTAAATGTATTTATATGTATGGATTGTCTGTAGAAGGTGTAGGTAGTGTTGTAGTCAAGACCACCTAAACCAAGATCGAGACCAAGACCAGACCAGCAATCCTCAAATCCTCACATCTACTGTCTGAGAAATGTCCTATATTTAATCAATAAATACAATTAGAAAAATACACTAAAGCTGTTACCAATCAAATCATTAAAAAATAAAATTCATCTTTGTGTTGCAGAGGTGGCGCAGAAGTAGGGTTGCAAAGGGGCTGAAAATTTCCAGAAACTTTCCAAAAGTTTCTAAAAATTTCCCCCAAAAATTCTGGAAAGTTTCTGGACACTTTGCAACCCTACGCAGAAGTTGCGTCTGAATTGGTACAATTACACCTGCATGTTGAGATTAATGTTTTAAAAATAACATTTTGAATATACAAATATGATGGAAAAATAAAATGATAGGTCTACTTTTAAATATGAATCTGAAATCAAAACACTTAATGAGTGAGTCACAGAATCATTTATTCAAACGATTTGTTCAAAGCAGCTGATTCATTTTGTAGCCTAAGACTATGTTACCTTAGTATTATTAGTAATATTATGCCTTAATATTAAGTCATTTAATATTAACTTTGTTTATTGAACATTTGTATAAAATAAATATCACGTTTGCAATCGTGTTCATATTCGTGAAAACGGCTCTCTTGCTCTTGTGATATTACTTAATTATATCAGATGTTATAATATAAAATCTCTAAAGTATTTTTTGCAATCATATCTTGAATTTTTTGGCCATTTTTTTAGACAATCCTACATTGATTTTGAACCCAGTACCACAGTAACAAAAAAAAAAAAATTCATATTAGAAGTTATTGATTGCATTTTAAGTTTTACATCAAATCACATTAATGATGTTAATAAATAAATCAGACAATGCACCGGCAATTCAGTGATATCCTCGCAGATGTGATCATGACCGGTCTTGAGATAAAATCCAGAGTCCTCTTATTCTGAGACCTAGACAAGACCAAGTACAAATGTGGTCGAGACAGAGACAATTTCTATTAAAAAAAATGGTCTTAAGACCGGTCTCGAGTACTATAACACTTGGTGTAGGACAATAAAATGTTTGTCCAATCATTGCATTTGGTCCTAATGCAATGATAGGATGTCCTACCTGCCTGTCAGCGTATGTATTTCTATACCTCCACACACCCGCTCGCGCAGACATCACAAGTCATCAGCGCGTTTCATGCAATGCAGAGTCTTACAGACAGTCACCGAGCGCTGCAAACAAACAGCAGCCCCCTTTTACAGTTCCTCCTGAACCAAAACAACAAGCTTAAGCTGTGTTCACGCCATAACTACAGTAATTTGGAAGAGAAACCTGTGACGTTATACTTGGAGCGGTTCGTGACTCGAATTTATGCGTTTCAATGGCGACACTATCAACGCCGAAATGAATCTGCAGCAGTCAGGTGGTACAGGTCAGAGCTCTTTAAGTTGTTTACGTTCATTATTTTTGTAATGTTATGTGCTTTGAGACATGTTTAACGCTGTCTCTTGTCTCATGAACGCTTTGCAAACTGCTGTGTGTTCATGTGTTTTGAAGGAGGCGTAGCTTTGGAGACGCTCTGAAAGGGAGGCTGGGAACTAATGCTTTCAAAGCTAGCTTGGTTTTGCTAGCCTTCTCTGAAAATTACCTACCCTACCTTTAAATTTCCACAACAAATTGGAGTAGAAACAATTACATCATTAAAAAGTTGATTTATGTGCAATTTAAATGTTTACTAACTAACCATTTATTTTAGTTTTGATTATTAATAAACTTTATTTTCAGTTTCAGGTTTTACCGACAGTCAATGCATAAACTAACAATGAGCATTTGTTACAGTATTTATTAATCTTTTTTTTATTTAATTAATAAAAACACAACTGATCATTGTTAGTTTACGTTAGCTCAGGTCTATTAAATAATATGAACAGATGCACATTTTGATTTTTAATAAATGCTGAAATGAATAACTGAAATGAATAGCTAAACGCTTTAGAAGCATTTTTTATTGTTAGTTCACGTTAACTAATGTAGTTAACTAATGTTAACAAATGCAACCTCATTATAAAGTGTCACCGTTATTCAATATCTACTACTCCCTTCCTCCCTATTTTACTGGACTGCCACAATAGCGAGATAATTCAGTCCTGCTGAGATTGCACAATGTCCAGCAGGTGTTTCTGCGTCTGTGAATAGTCTGAATGCTATAGTTTGGAGTGATGACAGCAGAGAAAAGCACATGTTCTCCTGGAATACAGTTATCTTTCTCCCAATACTTCCAACACAAAGAAATGTAATAATCTTTACCTGTATAGACCCGACAGTAACAATTGGACCCCAAAATTTGATTTTCTCCTTTTCCGAATTCTCTTTCTTATTTTCCCATTTCTGTTTGACCTTTATTTTGCTCTCAATTATATCCAGATTTTTCGCTATGTTGCACTTCCCTTTGTTCAATCTCTCATTGATTCACTGAGCATCATCTGAACTCAACACTCTCATCTCTCGCACACATCCCAAATTCCCAATATAAAAATGTCTGAACCCAGAGGGGGAAAAAATGCATTGCTGAGAGATCCATGCTGAGTGAGTTTTGAGCAACATATTGCTTCCACCTAATATTAATTTAAAGGCACAATATGTAAGATTTTTGGATTAAAATATCCAAAAACCACTAGAACAATTATATATTTTGTTGACTTGTGCATTATCCCAAATGTTTCCAAGAATGTTCAAATCCAGAGAAATAAGCAATTTTAACCAGGACACGGGCCGTGCCTGCGTTACCCTCGATTTCTGGTTTTATTTTGTAGAAAATAATATATTTAATATATGATGCTATTAGACATTGTTTTATTAGACAGCCGAGCAACAGTATGGATACAATTCATCGACAGAAAACTAATCATCGTTATATAGCTCAACACAGTTAGGGCCCTATCATATACCCGGCACAATGCGACGCCAGGCACAAGTGTTAAGTGTTGTGTTTTTTGCTATTTTCCGCTCGACGCAGTTATCATTTTTACGTTCAGCGCCACGTTGTTTAAATAGCAAATGCACTCGCGCCCATCTTTTCGCCCATGGGCGTGCTGGTCTGAAAACGAGGTGTGTTCAGGAGCATTGTTGGTGCGTTGCTATTTTGAGGAACTGAAAACGACTGCGCCATCGACCAACAAAAACCAACGCAGTATTTTTTGGTGTTATTTAAAGGGCGCGTTAGTAATATGCGCCTATAGGCGGGTGCACAACGCGGGTGTACACTCTGCTTATTACACACACAGGGACACGCAGCAGCACACAAACATTTTTAAATATTAAAAATAAAAGGATTCCTCTCTGGAGAAGCGTCCAGTCTTTTCGCTTGCAAATTCTGCCATGTAAATAGCGAATCCGCCATGGTGCAAGAGCAACTGGCTTTTAAAGGGAATGGAAGATGAGACTCTGATTGGTTTATTGCATGTTACGCCCAAAACACACCCATGACTCATTAAGCTGTTTTTTTCCGTCGTTAGACTAGCAAAAGTGGAGTCGGACATGCCTTAAGTGCACCTGCGCCATGCGCTCAGATCGTTAAAATAAGGCTCGTTTTCTCGATTTACCACGAGTACCATGTTTTACCATGCCTAATATCAATCTAGCTTACTGCAGTGTGCAACAAGTGTCTCATAGTCGCAGCCGAGTGAACGCACAGAGTAGCATTATAGCATAACTTTCAACACACTCAAATGTATCTAATATGATAAAACAGCGCTGTTACCCCACATATACGCATGAGTGGAAGAAGTGGAAGCGCTCGTCTGCGGCATAATAAAAGCTCCATGACTCAAGTCGTCATCAAGCTACGCCTTTGTTTTGAATAAGCGACCTCTAGCGGCGAAAATTACATATTGTGCCTTTAAGTCTAAAAGCATGTTTAAGAGAAAGCACAAATGAAGTATTTGTGCTATTGCCAAAGGAGTCAGTCAGGTCAGTATAAAGCTAAAAGGCTAATCCTGTTAGCGCTGGAGTTAGCCTTTTGCACATCAACAAAAAGAAAACACATCCAAGACGAGTCTGCTGATCTATTAACAGATATCACACACATTGTTGATACTGCTGCCAGTATGTCAGCTTATGTTGCTAAAGTAAGTGTGCATCTGTCTGAATAAGTACAGAGGTGGTCACTAGAGCACTAACAGACTTTGGCCTACTTTGTGTGAAGAAAATAAATGGATGGTTGGTTTTGAATCAGTTTCAGACGGCTCTTTTTGATTCAACCTTTTGTGAGATGCCATTTCGACCACTTTTCTAATACTCCCATTCTCACTGTGATAGATGGCAATATTGTTCAGTATATTGATGTTTTAAATATTTCCTATGATTACATTGTCATATTTTCAGTCTTAAGCCATGTTTACTTTTAAAAAATGACATTTCATCTCACATGCATTCATTATACTAATTTGCTATATATTCTTTTGTTCCAGAAAAGTATTATAAATATTTTAACTTCTCTTTTCTGAGCCCTTTTCTGCACTTTAATCAACTGGTGTTTTGGAGATTCTGAGTCAATGTTAAGGCTGCATTTATTTGTGAAATATTATTACTATTTGAATCCGTTTTAAAATGTAATTTATTCCTGTAATAGCAAAGCTGCATTTTGTGTCACATGATCCTTCAGAAATCGTTCTAATCTGCTGATTTGCTGCTCAAGAAACATTTCCTATTATCAGTGTTGAAAACAGTTGTGCTGCTTGTGGAAACCGTGATACATTTTTTTAGGATTCTTTAATAAATAGAAAGACAGTGTAACATTATAAATGTCTTCACTGTCACTTTTGTTCGCTGAATAAAAGCATTAATTTCTTTCAAAAACTCTTACTTAACCCAAACTTTTGGTCTGTTTAGGTTCAGGTTTTGGTTCTGTTACAGTTCTGAGCCTTCAAATACTTTCTGGGACCAAAGTCAAGGCAGACAATGGCCATTTTACGAACAGTGTATGAAGAAATACAGCGCATGGCTGGTCAAAGAGCTGCAATGCTTCTGAAAACAATGCAAAGCTTTTGTTCTGAAAGCCATTATGTACCGCAAACAAACATAAACACACATAATTGTATCATCATTGAACATGAAGGTCTTACAAATCTGTCAATAACTTCACTCCAGGAATCCCGATTGAGGGATTCCAATATTTCACAGCAATGCCAACACAACACTTCAATCACACTACATACAAGACCTACTCACAAAACAAACACACACTTTTGCTTTTACATTCTCACACAAAATTCTCTTTTGACAAACTGCCCCATAAAATCCCTCAATAATACACAGAGACCATAAATAAACTCAAACAACACTCAAATGCACACACATACACACACCTAGCACCAGGTAATGAGCAGAACCAGATTGTCACTTACGTCAAGCCAAACTCTCTCTCTCTCTCTCTCTCTTCAGTTCACTGAGACGAACGGGTATATTTTTTGCCAAGTCCTCCAGGATTATTTGCTTTTGTCTTCTCCTCCTTTCGCCTTCCTTTTCAGTCTTTCCATCATTGTTTTTAGATTGACCGGTTGTGCTCTTACTGCAGCATGTTTGTGTGCATGTGCAGCATATAGTGTGTTAACTATGTCTCACGGCAGTACTGTTGACATAATTAATGTGTTTTTTAATTGTTATGGATGCAAGTCATCTGTTTTTTTCTTGTCGTTGCGGCATGTGTTGTGCTTCGGTTATGATATGTCTATGTGTGTGTGTGTGTGTGTGTAATGCAGCTCTAATCCCTTTGAGGAGGTGAGAGAGCGGGTGCTTAGCAGCCGGGACTCCATAGGGAATAAAAGACACATTTTTCAGTTCAACACACACACAGTGCAAATGATGCTGACACATACTTCATCTTAACGCCATCCTATTATGCAATAAACATAAACTACATAATTAACCTCATCCTAAACACTCACCTTACACACAGAAAAGAGCACTCACACACATATACTTGTATAAGTGGATTAGAGTGTCAAAGTAGGACACCGTTTAAAGCTCTTAGCTACAAACGTCCTTGACACTGCCATCATGAGCAGGCAAAACAGGCCCAAGACCTGATGCACGATCAATATGCTGGACAGCTGACACAGACAGCTCGCACAAGCACATCTTGACCCACTTAAACTGGCTCAGCAATGATTTCTGATTTGGAAAAAGTTGGAGGTTTCCTGACTGTGATTCTCAGAGGGTGTGAAAAAACAAAATGATATCACTAGCAACCAAAGCAGAGCTTAAGCAAGTCAAAGATTAGAGAGTGCATTCATTTGTGATGGCTTAATGTTCTGTTTGGCACCCTGAGAACATGTGCACACAAAAAGTATGTATGCTCTCAGCCTGGGATTTGATCAATAGCTTCCTCTCTGTTAGAATGAATTGTCAAATATACAACGAGACAAACAAACCACCTGTTGTTCTCATTTTTCTTTCACTCCCTCAGCCTCTCTGTGACTTGGGAGCTCCCTCAGCCATCCATTTTATTTCACCTCAGAAGAAGTTTGTCTGAATGCCAAACGGTAATACAATTCTCACTTTAAAGTTCAGATACAAAAACCAAAAACCCTGTTTACTTTCTTAAAGGGCCATTCATCCCAAAATAAAAGTTGCGTCATAAATTACTGCAGTTTATGTTGTTGTTGCTTTATTTTCTTCCATGGAATACAAAAGGGGATCAGGGCTCGCAAATTTCTAAATCGCTGGTAGCCCTTCGGGCAGGCACAGATTCAGATTTAGATTTTGGTAGTCCGAAATTAATTTAACTAGCCCGAATAAAAAAGAAAATTTAATAGGAGTCTAAACATCAATCAAAACCATTTTCAAAATCACAAATATCAACAAGGGTATATAAAATAATCAAATTACAATCATCAATATGCATTTGGTTCTAACTGAATGGAAATTTCTATGAATTTCTGTCTTTTTCCTTCTCTTCATCTTGACCTGTTTTTTTTTTTTTTGCCTGTGTAGAACTGAAACACCAACTTAAATCTACGTACCTCTTAACATTTTAACACACACACAGCGACTTTCACAGTTTTCTCCACTGTAGGCTTTAATAATTTACTGTCGTATACATAGAGAGCTTCACAGCCGTTACACATCACATAGGCTACCCAACACTTGATTCGTCCTGTTAAACTTCACTAAAACGCTCCCACGTTACTCGACTTTCTTTTCTTTTGTTTTTAATTTGGTAAATTCTGCAAATTAATACCTGAAGATTTTTTTTTTTTTAATAAGTTTTAAACATGTTAATATTTCCAATCATTATGTTGGAAAATTCTTAGCAGAATAATTTTGTATATTTTTAGGTAAAAGTTATTAAGCAATATTTCATGTAGGTTTTTTCCTTTGTGTTTTATATACTGTCCACTAGGAGGTGCTCTAGGCATATGTTTCCTTGATTTGTTTTCCCTGAAGAGACTGGTTTTGAAAATGAAAGTGAAAGAGTGACTGCGTTTTACAGTGAAATGAGAGTTATGTGTCTTTAATAAAATCAACGCATTAATTATTTATCTCTCATAATTACAATGTTATATTTTATTATTTGGTCAAACACATACTTTCACACACACATGCCAAGTGCGTTAGCATCGGCTAAACTTCACTGCGGACAAATCAGCATTATCAAAAACATCCATGATCTTATTTTTCCTTCAAGTCAAGAAAGTCAACAGGAATTTTATTTTTTACTATTTAAAACAGCCCGACTGGCAGGGCCGTAATACGTTTTGGTAGCCCGACTGGAAGATACCATAGCCCCGGGACGTCGGGCTAGCAATTTTGTGAGCCCTGGAGATAATTCAATGAATATCCGGCTGGTTGAATTCAATGCAATGGCAGTACATTGTGCATATTAACCCAAGAGTGTCTGCAAAAAAACCATGTGGCTCACTGATCATTTTCCAAGTGCTCTGATTAAGTTCCTAAACATAATTTCGGGAGGAGTGAACCAATCTAATCTTTCGATTAACTGCTGAAGCATATAAGCAGCCGCTTATAGCACGCATGCTTCTTACGCAGCACTGAACAGGAATGAGCATGTCCAGATGGGTTATTAAACCCAAAAGTGAGCTAATCGAAAGGAACCAACTCAAAAAGAACCATATAAGCCGAAGGAGTGTGCGTGCTACTTCGGATGTGCATCTTGCAACATAAACCCACAACTAAAGTTTGATTGAGCTCAATTCTGTGAACCGGCTCGACTGGTTAACCGCTTCAAAGACTTGAACATCACTAGTTTCCGCAACCTACTGGACTAGAGCTCTGAACAGCACACATAAAAGCAATGGTGGCTGCCATGAGTTTACTGTACAATTGTGTCTATTGTGTTTGTACTGATTTTCTTCTTCTTCCTTATTTTTCTGACCTAAAAGTGTATGGGCATCAGAGACCCCAAACTCAGCAGCATGGTCCTAATCGTGCACTGCTATGCAGGCGCTCAGAAACACACCTGTCTGACACTAGGTGCCGCTATAATAAGGCACTTTGCATTTTGGATCATACCTCTTGAACTCCAAGGGCTACAAAACAAAAGTCAAGCACTACAAAATGTATATCCCGCCTCTAATATGACTCAGATACTTCATAAAAAACATGGCCGCCAGCAGCAAATCAATATTCAGCGGCTAATAGAAAATCTGAAAGGCCTACCATTACAAAATATATTTTGGATATTTATGGATATATTTGTACACTGTACATGAATATATGTACCAAATTTTGTGAGAAGTGGCCTCAAGTTGACACTATAATAAGCAACTTTACATTTTAGCTAATAGCCATTGGTGCTTGGACCATGATGATTGCCACTTGTGGCTATATTTTTATTTATTATAATAATTCTAAACACTGGTTTGTAGCGCAAATAATTTTACTGTTTACTGCACTTTGTAATTCTTCTAGTTATGTACCTATAGTGGTGAATGAATTGGAAGTCTTGCACAGTCATGGAAAATAGCTTACTTACGCATTACAAAATAAAGTGGTTATTTTATGTAGTCATAGTTTTTTTATGGATCTTGACAGATATGGTCATCATGAACTGTCATTGTACTGTATGTAAAACGCTTTACACAGTAAATATTGTGCAAAATCCATGGATTGTCAAATGGCATTTCAAATTGACTTCAAACACACGCATTGTTCACATACAGTGGGGAGAACAAGTATTTGATACACTGCCGAATTTGCAGGTTTTCCTACTTACAAAGCATGTAGAGGTCTGTAATTTTTATCATAGGTACACTTCAACTGTGAGAGACGGAATCTAAAACAAAAAAACAGAAAATCACATTGTATGATTTTTAAATAATTAATTTGCATTTTATTGCATGACATAAGTATTTGATCACCTACCAACCAGTAAGAATTCCAGCTCTCACAGACCTGTTAGTTTTTCTTTAAGAAGCCCTCCTGTTCTCCACTCATTACCTGTATTAACTGCACCTGTTTGAACTCGTTACCTGTATAAAAGACACCTGTCCACACACTCAATCAAACAGACTCCAACCTCTCCACAATGGCCAAGACCAGAGAGCTGTGTAAGGACATCAGGGATAAAATTGTAGACCTGCACAAGGCTGGGATGGGCTACAGGACAATAAGCAAGCAGCTTGGTGAGAAGGCAACAACTGTTGGCGCAATTATTCGAAAATGGAAGAAGTTCAAGATGACGGTCAATCTCCCTCGGTCTGGGGCACCATGCAAGATCTCACCTCGTGGGGCATCAATGATCATGAAGGTGCGGGATCAGCCCAGAACTACACGGCAGGACCTGGTCAATGACCTGAAGAGAGCTGGGACCACAGTCTCAAAGAAAATCATTAGTAACACACTACGCCATCATGGATTAAAATCCTGCAGCGCACGCAAGGTCCCCCTGCTCAAGCCAGCGCATGTCCTGGCCCGTCTGAAGTTTGCAAATGACCATCTGGATGATCCAGAGGAGGAATGGGAGAAGGTCATGTGGTCTGATGAGACAAAAATAGAGCTTTTTGGTCTAAACTCCACTCGCCGTGTTTGGAGGAAGAAGAAGGATGAGTACAACCCCAAGAACACCATCCCAACCGTGAAGCATGGAGGTGGAAACATCATTCTTTGGGGATGCTTTTCTGCAAAGGGGACAGGACGACTGCACCGTATTGAGGGGAGGATGGATGGGGCCATGTATCGTGAGATCTTGGCCAACAACCTCCTTCCCTCAGTAAGAGCATTGAAGATGGGTCGTGGCTGGGTCTTCCAGCATGACAACGACCCGAAACACACAGCCAGGGCAACTAAGGAGTGGCTCCGTAAGAAGCATCTCAAGGTCCTGGAGTGGCCTAGCCAGTCTCCAGACCTGAACCCAATAGAAAATCTTTGGAGGGAGCTGAAAGTCCGTATTGCCCAGCGACAGCCCCGAAACCTGAAGGATCTGGAGAAGGTCTGTATGGAGGAGTGGGCCAAAATCCCTGCTGCAGTGTGTGCAAACCTGGTCAAGAACTACAGGAAACGTATGATCTCTGTAATTGCAAACAAAGGTTTCTGTACCAAATATTAAGTTCTGCTTTTCTGATACTTATGTATCAAATACTTATGTCATGCAATAAAATGCTAATTAATTACTTAAAAATCATACAATGTGATTTTCTGGATTTTTGTTTTAGATTCCGTCTCTCACAGTTGAAGAGTACCTATGATAAAAATTACAGACCTTTACATGCTTTGTAAGTGGGCAAACCTGCAAAATCAGCAGTGTATCAAATACTTGTTCTCCCCACTGTATACATCCATACACAATGGTGTGTGCCTACACACTAGCACATAAATGCACAAACAAGCTTGACATTTGTGGGTTTAAGGTTAATATTGTTTATGAAGAGGTTTTTCAGCTCTGATCACTAAAAATCTTTGTGAAAAGGTACAGAGAAATGAAGAATGAGCAAGGCAGAAATGGAGAGAAACACTGGGGATGAGGAGAAAAAGAGAAAAAACGTCTTGACAGTAATTGAAAACATTTATTATTTCGCCTCAGCACCTGCCAAGGTTTCATCCATCAGACGCACATTCATGCATAAACACAATAAAACACTGAGAGAGGACCAAAGAAACAGTATAACCTATATTGGAATACAATATTTAAACCAGACCATCACTCCACATCACACAGTAGCAGTGATGTCTTTTTTTAGCTGGTTATCAGCCAGATAAAAGGGCTGATGGGAAGGATCTTATGTCCATGGACAAACAAAAAGACCTATTCCTCTGCTAATGGCACCGTTCAGGTGTGAAATGAATCACCTGACCTTTCCCACACACACTCACAAATACAAACACACACCTCTCTATTAGTGTGAGTCAAGCTGTCTTTCAATCTTTACACAGCTGAATTTCTCCTGAAGGAAAAGCAATCCCTACGGGAGGCCATTTATTTGTCCGTTTCGTTTCTCTTTCTGTCAATCTATCTCCTCTTCATCCCAACATAGCCTCTTCTCCAAGTTACAACTGGAGAATAAAAAAAAGCCTGTCCTCAGTGTATTTTATCTCTCACAAGCAGACACTGGCCATTTGATCTATTTCATACCATCCTGAAATCCTCAAGCTTTTCAAGATACATCGATCGCTAAACTCTAAAGTCATGAAAGGCAAGGTATAAAACAGAGGAATAAACAGAAATGATAAGAAAAGCAGAATAGTTTTCAGCACCACCAAAGAAGCTGCAAAAATAATAATACAGTGCAACAGTCCGGTTCCAGAAGTAAAAACGGTAAGACTTTCGTTCATCTTCAGAACACAAATAAAGATTTTTTTAATGAAATCTGAGAGCTTTCTGTCCCTCCATTGACAGTCTACGCAACTACCATTTTCAAGCCCCAGAACGTTAGTAAAGACATCATTAAAGTAATCCATGTGACTCCAGTGGTTTAACCTCAATTTTATGAAGCGAGGCGAGTGCTTTGTTTGCGCAAAAAAAAAAAAAAAACATTATAAAACGGTTAGTCCCAGTCCTTGATTCTGATTGGCCAATAGTTTTATTCATAGTAAAACATGGCTACGGTTCTGTGTATCACTACACAACACCCTGACGCCGGTTTCACACTGCACGCGCAAGCAGTGCTGTGGCAAGGCAGAAGCTGTGCGTATGGAGAGCGGGAGCAGCGCGCACCCGTTGTGCTTTCACACTGCCAGCGTTTGTCGCGCGCAGCTGAACCGTGGCGTGTGTATTGCAAAGACAGACGAATATCTTCCATTCTGTCACCTATTCCGGTTTTCTTCTCTGACCCCTGTCTGTCTCGTGCTTTGATTTATGATGGGCAGCAGGCCCGTCGCAAGGGGGGTGCAAGGCCCTGTGCGAAAGTGATGTGCGAGGCCCCGGGGGGAGGGGGGTTATTAACGGGGGTCTACTGTTGCTATAGTGACGTACAATTTGTTGTTTGTGTGGATATTTAAGAAAAAAAAAAGTGTATATTCAGTTTAACAGCATTAGGTTCAAGAAGTTAAACTGTGTAACTGAACCGCGCAGTGAGCACATTTTGACGCTTAAATTATGTTCTAAATTATGGGTCAAACGCAAAACGGCCTGAATCCACTTGGTTTGGACTGCTCTCTCTCACTGAATCATCTGAAGAGATTTCTCAGTCAGAAAAACAAACAGACATTATCGAGAGAACAACCAGCGCTGTTTTTCAGAAGTTTTCCTCAAAAAAAAATGGATGTCTTACAATTTCGTTGCTTTTTCAGATTTAAAAACGTTTAAAACGTCTAGAGATAGAGAAGGCTTTACTCGTTCTGCGGTACCGTTGCTCTCACTGATGCTCCGAAAGGTGCGTAATAGTTAGGCTATGCTTATTTAACTTTATAGTGTTAAATAAAAACCCCTTTGTGCGTACCGTCAGATGAAATCCTGCAGGCGTTCATGCTTTCTCCGTCCATGCAATAAATGCACATCCTTGAATGAGCGCGGATTTCTAGCGTATTTACTTGAACTTCTTAGGTAATATCTATGGTTTGACCCATTTCAGATGCGGCCAAAATCAGAATTTGAATGGACTGAATAAAGCTACGAACTTGACGTGCGATGCCGCGCTAACTGACATGTAAGCGCATGAATCACTGTCACACGCACAGTCTCACGCACAGAGAAATAGCCTATTGTAAGTTACTGCATACATTTTTAACAAGCAGAATAATACAGCATCACAATACACATTTTTAGCTATGTCTTTTAACTATTATAGTATTTCAAAGGACAAAAACATGAACTTTAACTATTGGCTTTTACATCAAGTCAGCTGTGACTTTACTTTGCGCGAGGCCCTGTGCGGTTGCACACTTGGCACAGCCCTTGCGACGGTACTGATGGGCAGCATATATCTGCTGCGAATGCGACCGTGTTCCCCTCTGTCCCAAACACATATGCATATAACAGCCTATATGCTGTATATAGGTAGTTTGCATGATAAAAGTAACCTTAAAGTTAAGATATGTCTCTAGTTTTAATCATTTAAACTGATGTGTTTTCGTGTATTTTTTTTTTTTTTCACAGCACTGGATGTCATATGGTGATTGTGAAACACACGGAACACTTCACTACATGATTTCATGGTGAAATGTGTTATTTTTCATGTTAATCAGGTCAATTTTGATCAAGAACAATGCACTGTGGCTTTAATTCAGTGTAAGCAGCGCAGCAAAAATAGACTCGGCGCGAAACGATCGCGGCACTGCCGGTTCTGCTCTGCTCCTGCGACGCGCTGCCGCGCCGCCTCTGCGTGCGGTGTGAATGCTCTAATCTGTTAACATGGGCGCCGGAAAAAATACGCGCTGCTTACGCTCTGCTTCATTGATATTGTTAATTGAAGTTACTGTATTGTGTAGAGTAGAGCATTGTGTGTGAGAGAGAGATTGAGTGAGCCAGTGTATTACCTGCATTTAGATATAGCATTTTCCTTCAGGTCAGTCTCATGTTCATATTAAAAAAATGAATGTCTTGAATTGAATGTCCGCTGCGATATCTTGTCCTTTTAACAGTTAAGGGTTTTTCCCGTGCCCTGACAGCGCTAGTCAAAGCATTTGTCAGTTGCATTTTGCTCCGTGTTCACAAGTTTCAATCCAATATAAAAGTCTTCACTACTGACTGACTCACGCATGGCTTTAATATTTGTACTCCGCTCTGCGTCGTGCCTAACAATGCCCCTTAGCTGTTATAAATTCACTGTAAACCACGGCTTCTTGGCTTATTGCTTTAATTTACCACTTTATTTACAACATATTTATCTTCAATGCACATTCACGAGATCACCACGACACATGCGTGTTTGTGTTGACGCGAGAGCAGACTTTGTTGCATGAATGCGCGTTGGAGATTAATTAATTATAACGGCAGAATTTTCATTTTTGGTGAACTAACCCTTTAAAGACAGACCTTCTGTGAACTATGAGGTTATTTATCGATGGAATGCTTAAGCCATCAGCCTGCATTATTTCAACATATTTTTGAAACAATCTTGTTTAACAGTGAAATTCCATGTGAAAAACTATATTACCCATGATTCTGCAACGAAATCTCCAGTCAGAGAATCGAAACAAGCAAATTAAACTCTCTCAAAATGTTGGGTTGTTTCAACCCATGTTTGGGTCAAATATGGACAAAAAAAAACTTTTTTTAAATAAAAATTTTAAACCCAATGGTTAGGTTTGTCCATATTTGACCCAAACATGGGTTGAAACAACCCAACATTTTTTAGGCTATGTCTACATTAATTCAGATACATTTGAAAACGGTGTTTTCTTTTCAAAACGCTCTACGGCCACACTAGTTTTCAAGAGTTTTCCAAAAGTTTATCGTCCACACTGAAATGTCAGAAAACGCAAAATTCACCTTACAGCTGCGCATGCGTAAAACCTCATAAAAGCTGAGATGATACAGACAGAACAGATATCATAAAGTTCTCACACTATTCTTCTGGCAGGATCATTTTATTTAGCAAAATATCTCACCATTCACTGATGCGTCCAGGTCGCACTCAGTCATCATTATATGTTTGGTCTAAAGCACAACTCCTCATGTTTTGCCGCAGGACTGCAAATGTGTGTCAACTTTCTGTCATCTTTGCAGGACTGTGATATGAAGAGTGTGCAAAGTAACATTTTAGCAACTGTGTGAAAGTGAATAGCACATTACAGGCACAAAACAGGTATAAACATATATATCTATCGGTTTAATATGCGTCCACTTTGGAGAGTGATTTCAAAAAGCATCATTTTCGTTAATAAAAACAGTGTGGACGGAAGACCAAAACGGAGAGAAAAAGATCAAACGAAAACGTCTCAGTATGGACAAGGCCTTGCTTAGAGAGAAGGAACTTCAAGGGAGTTGGGGGGCTCGCCCACTCCCATGATGCACTGTGAATGATGTGAATGAGTGTAGGGAGACCAACTCTAACTACATAAATATTTGTAGTAAATATCAGTACTCCTGTCAGTGATACTGGCCTTCATTCATAGAGCTTAGTAAAAAGTAAAATATACTGTCTTTATGTTTTTTGTACATTATTTTGGACATTCAATGTGAAAGTATCACAATATAAAAATGCATTAAAAACTGCCTGATTAATTACAGAAAAAAATGTTGGTTTTGTCCAATATATAAATATATTCGATTATGTCATTCACAATGCTTCTTGGGAGTGTAGTTCTTTCCCTCATTAAAGCCATACACAGTAAAGTACACAGTCTTGTACCTTCGTCTTTTTATCTGATTTTCAAATATTTTTTGCTTCAAATCAAAGTTTGCAATGTTGTGAATGATTCACTTTTCAATTGTTTGCTTTGGTTTAAGGCTTATAATTCTCTAACAAAATCCATATGGGAAAAATACTTTAGGAACCAACGCTGCTGAAAAAGTGTCACTGTTGCAGTGTCAGGATGCAGGATGCACAAGTGTATCTACAAATAGCTAACTTACAGTAGTCTTTGCATATTAAGCTAAGGATATGGTATATTAACATCAAAACAAATTACACACTTCACCTTTAAGAATTACATCTCTGCACTTGTGTGTTTTGGTGGCTATGATTGGCATGAAGGATATTTTTAGCTGACCTCTCATAAAATACTTCTATTTTCCACTCTCATGCTTATTACTGGAGGCGTAGGTGTTTTTATTGTGGGTTTAAAGCACTAAAGAGCAAATTCTGTCATCATTTACTCACTCTCATGTTGTTCCAAAATGACTTTCTTTTCCCCATGAAGCACACAAGGACAACTTTGGCAGAATGTGTGAATGTGCAAGTGGCTCTTTTCCATAATTAAATCTGTAGTGACTCAAGACCAGTGACATCAATCAATTTGGATGTCAAATAACTAGATGTCAATAGCTAGAATTAATTTCTGTCTTTTCCCTTATACTTTCATGGTGATTTTTAGTTATTTTGGACCTTGCAACCCTGGTATGCTTTCATTGTATAAAAGAGCAGTTGGGTCCGTGTCAACTCTCAACCAGAGGTCCCTGGTTCAAATTTTTGATTTTGTTAATATTTTTTCTGTAGAAAGACAAACATAAATAGTGATGGAAGCCAAAATATTAAATGTCACAGATGTATATTTACTGAGTAATCCACTGTTTTGTGGAGGGGGGTCAAAATGACAATTTTCACCTGAGATTTGGAGCCAAATTACAGGGGGTAAAAATTACTTTAGAAACATGGCAGCATCATTATTTTATTTTTACACAGAGATTGGTAGGTCTATTAGTAAAATCATAGCAATATTTGTTGCATTAAATATCAACGGTAACAGTTCAAAAATGGGGGAAAAAGCAGATTCTGATTCTTAACAAACTTTTCTTTTGGTATCTCCATTTTGAAGGCCCTCGATGGTTCAGTCCCAGAGATATGGAGATCTTAATGTAGTTCCATGAGTAAACTGGTAAAGTTCAATGGTCTAAAACCAAATGTGGGTCAATTTGGATTCAGCTGATACTTTTTATATTTAAGAGGAATGTCTGAAGAACAAATAATGTTGAAACGAGAAATGTATCTTGTTTTTTTTCTATCATCTCAATTGCATAGATAGAACATACCTGTCTGAGTGCTATAAGTATTGTTTTTCCAAAGTTTGCATGTTTTTAACTCTAAAAGTATTCAATATATCTTTATATCCTTCTAGATTCTCATTCTTAATAAACTTTTCTATTGTAATCTTAATTTTTAAATACCTATATTGTACAGTCCCATAGATATGGGGACACCAACTTGACTCCATGTCTAAATTGTTGAATTTTACCAATTGTTAATGGTCTCTACAAAGCAATGTGCTACCTACTCAGTAAATATACATCCATGGCATTTAATATTTTGGCTTTCATCACTATTTATGTTTGTCTTTCTACAGAAATAATATTAACAAAATAAATATGACACGGTTGATATGACACGGAATGACCCAGCTGGATCTTCTTCAGTTAAAACACAAATTATAACAGTTTACTTCTTTTTTTTATTTTTTTTATTAACTAATCCTTTAAACACGCACACATATACACACACACAGGTCAGTGATGGACAGTCAGGTCAGTAAGATTAGAAGCAGTGCCTGGAGCCCGTCTGGCAGTTCTGAGAGCCAGACATATAAACACACACAAACATTGTTAATCAACTTCAGGAAAGTAAAGAAATTCAATTGTACTGGAGTGTTCCTGCGTTTCTGTTCTTGATCACTGTTAAGTCAGTTTAATACGACACACAGTGAGCTCCAAAAGTCTGAGATCACTATAAAACTCTGTGATTCAAAATCTACTAAATGAAATGAAGATGAAATATTTCAAATTACGCTCACTATTCAAATACGTAGGCCTAAATGTGGCACTGATCATGAACTCTTTATAAATAAATACAAAAGCACATGCTTTTTTGAAAAGTCATGTTTAAAATGGGTGGTGAGGTGTGGTAACAAACAAACAAAAAACACAAATGGACATTATTAAGTGCAATGATGCCATATGTTAACTATCAAACTATTAAAGTATTTAAACTAAAGCATATCCTATTATGATGACGATTAGGCTTTTATCAATGTTCCATCAAAATGCAGAACACACAATCACGTTTTTCCCCTATCCCAAAAGCAACTGACTGGTACTAAAATACAGTAATCATATTATTATTACAGAATTTTTACTATAACCTATTCACATATACAAACCCGATTCCAAAAAAGTTGGGACACTGTACAAATTGTGAATAAAAACAGAATGCAATGATGTGGAAGTTTCCAATTTCAATATTTTATTCAGAATACAGCACAGATGACATATCAAATGTTTAAACTGAGAAAATGTATCATTTTAAGGGAAAAATAAGTTGATTTTAAATTTCATGGCATCAACACATCTCAAAAAAGTTGGGACAAGGCCATGTTTACCACTGTGTGGCATCCCCTCTTCTTTTTATAACAGTCTGCAAACGTCTGGGGACTGAGGAGACAAGTTGCTCAAGTTTAGGAATAGGAATGTTGTCCCATTCTTGTCTAATACAGGCTTCTAGTTGCTCAACTGTCTTAGGTCTTCTTTGTCGCATCTTCCTCTTTATGATGCGCCAAATGTTTTCTATGGGTGAAAGATCTGGACTGCAGGCTGGCCATTTCAGTACCCGGATCCTTCTTCTACGCAGCCATGATGTTGTAATTGATGCAGTATGTGGTCTGGCATTGTCATGTTGGAAAATGCAAGGTCTTCCCTGAAAGAGACAACGTCTGGATGGGAGCATATGTTGTTCTAGAACTTGGATATACCTTTCAGCATTGATGGTGCCTTTCCAGATGTGTAAGCTGCCCATGCCACACGCACTCATGCAACCCCATACCATCAGAGATGCAGGCTTCTGAACTGAGCGCTGATAACAACTTGGGTTGTCCTTGTCCTCTTTAGTCCGGATGACATGGCATTCCAGTTTTCCAAAAAGAACTTCAAATTTTGATTCGTCTGACCACAGAACAGTTTTCCACTTTGCCACAGTCCATTTTAAATGAGCCTTGGCCCAGAGAAAACGCCTGCGCTTCTGGATCATGTTTAGATATGGCTTCTTTTTTGACCTATAGAGTTTTAGCCGGCAACGACGAATGGCACGGTGGATTGTGTTCACCGACAATGTTTTCTGGAAGTATTCCTGAGCCCATGTTGTGATTTCCATTACAGTAGCATTCCTGTATGTGATGCAGTGCCGTCTAAGGGCCCGAAGATCACGGGCATCCAGTATGGTTTTCCGGCCTTGACCCTTACGCACAGAGATTGTTCCAGATTCTCTGAATCTTTGGATGATATTATGCACTGTAGATGATGATAACTTCAAACTCTTTGCAGTTTTTCTCTGAGAAACTCCTTTCTGATATTGCTCCACTATTTTTCGCCGCAGCATTGGGGGAATTGGTGATCCTCTGCCCATCTTGACTTCTGAGAGACACTGCCACTCTGAGAGGCTCTTTTTTTTACCCAATCATGTTGCCAATTGACCTAATAAGTTGCAAATTGGTCCTCCAGCTGTTCCTTATATGTACATTTAACTTTTCCGGCCTCTTATTGCTACCTGTCCCAACTTTTTTGGAATGTGTAGCTCTCATGAAATCCAAAATGAGCCAATATTTGGCATGACATTTCAAAATGTCTCACTTTCAACATTTGATATGTTATCTATATTCTATTGTGAATAAAATATAAGTTTATGAGATTTGTAAATTATTGCATTCCTTTTTTATTCACAATTTGTACAGTGTCCCAACTTTTTTGGAATCGGGTTTGTAGTATTTACCTGCTCCTCCATAGTACTGCCATGGGATGTGTAATGTCAAGTCATTGTAAGCCACTGTCATGCACTTTCGAATAGGCCTACTGTTTTGATACATTTGAAGGGTTGGTGCAGTGTGTTGTAGGTAAATATCCAGTTCATCCAGCACTCTTTTTATTCTCCGTGTTTTAAATATCGCATTACTGACTGTTTACAAAGTGAGAAACCGACCGTTCCAAACAATTCAAGCGTGAGTGAGGTTTGAATGAATCAGATTGAATCGCGATTCAGTTGAATGAAAACTGATTTAGGCTGTTTTTGTAACCCATATAACCCAAATTCACACAAAATTCGGATTTTAAACAACCTACATATTCTGCTTTATCCGTCAGGTTTGTATATTGTTCATGGCTGATACCACATGTAATATTTACAAGGAATAGGCCCTATCTGTTATCTTTTAACTTTTGTTTTCATATTTTGAGTATATGTTTTTGTTAGCTGACTTGTAGAGTTAATGTTCGAGTTGTCATTAAAACAAACCTGCCACAAAGACATCTGAAATTCATCTTCATTCGTCAATATTCACATCACAATATTTTATGGTAACATGTACTTTAAAGAATCCAGCTCACAAAGATAGCTATTGATCAAATATTTACAATACATGTTTTAAATGATTGACAGCACTAATATATATATATATATAATCAGTGTTATTCACTTCACCTGTCATATATATATATATATAACAATCAGGCATAACATTATGACATTCACCACAGGTGAAGTGAATAACACTGATTATCTCTTCATCACGGCACCTGTTAGTGGGTGGGATATATTAGGCAGCAAGTGAACATTTTGTCCTCAAAGTTGGGCAAGCGTAAAGATTTGAGCGAGTTTGACGAGGGCCAAATTGTGATGGCTAGACGACTGGGTCAGAGCATCTCTTGTGGGGTGTTCCCGGTCTGCAGTGGTCAGTGGTGAACCGGCCTGGTCTGGTCTGATGAATCACGTTTTCTTTTACATCACGTGGATGGCCAGATGCGTGTGCATCGCTTACCTGGGGAACACATGGCACCAGGATGCACTATGGGAAGAAGGCAAGCCGGCGGAGGCAGTGTGATGCTTTGGGCAATGTTCTGCTGGGAAACCAATGTTGGGTCCTGCCAAACGGTATTCCCTGGTGGCTGTGGTCTCTTTCAGAAGGATAATGCGCCCTGCCACAAAGCAAAAATGGTTCAGGAATGGTTTGAGAAGCACAACAACGAGTTTGAGGTGGTGACTTGGCCTCCAAATTCCCCAGATCTCAATCCAATCGAGCATCTGTGGGATGTGCTGAACAAACAAGTCCGATCCATGGAGGCCCCACCTCACAATTTACAGGACTTAAAGGATCTGCTGCTAACATATTGGTGCCAGATACCACAGCACACCTTCAGGGGTCTAGTGGAGTCCATGCCTCGATGGGTCAGGGCTGTTTTGGCAGCAAAAATAAATAAATATATATATATATGTGTGTGTGTGTGTATATATACACTCACCTAAAGGATTATTAGGAACACCTGTTCAATTTCTCATTAATGCAATTATCTAATCAACCAATCACATGGCAGTTGCTTCAATGCATTTAGGGGTGTGGTCCTGGTCAAGACAATCTCCTGAACTCCAAACTGAATGTCAGAATGGGAAAGAAAGGTGATTTAAGCAATTTTGAGCGTGGCATGGTTGTTGGTGCCAGACGGGCCGGTCTGAGTATTTCACAATCTGCTCAGTTACTGGGATTTTCACGCACAACCATTTCTAGAGTTTACAAAGAATGGTGTGAAAAGGGAAAAACATCCAGTATGCGGCAGTCCTGTGGGCGAAAATGCCTTGTTGATGCTAGAGGTCAGAGGAGAATGGGCCGACTGATTCAAGTTGATAGAAGAGCAACTTTGACTGAAATAACCACTCGTTACAACCGAGGTATGCAGCAAAGCATTTGTGAAGCCACAACACGCACAACCTTGAGGCGGATGGGCTACAACAGCAGAAGACCCCACCGGGTACCACTCATCTCCACTACAAATAGAAAAAAAAGAGGCTACAATTTGCACGAGCTCACCAAAATTGGACAGTTGAAGACTGGAAAAATGTTGCCTGGTCTGATGAGTCTCGATTTCTGTTGAGACATTCAGATGGTAGAGTCAGAATTTGGCGTAAACAGAATGAGAACATGGATCCATCATGCCTTGTTACCACTGTGCAGGCTGGTGGTGGTGGTGTAATGGTGTGGGGGATGTTTTCTTGGCACACTTTAGGCCCCTTAGTGCCAATTGGGCATCGTTTAAATGCCACGGCCTACCTGAGCATTGTTTCTGACCATGTCCATCCCTTTATGACCACCATGTACCCATCCTCTGATGGCTACTTCCAGCAGGATAATGCACCATGTCACAAAGCTCGAATCATTTCAAATTGGTTTCTTGAACATGACAATGAGTTCACTGTACTAAAATGGCCCCCACAGTCACCAGATCTCAACCCAATAGAGCATCTTTGGGATGTGGTGGAACGGGATGTGCCCTGGATCGTGCCCTGGATGTGCATCCCACAAATCTCCATCAACTGCAAGATGCTATCCTATCAATATGGGCCAACATTTCTAAAGAATGCTTTCAGCACCTTGTTGAATCAATGCCACGTAGAATTAAGGCAGTTCTGAAGGCGAAAGGGGGTCAAACACAGTATTAGTATGGTGTTCCTAATAATCCTTTAGGTGAGTGTATACTGTATGTATATTAGTACTTTAAAGATGTAACATTACTAAAGAACTGTTTCAAATTGTATAACTATTGTTTAAGAAGGTCGATTAAACGTAGGGTTTGGTGCTTAAATCCTAACAAATACTTGAAAATCAGAGAGAGACAGAGAGAGAGAATCCCAGTTTCAATTTAGATAGCACTGGCCTCACCTCTCCTCACACTGCATCCTGTGGGAATTACAATGACGTCTGTGGGCAGTGAAGCATGAGTGAGATTTCAAGAAAAAAAATTCCTTTTACCACAACGTCTTTTGAATTTGTTATCGAAAACAAAATGTTCAAGAAGCTCCTTTAAAGAATGGAGAGACGAACATGTGGAAAGTCGGGTGCTCCTCAAAGAATTTTAATTGGTTTGGCTCTTTGCTGTTGTGCTGTTTGTCAGAATGAGGAGAAAAACTCAGATGCTCAGTGGAGCTTTGAGAATCAATAATCTGGAGGGACAGAGGAAGTGTAGTACACCGGGAGTATGTGCTTTCATCCACTCTCAGAGTAAAAGGTTACTGATGTCATCTGTAGGTCTGTGTCTGTGTGTGCATGATTCAGTAGATGTTTTTCCTGTCTCAGTGGGCTGTGAAGATCAGAGTCTGCCCTGTTAATCTCTGTCAAAGACACATTTACTTCGGATGCCTCTATCCTCAAATTTACATTTAACTTCCACTGTGTGCATGTGTTTTCTGACTATTTCTATGGTCCATATAAGGTTAGTGATTTGAACAAACCCTTAACCCAAAGTATTGAATTTGGGTGCATAAAACATCTCACAGTTTGTGTTACAGACATGAATTATACCTCAAATCGTGCGGCTTGTTGTGGAGAGGAGTGTTTTTTTCTAAGCAAGTTGACATTAAAATGGGTGAAAAAAATCACGATGGAAGGATGTTTGATATTTACGACTCTTTATCAGGCTGCCTCTGACGTGATCCCCGCGATAGCCAATGAGAGCGAGCTTCTGTCCCAAACAGAAACAAGATTATTTTTCTTACCCCATTGGTAGAAAATTTTGCCAGAAAACATGAAAAAATATCTTATGTAATTTTACTTATCTAGTAAAAGCATCTTGATTTAAGAATTTTTAGATATTTGGACTGGAAACAAGACAAAAAAAACTAAGTAAGAAAAGCATTTTTTGCAGTGTGAGAAACAAGATCACCCATATTCTTTTTTTCTCCTTTGTTTTTCTTCCCATAAAACAAAACTTGTGGCAGGAGAACCAGCTGACGACGACGAGCGTCCTTTGTTTTTCTTATCAAGTCACGCTTGATCTTGCGAGTCTCAATCAACAGGTGTGTGGTCTCGCGGTCCAGACTTATCTTCTAATGTGTGTATTCGGAGGATCATAATGCCAAAAATCGGTTAAAACTGCCCTTATGTCTGTGGTTTGTCAAATAAGATGACTTACTGTGCAGATGGACACTTATTATCCATGGCAGAAAACAGTGATGCACATTGTAAATCATGTTACAGTGCCAGCCACTGTTTGGAAGTAGGGTTTCTCAAAGCTTTCGAGGCCCAATGTCCTACAGAGTTTATCTTCAACCCTAATCAAACCCAAATGAACAAGTTAAGGTCTTCAAGATTACTGGAACGTTACAGGAAGATGAATTTGATCAGGGTTGGAGCTAGAGCTGCAAGATTAATCGTTAAAAGAAACATCTACTATCTTATTCCTTAATGACAACGATTTGCCTGTGTCTATTAAACCTTCGACAAAATCACAGCGGGACATTAAAATCTGTGTTGTGCTGCTGCTGATTCAGAGAGAGCAGTTGTCATGGTATGAAACAACTTCACAAACAGTCTTTTCACCAACAAAGTATCATTATTTCTGTATTACAATTATCACACATTTTTAAAAGTTGCCCTTTTAACGTTTTTAGAATGTCTGTGCATATCAGATTGTTTTCAGAGAAATTCCATGCTATATGAAAGTACACGTTTGAAAGACCATATTGACACCCTTACATTTTTTTTGCATTTCCTTTAGAAAGTTGGGTCATCTGTTTTAAATAGCAATAGCTTTCATGATTATGACATTATGATTGATCTCATTCTCAGAAAGCTCCTCTCGTTTGTCATCGGGGCATGCAGTATTTCACTGTAAAGTGATTTATTAAACTATTAATAATCGGTGTCCAAAGGTCAGATGTAAAAGCACACCAGCAGAAAGGAAGTCTACATGCACACATTTAAAGATTATGCTTTCACGCCTGCAGAACAGAAAATAAGCCGTTAATGTTTGTAAGTTAATACATCGGGGGTCTCAAACCTTTTCCAGGCAGAGAAAAAAAGTCAAGTTGGTCTATATTTATACTTTAAAATCACGTGACAACAAATAACAATACTATACCTTGGATTTTATATAAATAAATAGATATACAATATAATAAACAAATAAATTGATTAAATACACTTACATGCAGTTTCTAAATCAATCATATATCATATTGCTATGAATTTTAAGTCTAGTTTCTGTCTAGGTGGGAAAAATACATGCATGGTTATTTTAGTTGTCTGTGGAGAATCATGTCATTTTATTTTGCTGCGCAATCGATATTTGTCTTAGAGGTGACTTCTAAAGGATATCAGTGCTGTCTGTGGTTTTGGCCCTGAGTAACGGATGGGCTCACACATTTATCAAAAATATCTTCAGAAACGTACCTTACATCTATGCACTGCCCACCCATGTCATGTCAGGTAAAACACGTCGGATCTGATGATAGCCTTCACAGTAATAAATCAAGAATTAAAAACATCTCCGCTGATCAATACAAACCTGGAGTGTTTTTTAAAGAAGGCCACAGGTTTCACATTAGAAGGTAGATTAGGAACAGATGACTAGTCTAGAATTTAATTGCAGTTAAACCAAAAGATTGTGTATCTTTACATACTGTAAAGCCATGTTGTCTAGACAGTATTATAAACATGGTGCTATTGTAAGTGTGATCAAAGTGTAAGGTTATTCAGGTGTGCTCCCATAGGCTAAAAGATCCCACTTTTTTTCTTTTTGCATATATTAGCATTGCATTATACAAGGTGCAGTGAGCACCTGAAGACAAATGTGTTATTCCAGGCCCATTATTATTTATGAGAAGTCTGTCAAGTGCAGCTCTCTATTTTCTTAGCAACACAACACTGTTGCTTTGTTTCCATTAGAAATGTATTAATGCATTTGAAATTAGAATTTGACATTCAAAACTGTGTTCCAAGGACATGCAGGGATTTTATACTTGATACAGATGGGGCAGGTAATACATATGTAAGGTCTGGGGTCTGTGGGTATGATGTGCCGAATTAATCCAAGCAAATGCGTTCACTCTCTATGCTGGAGGAGAGAGTGGCAGACACACCGATGGAAAAAATGTGTGTGTGAGATCAGTGTGGGAGATACATGCATGTGTAAATTTAAAGAACAATGTTGCGCTATAATAAGTACATTTACAGGGCTAGAACCTAAATTGTTTTCCATTTTTAAAATGTTCCGCCATTTTGAGTTTTCTATAAAATCTACGTTTTCAAACTCCTCCTATAGGCTGTTGGTCTGATCTTCACCACATTTTGCACATCTTGTGTACACAAAGTATACATTTCTCTATACTTTGCACATATGGACAACAAGGCATGCAGACGCTTCTACAAACATTTGTGAAAGAATGGGTCGCTCTCAGGAGCTCAGTGAATTCAAGTGTAATACCGTGATAGGTTGCCACCTGTGAAATAAGTCCATTCGTGAAATTTCCTCACTACTAAATATTCTACGGTCAATTGTTAGTGGTATTATAACAAAGTGGAAGCAATTGGGAACAACAGCAGCTCACATAAAATCACAGAGCGGGGTCAGCGCATGCTGAGGCGCACAGTGCGCAGAAGTCGCCAACTTTCTGCAGAGTCAGTAGCTACAGACCTCCAAACTTCGTGTGGCCTTCAGATTAGCTCAAGAACAGTGCGTAGAGAGCTTCATGGAATGGGTTTTCATGGCTGAGCAGCTGCATCCAAGCCTTACATCACCAATGTGCAATGCAAAGCGTGGGATGCAGTGGTGTAAAGCACGCCACCACTGGACTCTAGAGCAGTGGAGACGTGTTCACGCTTCTCTGTCTGGCAATCCGATGGACGAGTCTGGGTTTGGCGGTTGCCAGGAGAACGGTACTTGCCTGACTGCATTGTGCCAAGTGTAAAGTTTGGTGGAGGGGGGATTATGGTGTGGGATTGTTTTTCAGGGGTTGGGCTTGGCCCCTTAGTTCCAGTGAAAGGAACTCTTAATGCTTCAGCATACCAAGACATTTTGGACAATTTCATGCTCCCAACTTTGTGGGTAACAGTTTGGGGATGGCCCCTTCCTGCTCCAACATGACTGCACACCAGTGCACAAAGCAAGGTCCATAAAGACATGGATGAGCGAGTTTGGTGTGGAGGAACTTGACTGGCCTGCACAGAGTCCTGACCTCAACCCGATAGAACACCTTTGGGATGAATTAGAGCAGAGACTGTGAGCCAGTCCTTCTCGTCCAACATCAGTGCCTGACCTCACAAATGTGCTTCTAGAAGAATGGTCAAAAATTCCCATAAACACACTAAACCTTTATATCCCTAAACCTTGTGGAAAGCCTTCCCAGAAGAGCTGAAGCTGTTATAGCTGCAAAGGGTGGGCCAACTCCATATTAAACCCTACGGATTAAGAATGGGATGTCATTAAAGTTCATGTGCATGTAAAGGCAGGCGTCCCAAAACTTTTGGCAATATATTGTATAAAATTGTATTTATTTTGTGATCCATGATATGCTGTTGGTAACTTGGTAACTTTGTGGTGTAATGTTTTCAAAGTTTTCATTAATTAATGTTTATGTGTTTGTGTTTGTTGATACATTGATAATTGTATATTTATTGGCTAGTTTTGTGCTTGCTGCCATGTTGTAATTGATATGTTGGGCCCCCCTCAAAAAACAAGATGGCACTGTAACATCCAGTTTGAATCAGAGACTCTTGTTTTGATATTCTTTTCATTCTGTTGTATCTGTGATCCTTGTTTAGTTCCTGTGTTACCTATGGGTGCGTCTCCAGCCCTGTCCCAACTTAATGTGCACAAGACCATAGAGGCTGCGTCCGAAATCGCATACTCTCTTGAGTAGGTCCTTTTTTTTAATAAGTAATTACTTCACGACCGCTAAAAAAGTATATAGTATGAATGTGTGTCATATGAATGTAATCCGGACGTACTACATTTGCCATGTTGGCCTTATCATGTGACCTACCAGCGTCAGTTGCTTTGCTTCACTGTCATTCACAAATTCTCTCCCGTGGCCTCATAAGATAGTAAAGTGTCCATCGTATGCACACTTTAGAATCTCACCGATAGTAGGTCATCCGGGTACTTTTTGCCTACTCTTTTAGAGTACTGTGAATTGTGAACACTGTGAATTCTGACATACTTCTTTTGTCACATACTGTTTTTCGCGTACTATATAGTAGGAAAGTATGCGATTTCTGATGCAGCCAGGGCGTCCCATTTGTCATGTTAGATTTCAGAAGGATGCTTGCGAGCGCCCGACATTGAAGCTCCACAGCAGACTTCTTTCGACAGTCAAATTGGCATTACGTCACGAAAGTGTGGACTCTGAGGAAGATCGCGAGGGTTTAGGGTTCCATTTGGGACAGAGACAAAAGCAGCTCCCTAGTTCAGTAGTCAGAGCACTGGTCAGGGAGTTGGCCATTTTAAGAGCCGTCTCAATCGCAAAATCCTTCCAGTTTGATCCCTAAAAAGTTCTGTGTTTGGACTGAATCAGTTGGATGGATTAATGATACTTGATCTTTACAATCCTGAAAAAAAACAAGCATGCAAATTCATCCATTAGGACCACATTGATGCCTATCAGAGGTTCCATTAAAGCCCTTGCATGATCTACATTTAAATTCTTTGTTAAAGTTATGCCATTGCATTAACCACAATGCACCTCTCTCTGCGATATGCTTCGGGTGCAGACCTTCATTCCTGTGATAACGCCACCTCACACTGGTCACAGATCAGCAATGGGCACATTAACTTTGACTCTGAGGTTGTGATAAAACAGGTCATCGCGCTCCACTGCTGAGCTTGATAGTACAGATAGGAACCCAACAGTGTTCAAAGAGAAGAAGAAGAGAGAATTGGGGAGAGGGGATTCCCTTGATGCTTTTAAATCAGACATCAGCATTCAATCTTTGCTGCTTTGTAAAAGGTCAATTACTGATGGTAGATATGCTGAGATGCTGGGCGGATCGGATGGTCTTTACTGCCTCAGCGGAGGCGGTGCAGATGTCTGGCTCTGATTTGGAGCTTGTTTTAGCAGCATCATTTCCTGCGCAACACTGAGGTTCTTATTCAGAAATGTTTTTAAAAAGAAAGGAATTTGGGAATGTGTGTTCTTCCACGACTTTTATTATCCAATTTTCCAAAAAATGGTTCTTATGCGTAACACAAGAATGAACCTCATTGGTTCTTGCTGAAGCTCAAACGTGCTGCGTAACACGAGAATGAACCTCATTGGTTCTTGCTGAAGCTCAAATGTGATGCGTAACACGAGAATGAACCTCATTGGTTCTTGCTGAAGCTCAAACGTGCTGCGTAACACGAGAATGAACCTTATTGGTTCTTGCTGAAGCTCAAACGTGATGCGTAACACGAGAATGAACCTCATTGGTTCTTGCTGAAGCTCAAACGTGCTGCGTAACACGAGAATGAACCTCACTGGTTCTTGCTGAAGCTCAAACGTGATGCGTAACACGAGAATGAACCTCACTGGTTCTTGCTGAAGCTCAAACGTGATGCGTAACACGAGAATGAACCTCATTGGTTCTTGCTGAAGCTCAAACGTGATGCGTAACACGAGAATGAACCTCATTGGTTCTTGCTGAAGCTCAAACGTGCTGCGTAACACGAGAATGAACCTCATTGGTTCTTGCTGAAGCTCAAACGTGCTGCGTAACACGAGAATGAACCTTATTGGTTCTTGCTGAAGCTCAAACGTGATGCGTAACACGAGAATGAACCTCATTGGTTCTTGCTGAAGCTCAAACGTGCTGCGTAACACGAGAATGAACCTCACTGGTTCTTGCTGAAGCTCAAACGTGATGCGTAACACGAGAATGAACCTCACTGGTTCTTGCTGAAGCTCAAACGTGATGCGTAACACGAGAATGAACCTCATTGGTTCTTGCTGAAGCTCAAACGTGCTGCGTAACACGAGAATGAACCTCATTGGTTCTTGCTCAAGCTCAAACGTGCTGCGTAACACGAGAATGAACCTCATTGGTTCTTGCTGAAGCTCAAACGTGCTGCGTAACACGAGAATGAACCTCATTGGTTCTTGCTGAAGCTCAAACGTGATGCGTAACACGAGAATGAACCTCATTGGTTCTTGCTGAAGCTCAAACGTGATGCGTAACACGAGAATGAACCTCATTGGTTCTTGCTGAAGCTCAAACGTGCTGCGTAACACGAGAATGAACCTCACTGGTTCTCGCATGTCAAGCAAACATGCTTGAGCTTCCGTTTACCGCAACTGATGTGTGAGTTGATGAATGTTTAAATGTGAATAAAAGCCTAAATTAAATCTGTTCATCATATAAAACGATCGAGTCTCTTCAGAAAATTTGAACTAAACCACTGGATTCATATGGATTAGTTTTACGATCTCTTTATGAACTTTTTGAAGCATCAAAGTGGTAGTTGTGTAGCTGTCAATGGAGGGACAGAAAGCTTTCAGATTTCATCAAAAAGATCTTCATTTGTGTTCTGAAGATGAACGAAAGTCTTACGGGTTTGGAACGACATGAGGGTGAGTAATTAATGACAGAAGTTTCATTTTTGGGTGAACTATCCCTTTAATTGAATCAAAAACATACAGCTCAACCACAGTGTAATCAGATTTTCCAAACAAATGACGGTTCTTTTTACTGAATCAAAAATATACAGCTCAATTAACCAGAGTGTAGTCTGATTCTTGAACGCATGAAGGATCCAGTTCTTTTTAGTGATATGATTATTTGAAGGAACAGATTTAGTGAAAATGAATGCGACTTCCAAATATCTTCTCTGAATCTGTGACCAGCCTCTGAAATTATGGAGCGTGATACAGCACTGAACCCTGAAGAGCTGAGTGTGCAGTGGAGGTGTGACGGCTCTCACTCATGAAGGCCAAAACGCTGTCAGAGTTTTGTCAAAAGTGCCTCTAGGCTCAGGACTCCTAGAAATAGGAGGTCGGTGCATCTGAAGAGGCTTATATAAACCCTTTGATCCGAGCCCATATGTTCAGCGATCTTACACATGACTGAATCTGACACGTCACCCTGTTCACTTTGACTCATGAGATCTGCTTATATAAAGCTGCGAGTAAATGCGGGGCTGCCTGGAAATAATAAATATTAGTTTACACTCATATTGAAGTGGAAAAAAGAACTATAGGCCAGTGTAATTTGTTTTCGCAACTTTCACGTAACTTTACCATAAAATGTAGCCTATTATTCATGCTGGCCTGGTGGTATTTCTGTTACATCTTTAACGTTAGTTCATATGAATCAGTCATTTCATGTCCAGGTCTGTTATTTTTAGGCACACCCACTTATAGTTATAATAATGTCCTTTCACCTTGCGCGCCAGGATCTTGTCAAGGTTAAATTTCTTGCCTCAAGCCTTATTTTAAAATTATGCTGCAGTAGTGCAGTGGTAAAGATTTTGCTATTCATTTTAAATGATCAATATTTGACACCTTCAGCATGTTCATAAGAGTCCTGTCATTATAAGAAGACCTGTATGCAGCATGTCATATGTTGAGCCCTATATATCACTATTCATTTGAATGTGGGTCGTTTTGGTAGTTTTTTGGACTAAGCAGGTACAGTATGTTGAACAAAAATGTTAAAATTCAATTATTTTTTAGTCTTGTCAGAGGGAGAAAATGTCAGTCTATCATAAAAAAAAACCACTGGTCAAGGTCTGGTTAGTATAACCTAATAATCCTGACCAACTATTTTGGTCCAGGAAATGTTACAATGCAATGTTACAATTTAATGTGTAACAGGGTGGATGTTTTAAGCTAATAAAGCCCACTAGGAAAGAACAAAATGCTAGCAGAAGACTTAAATTTAGGACGTATTTAAAATCAAATAAAATTTTCATGCCCAGTATTTGACACAACAGGGTGGACATGTTATGTTTTACATTATTAGACAAGTCTTTTAAAAATGAGGAAAAGAGAGTTTATGACCAATACTTTGTCCTTGGGGTTTCTTTTCCTCCAAGAAAATAGTGTCTGCGTCCGAAATCACATACTTTCTGAGTAGGGAGGCCTACTTATTTTGAATAAGTAGTATTTACTTTTCGCGGCCGCTAAAATTATACGTTCTATAGGCCTATAGTATGAACGTAATCCGGATCCCGACGTTATACATTCACAATGTTGTCACTAGCTTCTGCCAGACCGCCTTCCGTATTCAGTTTACGCAGAAAGTGTAACGTATGCTTACACTACGTTCTAGTGATACGTTTTTTTCGTAAGTTAAATGCGGAAGATGGTCCATCGGAAGCTAGACATTTTATTTTATAACGTGTTAAATATGGATATTTTTCTTACACAAATGCATCGATTCGCTTCAGAAGGCCTTTATTAATCTCCTGGAGCTGTGTGGATTACTTTTATAATGGATGGATGCACTTTTTGGGCTGCCATTATAAAGCTTGGATTAACCAGGACATTTTTTAATATAACTCTGACTGTATTTGTCATATACACCTAGGATGGCTTGAGGGTGAGTAAATCATGGGCTAATTTTTATTTTTAGGTGAACTATCCCTTTAAGATTTTAAAGGGCAAGTAGCACCAAATAACAAGGTGGATTGGAGTTTGAGAGACATAAATAAATGTAATGGTTTTACACATCACAAAAATATGCATCACTAAGTATTTTGTATTTTGTCAAAGTAAATGTATATACAAATACTCAAAATTGCTAATTTAGAAATAAATATATAACCTTCAGCGTATTGAAAAGCCAAGTTGAGAAAACATGATTGGGGATTTAAGAATTTGTCAACCCTAGTGAAAAAAAAAATATATACTAAACCGTATATAACCGCAGAACCCTTTTCGGTGCTGTAGAACCCCTTTTATAAGGTTCCATAAAGAACCATGCTATGATACTACAAATACATTTACATATTTATGTACTTAATATAAATACCCTACAATTGTATTTTTAGTATACTAAACTGGTATACTTAAATTGGAACAACTAATTTTGTACTTACTTTAGTTATCTGAAAGTAGTGCAGAAGTCCAACTATAGATATACTTAAGTATATTTGATTGTGCTAAAGTGGAACTATTGCAAGTATACTTTAGGTACACTTTAAATATCTTGCATTTAAAGACTGATATTATACAGAGATTATGCTATCCTTACTAATAGTGATAATAAACGCATTTTAGGCTTAATGTTAAGAAATGTGCATTGTGCAATAAAGTAGTACTCCAAATAAAGTTTAATAATAATATTTATATCAGTCTTAATATGTCAGTAAATTTGTTAATGGATTTGAAGTATACTTAGTATAACATAAATGTATTTTAAATGGAAGTGCTTCAAAAAGTTAATTTACTAATTATTATGAATTTGTGTTAACTGGGGTAAATCTATGCATGGAAAACCATGTGGCATGAAAGATGATTAACATTTTAACATTTCATAATCATTTGAGGTATTGTTTCATGGGGACATACAATCCATCAAACTGTAGGAATGACCCATGTGTTATACTGCTACATTGCTATACTCCATTTCCTATACACTCTGCAGTGCTGCAGTGCCCTCTAGAGGTACAAGATGAAGAAAAAATAGTGGCATAATATAAAAATATGCACCTTCAAAGTAGGTGGCACTATTATGCAAGTGGCGCTCATTGCAGAGCCAAATGACATCCAGCTCCACCTCTCTGAACGTCTTGAGTTGAGCTTGTGGATCTATTGGGTGGAGAGGTAGGGTTAGGGTGTGGTTGGACCTTCAAGCTCCACCCATTACACCCAAAAATACATCCAGAGGGGAAGCTGCACTCATGCCTCTGTATTGAGCAGACGCTCCTATTATGCCAGTTTTTGTTGGACTCTGACGCCACCTACTGGCTGAGGAGAGAAGAGCAACTGTAGCAGCAGATCTGTTTTTTAGTGGGAAAAGAGATTTACTACGGCTCCTTTTGTAGATGGATTCACATACGTATATTATATCACATATATTCTAATGACAACATTTTGTATGTTCACTAAAATAGTGTATAACCTGACCCATACCCACCACCACAAACAGACTGATCAATGACACATTTTGATAAAAGGCAAATAATAAGAAACACAACTTAACTTGGTAAATAGTTTATATATACTGTATCTTTTTTATCTTTGCAAATACAGCATAAAAAACACATATGGTAACATTTCAAAACATTAAAGCGAGTCTGAGCCATTAAGACATGTAGTGAGAATGTTCATCTACAATTTTACAAATTAAAAACAACAACAACAACGACAACAACAACAACAACAACGAGACACTCATCCTCGCTCTCCCGACATTTCCTCACTCACGCTATAGGCTGCCCTCCGCTCCCGATCCAAATTCACAGTTGGCCGTAATACTGATTCATTTAATGGTGCTTGCCACTTTATTCTAAAATATCGAACATTTAATGCAGTATTTAAAAGGAAAAAAATGGATACATTTGTATTTACATAAGCTTATCAAATGAGTTTCAAATACACTGTATATATCTTTTTATATATATATATATATATTTCTTTATATTTATAAATGCTTACTTCCCAGGGTTCTCCTCATCGTTCCAAATCCAGATGCACTCCAACAGAATCCCAATCCGAATTAGAATCCGGAATTCAAAATAGTCTCTTCATTCATCTGCTCGTTGCTCCACAATCCATCGTCCCCATAACAGGGTTTTCACAGGTGAGTGGAGCCGCGTATGAGCACGCATGCGTTACATTTTGAGCCAAAATAACACGTGTCTTGACATCTTATACAAAAAGTGACTCTCTAAACCAGGGGGGGTCAAACTCAGTTCCTGGAGGGTCACAGTCCTGCAGAGTTTAGTTTCAACCTGCCCCAACACACATACCTGAGCTGTGTCCGAAATCACATACTCTCTTGATTAGGTATTTATTTTTAAGTAATTACTTCACGACCGCTAAAAAAGTATGTTCTATATAGTATGAATGTAATCCGGACGTACTACATTCGCCATGTTGTCCTTGTCACGTGACCTACCAGCGCCATTTGCGTCGCGTCACCGCCATTCCCAAATCCTCTCCCGTAGCCTCATGGGATAGTAAAGTGTCCATCCATCATCCGTCCACCCGGTCATCCGGGTACTTTTTGCCTACTCTTTTATAAGTACAGTGAATTCAAACATATTCTTTTGTCACATACTGTTTTCACCTACTATATAGTGGGGAAGTATGTGATTTCGGATGTAGCCATGAAGTTTCAAATAAGCCTGAAGGTTGATGAGCTGGATCAGGAGCGTTTAATTAAAGTTGAAGCTAAACTCAGCAGGGCTGTAGCCCTCCAGGAACTGAGTTTGACACCCCTGCTCTAAACCATTATACAGCTCCCAAATTACCTGCAAATACAAATGTATATTTAAAAAAAAAAAAAATCTAAAATAATAATCAAACAAGGCTTTCAGTACATATATAGCGCTTGCAGCACAAGAGACATCATACATTCAGCATGGGGGTAAGGGACAGGCACTCTATGGACAGCTATGCTTTTGGGGTCCTCCCTCTCCCTGCGCAAACATTCACACAACTCTCTCCAAACCCATCAGAAAGACGTCCCGACGCCCTGTATGCAAACAAAGGACCGATAACAAAAGTTTCTGTTCACGATCGAAACAATGTGATGTATAAATAAGGTGCGGTCACATTAGCACAGGGGTCCATTGTCAATAGCGGTGAGATGTATGAAGCGCCGCTCACACAGAATTCATTTTCAAAACAAGCAGCTTTCTGTTGGTCAGCGTGGCGAATTCACGCAACGAGCAAAATCTCCATGGGGAATTTTTTCGCCCTCACACGAAACTCCCGATCACACAGATTCCTACTGGAATAACTGGATTTCGCTCGCAAAATTCGCAAAGGCAACAGTAAAGGCCCGTTCATACCAAGGACGATAACTATAACATTCTAAGGGCCAGATTTACTAAACAGGGCAAAGGAAAGTTCTGCGTGTGATCTTCTGAAGACTAAAGAACACAGACGCAGCCGGATCATTTCCATAATGACCAACGCAATCTACCAAGAGCAGCGCAAATTAGCGTCTGGTTTAAGACATGCTTTTTTTGGGCGTTAAATAATGTCGCAAATACCAGTAAATTGGCTAGCGCAAACCTTAGTAAATCACCTTGCATGATTCATTTAAATACTCTCCTCCTGCATCTGAAAGGGAAACTCCTACAAATGCATATACAATAAGGTCAGACGCAAAAAAAACACTGTCTACGCCTTTTTTTTCACTGCGTGTCTTCTGACAGTAGTTTTTTTTAACGCCAAAAGAGGGTTTGCGCTGGCGTTAGCTGTTAGTAAATCTGGCCCTAAAACTCATTCTAAATATAAAAGAACAGCAGAGTCCACACCACAACTATTATGATAACGGCACAGAGAAACAATATCGCTTTCAGAATGATTCTTTCCAGCTGATCAGCGATAAAAACATTGACAGCCAATCAGAATTCACCCTGCTTTAAAGAGCGAGAGCATTTAAAGCGGCAGACGACAAAACTGCAGCGCACACTTAGAATAAACAGAACATTGTGCATTGGTGTGAACACTAATATAGTTATCGTTATAGTTACTGTTTTTGGTGTGAACGGGTCTTAAATGCGACCGCACCTATAGCCCTGCATGAGTGAATATACCGATGCATCTGGAACGTCTCGCTTTCAACATCTCATTTTAAAACACGTGCTAGTATATTCTGTTCGAGAACACATAAAACACACTTAACTACACTGGACAGACAAGCACACTTAGCTTGTAGAGAACCCGTTCCATAGTTATTCAAAGGCTCATGAGCTGCAGACAGACAAACCCTAGATCATACACACAATGACTTTTGGTATCTTAAAAAACAAAATAAATCGATGCATGGTCCCTATAATTACTATGGCCCGATAAAGGTAAAGGTATGCCCTTGGCTGGCTGCCTGCCATAAATATCAAAATTATATAATTTTACTCTCAACTTAGCAGAGGAAACGCATCTCTGCATTATCTAAAAAACGACAAAAAAGATTTGCGCACACACATCAGGAATTCCCAGGTCCCCGAACAAAAGGTGAATAGGCCCAAGGTTTTGATTGGCTAAACGAAAGGAGAATAACAGATACAAGTTCTTGCCACTTCTCACGCGCCATATCAAAACCAGCAGCTTTCGAGTGGGAGTGTGACCGTCGTAAAGTTCATAATGATGTTGACGCTCAGATGCTTTAGTAAAATGGGCATGTCTGTCTGGCAGCCAAGATCAAAAAAGGCAGACTAGTTTCTTGGTTTGTGGTTTGAATTTCTGTCACTGTTTCCATTCTCTTTTTGTTGAGGTTTTGTTTTGTTATTTTTCTGAATATTCTATTATGGCACAAAGACATAAAGAGCGCATTCACACTTGCGCTCCCTCACCTCCCTCATCCCCCCCCCCCCCGCTTAAGAGAAGTTCGACGCCTTCGGCCTTCTCTCAGCCATCGTCGGGTGTGCTCAACTCTTCGGGGAACTCGTCGGATGAGCCACTCTTGTGGATGCGTCCGTCACTGCGCATGCTGTGGAAGGTTTTCTTAAAGGCTTCCATCATGGAGTGGGCCAGTTTTTTAGCCTCTAGTTTGCTCTCACACTCCACGGCGTGGCAGTCCATCTGGAACGTCAGATCGTCGTTGATTTGCCGGTAGATCCACGCGAACACGTTCGGGCTAATGTTGTGATCCGCCGTGCAGTACGCGATGCGAGCCACCTGGAAGGTGTCCATGGCGACCGTGGCCTCGCCCCGCCCGTCCAGGTGATGCATTCGTACCTGGAAGGGACGGATTTCCAGTATGGCGTTGCTAGAGGTGATGGAGTCGTCGTGGGTGAGAGATGTACGCTTTGTGTCGCATAATCCCACCACAGCTGACTCTGTGCAGCCGGACAGGAAATGAGTGCCAGAAATCGTCACCTTGCCAAGGTAGGTCACCTGGTAAAAGCAAACACACAACAGAAAAAGTGAAAAGATGATTTGGATTCATGCAAATGCCCATATGCACAACGAAAAGCTCAAATAAATATAAATGCTTATTTTTTTTTAATTAAAAATACGTATAAATATAAATGCATTTTTTTTTTTTTTTTACTAGTATTCAATTTCTCATTTATATCTGTGCATGATAGACAAACAGTATGTATATGATACGAGTACATTTACTAAACCATTTTTAGATGAGTAATATTTTCTAAATTAGCAATAGTTTACCTAAATCAAAGTGCAATAAAAATGCAAAAGAAACCAGGTAAATTAGGTCTTATTCGTCTGGATCAATTCATTTACAAAAAGAAAGAGTAAAAAAAAAACTGTTAGCAAAAGTCAAGATATAACTATTCTCTTATTATTTCTTCCAAAGGATATCAAGTAGTGAAGTGACCATTTTTAGTAAATTATTACTAATACTTGCAACACTAAGATGTGGAAAGTGGACATTTCATACCCATAAGTAAGTAAGTACAAACCCGATTCCAAAAAAGTTGGGACACTGTAAAAATTGTGAATAAAAACAGAATGCAATGATGTGGAAGTTTCAAATTTCAATATTTTATTCAGAATACAACATAGATGACATATCAAATGTTTAAACTGAGAAAATGTATCATTTTAAGGGAAAAATAAGTTGATTTTAAATTTCATGGCATCAACACATCTCAAAAAAGTTGGGACAAGGCCATGTTTACCACTGTGTGGCATCCCCTCTTCTTTTTATAACAGTCTGCAAACGTCTGGGGACTGAGGAGACAAGTTGCTCAAGTTTAGGAATAGGAATGTTGTCCCATTCTTGTCTAATACAGGCTTCTAGTTGCTCAACTGTCTTAGGTCTTCTTTGTCGCATCTTCCTCTTTATGATGCGCCAAATGTTTTCTATGGGTGAAAGATCTGGACTGCAGGCTGGCCATTTCAGTACCCGGATCCTTCTTCTACGCAGCCATGATGTTGTAATTGATGCAGTATGTGGTCTGGCATTGTCATGTTGGAAAATGCAAGGTCTTCCCTGAAAGAGACGACGTCTGGATGGGAGCATATGTTGTTCTAGAACTTGGATATACCTTTCAGCATTGATGGTGCCTTTCCAGATGTGTAAGCTGGCCATGCCACACGCACTCATGCAACCCCATACCATCAGAGATGCAGGCTTCTGAACTGAGCGCTGATAACAACTTGGGTTGTCCTTGTCCTCTTTAGTCCGGATGACATGGCGTCCCAGTTTTCCAAAAAGAACTTCAAATTTTGATTTGTCTGACCACAGAACAGTTTTCCACTTTGCCACAGTCCATTTTAAATGAGCCTTGGCCCAGAGAAAACGCCTGCGCTTCTGGATCATGTTTAGATATGGCTTCTTTTTTGACCTATAGAGTTTTAGCCGGCAACGGCGAATGGCACGGTGGATTGTGTTCACCGACAATGTTTTCTGGAAGTGTTCCTGAGCCCATGTTGTGATTTCCATTACAGTAGCATTCCTGTATGTGATGCAGTGCCGTCTAAGGGCCTGAAGATCACGGGCATCCAGTATGGTTTTCCGGCCTTGACCCTTACGCACAGAGATTGTTCCAGATTCTCTGAATCTTTGGATGATATTATGCACTGTAGATGATGATAACTTCAAACTCTTTGCAATTTTTCTCTGAGAAACTCCTTTCTGATATTGCTCCACTATTTTTCGCCGCAGCATTGGGGGAATTGGTGATCCTCTGCCCATCTTGACTTCTGAGAGACACTGCCACTCTGAGAGGCTCTTTTTATACCCAATCATGTTGCCAATTGACCTAATAAGCTGCAAATTGGTCCTCCAGCTGTTCCTTATATGTACATTTAACTTTTCCGGCCTCTTATTGCTACCTGTCCCAACTTTTTTGGAATGTGTAGCTCTCATGAAATCCAAAATGAGCCAATATTTGGCATGACATTTCAAAATGTCTCACTTTCAACATTTGATATGTTATCTATATTCTATTGTGAATAAAATATAAGTTTATGAGATTTGTAAATTATTGCATTCCTTTTTTATTCACAATTTGTACAGTGTCCCAACTTTTTTGTAATCGGGTTTGTAAGTAAGTAAGTAAGTAAGTAAATAAATAAAGTAAATAACTAAATAACTAAGTAAATAAGCAAATAAGTATATAAGTAAATATGCAAATAAGTAAATAAGTAAACAACCAAGTAAACAAGTAAATAACTAAGTAAATAAGCAAATAAGTAAGTTTATAAGTATGTAAATAAGTAAACAAGTAAATAAGCAAATAAGTAAATAAGTATAAGTAAATAACTAAAGTAAATAAGTAAGTAAATAAGTATTTAAATAAGTAAACAAGTAAATAACTAAGTAAATAATTAGATAAATAAAAACACTACTGTTTAAAAGCTTGGGGGTCAGTAAGATTTTTTTATCATTTATGCTCACTAAAGCTGCATTTATTTAATTAGAATTACAGTAAAAACAGTAATATTGAGAAATATTATTACAATTTATAATAAATGTTTTCTATTTGAATATATTTAAGAGTATAATTTATTCCTGTGATGCAAAGCTACATTTTCAGTATCATTTCTCCAGTCTTCAGTGTCACATGATCCTTCAGAAATCATTATAATCTGCTGATTTGCTGCTCAAGAAACATTTATGATTATTATCAATGTTAAAAACCGTTTTTGCTGCTTCATATTTTTGTGGAAACTGATACATTTTTAAAAAATGTATTCAAGTTATAAGGAAAACATTTTAATGTTACTTGACACCACTTCATGTGTTCTTCAATCAAAGCTTTTGTTGAAAATGGTGTACTAACATTTAAAATACATATGAAACCAATAAGAATACATAAAAGTACATTTGCACGGATTTTGTTTTTTTCCTTTCATCAGTTATTTGTCATTGGTTTGCAATTCAGTTAGAAAGTAAAATGAGAAAATAAGTAGTTGAGAATACCTGTTCTTGTTGTCTTTGACTGTGTGTACTTTTGGCAAGAGTTTGGGAAGAAAATGTGAAACTACAGAAGAAAAAAAAAAAAAAAAAACTTTGTCTGGCTGTGTGTTTTCCTCTTCCAGACATTCTGTTTAGTCTGCAACCACAAGGTCTAATTCTGGCCATGGCCTCTCCTTCCCATTTCTTTACCTCCTTTAGGAGAATGCAATTAACACTAGAACTGCCACGGGGTAAAATTTACCCATGGCTGTTTTTCAAATGTACATGACAGATTTTCAATAAAATTATCCAAGGCTCCCAGTCATTGACTTTTACTAAAATTGTGTTATTTACAATCCCCTGTTGTTAAAAATTGTTTAGATAAAACCAGATTAAAAACACATGGCATTTATACCTATAAGCGCCAGCGGGTCAAATTTACCCCTATATAATTCCTTTATTTTCACGCTGTGTTTGAGCAACATGTAGGCTTACTGTAGACAGTCACACAACGCACGATCAAATGAAGATGTTTTAGCCTATTTATAAATGTTCAAACTTCCGATTAATTATACATTTTTGTTTTGCAATTTTTATTGTGTATTGTTTGCTACTGTGTTGCTATTTATTCAAGTCTGCCCGTTTCCTGAAAAAGAATATTTCCGATCTATGATGTAATGAATAAAATAATTTTCATGATTACCCCAAGTTTATTGGTGTTGTTCTCTTATTCAAATTATAAATTATATAACTAAACAAATTAATAATTAATTAGGTGAAACTGTGCGCTTGAATTTGTCGTTGCACGTCATACATTGTATGTCATCCTTTGTCATACATCCTATGCAGTGCGGTGGATTATTATTGCTCTTTATTGTCTATTTTGGGTATTTTAGTCATTTAAATAACATGGGTTATCTTAATATGTGATTAATGACATTTTATTATAATATTACACCACCCAAATACAGTAGGGAGAACAAGTATTTGATACACTGCCGATTTTGCAGGTTTGCCCACTTACAAAGCTGTAGAAGTCTGTAATTTTTAATCATAGGTACACTTCAACTGTGAGTGACGCAATCTAAAACAAAAATCCAGAAAATCACATTGTATGATTTTTAAGTAATTCATTTGCATTTTATTGCATGACATAAGTATTTGATACATCAGAAAAGCAGAACTTAATATTTGGTACAGAAACCTTTGTTTGCAATTACAGAGATCATACATTTCCTGTAGTTCTTGACCAGGTTTGCACACACTGCAGCAGGGATTTTGGCCCACTCCTCCATACAGACCTTCTCCAGATCCTTCAGGTTTCAGGGCTGTCGCTGGGCAATACGGACTTTCAGCTCCCTCCAAAGATTTTCTATTGGGTTCAGGTCTGGAGACTGGCTAGGCCACTCCAGGACCTTGAGATGCTTCTTACGGAGCCACTCCTTAGTTGCCCTGGCTGTGTGTTTCAGGTCGTTGTCATGCTGGAAGACCCAGCCACGACCCATCTTCAATGCTCTTACTGAGGGAAGGAGGTTGTTGGCCAAGATCTCGCGATACATGGCCCCATCCATCCTCCCCTCAATACGGTGCAGTCGTCCTGTCCCCTTTGCAGAAAAGCATCCCCAAAGAATGATGTTTCCACCTCCATGCTTCACGGTTGGGATGGTGTTCTTGGGGTTGTACTCATCCTTCTTCTTCCTCCAAACACGGCGAGTGGAGTTTAGACCAAAAAGCTCTATTTTTGTCTCATCAGACCACATGACCTTCTCCCATTCCTCCTCTGGATCATCCAGATGGTCATTGGCAAACTTCAGACGGGCCTGGACATGCGCTGGCTTGAGCAGGGGGTCCTTGTGTGCACTGCAGGATTTTAATCCATGACGGCGTAGTGTGTTACTAATGGTTTTCTTTGAGACTGTGGTCCCAGCTCTCTTCAGGTCATTGACCAGGTCCTGCCGTGTAGTTCTGGGCTGATCCCTCACCTTCCTCATGATCATTGATGCCCCACAAGGTGAGATCTTGCATGGTGCCCCAGACCGAGGGAGATTGACTGTCCTCTTGAACTTCTTCCATTTTCTAATAAATTGCGCCAACAGTTGTTGCCTTCTCACCAAGCTGCTTGCCTATTGTCCTGTAGCCCATCCCAGCCTTGTGCAGGTCTACAATTTTATCCCTGATGCCCTTACACAGCTCTCTGGTCTTGGCCATTGTGGAGAGGTTGGAGTCTGTTTGATTGAGTGTGTGGACAGGTGTCTTTTATACAGGTAACGAGTTCAAACAGGTGCAGCTAATACAGGTAATGAGTGGAGAACAGGAGGGCTTCTTAAAGAAAAACTAACAGGTCTGTGAGAGCCGGAATTCTTACTGGTTGGTAGGTGATCAAATACTTATGTCATGCAATAAAATGCAAATTAATTATTTAAAAATCATACAATGTGATTTTCTGGATTTTTTAGATTCTGTCACTCACAGTTGAAGAGTACCTATGATAAAAATTACAGACTTCTACATGCTTTGTAAGTAGGAAAACCTGCAAAATCGGCAGTGTATCAAATACTTGTTCTCCCCACTGTATGTATTTATTTCCTTCTAATTCTCGTTGCCATTGCAGGCTGGTTTAGCCTATATTCACCAAAAAGTATAAAAACAGCATAAAACAACAGGACAAAAACATAGTTGATGACTAAAAATAATCATTTCATGACTCTATACATTACTTTGTGAAGACAGTGGCATAATACAGTAACATATTACATTTTTTAGCCGCATCAAAACAGTAATCATCTGCATGGGTAAATTTTACCCGCTGGCGGTTTTAGGTATACAGCGACCCCTGGCGGTTCTAGTGTTAAACAAAATTGTTTGTATTGCATAACAAACTGTACAAACTTTGAAGACAAGCAAGGGTACAAACATCTGTGCTGAGCTTTGTAGGAGAATTTCATACCAGAGCAACTGTAGAATGCAAAGTCATTCCTCTTATGAACACGACTCTAATATAGTGCCTCCCTCTCCAGATGCGTTTGGTTTTTCTTAATCTCATTCTTTCTCTTGTGTCTGAAACAGAAAGATGAGGCCTTGCTGCGAGCCGGGAGAGGAAATGCCAGTAATATCTCTTCTCTTCTGAAAACAATTTACATCAGAGAGAGAGAGAATGAGAGCGAGGGTGAGTGTTCTCTTCTGGAAAAAGTGTTGGAAAACATTAGACCTGAAAGAAGACCCTCACTACCCTATGACTAACAGATGAGGCAGTGAGCGAGTGTGTATATCTTAAATGAACACTATTACCACAACAAGAACAATTGTGCAAATACTGTTGGTATACTGCTGTTCAAAAGTTTGGGGTCAGTAAGATTTTTTTTCTTGTAAGGAATCAATGCACTTATTCAGTTAGGACACAATAAATTGATCAAAGGGGACACTAAAGACATTTATAATGTTACAAAAGATTTCTATTTCAAAAAAAGGCTGCTCTTTTGAACTTTCTATTCATCAAAGAATCCTGGAAAAAAATGGTTTCCACAAAAATATGAAGCAGCACAACTGTCTTCAACACTGATAATAATTAGAAATGTTTCTTGAGCAGCAAATCGCATTTTTAGAATGTGACACTGAAGACTGGAGTGTTGAAAATTCAGCTTTGATCACAGGAATACATTACATTTTACAATATATAAATAAAAATATAAAAGTTATTTTAAATTGCAATAACATTTCACAATTTTTACAGTATTTTTGATCAAATAATACAGACATGGTAAGCCAATTTCTGCCACAGTCGAGTAAAAAAATAAGATTCTTCAAGTCATAATAATGAGACATTTTATTTAAGACATAGTATCTTAGTATCTCATTATATTGAGAAAGTTTCTCATAATAATGACTTACATTATTATGATATATTAAGTCATTATTACAAGAAAGTTTCTCAATATAATGAGATACTCATAATTATGAGAAAGCTTCTCATTATTACGACTTAAAATCGTAAAAAAAATTTTTACTCAACTGTGGCGGAAACAGGCTTCCATACATAAGAGACTAATTACAAATATATACAGTGGGGAGAACAAGTATTTGATACACTGCCGATTTTACAGGTTTTCCTACTTACAAAGCATGTAGAAGTCTGTAATTTTTATCATAGGTACACTTCAACTGTGAGAGACGGAATCTAAAACAAAAATCCAGAAAATCACATTGTATGATTTTTAAATAATTAATTTGCATTTTATTGCATGACATAAGTATTTGATCACCTACCAACCAGTAAGAATTCCGGCTCTCACAGACCTGTTAGTTTTTCTTTAGGAAGCCCTCCTGTTCTCCACTCATTACCTGTATTAACTGCACCTGTTTGAACTCGTTACCTGTATAAAAGACACCTGTCCACACACTCAATCAATCAGACTCCAACCTCTCCACAATGGCCAAGACCAGAGAGCTGTGTAAGGACATCAGGGATAAAATTGTAGACAAAGGTTTCTGTACCAAATATTAAGTTCTGCTTTTCTGATGTATCAAATACTTATGTCATAAAATAAAATGCAAATGAATTACTTAAAAATCATACAATGTGATTTTCTGGATTTTAGATTCCGTCACTCACAGTTGAAGTGTACCTATGATAAAAATTACAGACTTCTACATGCTTTGTAAGTGGGCAAACCTGCAAAATCGGCAGTGTATTAAATACTTATTCTCCCCACTGTATTATATATATATATATATATATATATATATATATATATATATATATATATATATATATATATATATATATATATATATATATATATATAAAAAAAAAAACTTACCAATCCCAAATTTTGAACTGTAGTGTATAACAAAAATATTTTTGGATGCACCAAAATTTCAGCCAGCAAAAAATGCAATAAAATGGCTGAGAGAGAAAATTCCCCAGAAATCTTGTTCAAAAATATAAAACCACACATTTAATAGACCAGATCAAACATTAAAAGAAGAAGAGCAAGTTTAGAGCAAGTATGTTTTGACTAAAGAAAAAAAAAAAGACAAAAAACCTTCTTTGGAATAACCAGCATCGATTATGTATTCACAATCAAACCAGAAAGTAGTATTTGTTATAAAATAAAAACCTGATTAAATCCTAAATAAATCCAAAATAATAATAAAAAAAAGGGTGAATTTTTCAAAACTACAACAATCCTGATCCTCACTCTTTCGTCAAGTCATTCTTCATGTATTTGATGTGTATTTTACTCTGTGGCGAGAAGACAGATTGCAGTCTTTCTGAGGAATTGTGTTTGTTCACATGAACCTTGTGATGTCTGTTCCTGGGTGGGTCTGTCTGTGTCTGTGTGTGTGTGCGCGTGTGTGTGTGTGTGTAACCTCAGGTGGAAACTGTGAGAAATCATCAAACACTGAGGCAGATTGATGCTTCTCAGTCACCACAGAGTCTAGACAGCAACAGAGCGCTCATTCATCTCTCCGTCCTCTTACCTCCGCAGGCGACCGAGTGCCTTCCAACAATATAGCTGCTCTTCCAGATGTCTGATGCACAGCTCTCAAAGTAAGTGAGTGCAAATATTGTGCAATGTATTAATCTGCCATCAGGACAGCATTACCATGCAAATACGGTGTCCTATGTTGTAAATCAACATATATATTTCCACACAGTGGAATTGCATGCACACACCTACACAAAGTACATGGAGAAACAATGTTGTTTGTACAACACTGTTATGCAACATGTGGCCACAATTACTCACTATGTGTGTGATTCACTAGTTTACTATTTTATTTTAAGGGCCGGGTGTTATAGCTAAAAAAAACAAAAACATTTTTTTTCAGCCTTTTGATAAAATAATCTTGATGTTTATGTATTTACTCCAAAAAAGGTATTTTTTCCCAGAACTATTGTCTCAACCAAACAGACACCGCCGCCAAGTAGATTCAAAATGTATTCATGTTAAAGATACACTATGAAAAGTTTTGTTTTGCTCAAAATTAGCAAAATTCAAAACAACATAAATCCTTCTTCCAAAACATGTTGTCTTACCCTGATTCACTATGGTAAGTGTTTATATTTTATATCAGGCAGGATGGTTTTTACTGGAAATTGTGTTCATACGCCACTCACCCGTGCATGTCTCGTCATATCCGTAAATAGAGAAAAGTTGCCTCCGGCTACTTGTGACTAGGGATGGGTATCGAGAACCGGTTCCATTTTAGAACCGGTTCCAAATTCGCCAGAACCGGTGATTCGATAAGAAACGCGCATTTCGGTTCCACTTATCGGTTCTTGTGTGCGCAAAAGACTCGCGCGCTGTTTTCCGTGCTCTGCACACATCCAAAACGTGCGCACAGAAAAGGTGATTGTAAACATTCTGTGCCGCACACACACACACACACACACACACACACACACACACACTTGCGCACAGAACGGCTTCTTGCGATAATGAACTAAGTTCGCTTCCTCGTCTTTTTTCACAACACAAGAACGGACAAATACACACAAAATATGTCAAAATATTCTCGTAAACGCAGTTGGTTATGTCTTAAGATAGAAGAAAAGATGAAAACGTATGTGTAATCCGTGTGATCTGTGTGCAGCTTTTAAAGTGACGGCAGATTTTCCGGATGCCGTCTCTATGACAACTCTAATCAAACAAAAGACAACGAGAAAACTCACTCACTGTTCTAGACAGAATATAACTGAACTATTTGGAATGTATAGCCTATATTTTATTAATAAAGTGCAGTGTTTTACATTTGATTATACAGTTTCTGTACCTGAATATCTGAAAATGTTTCTTTCTATATTTATATCTTTGCTCAATTGTATTTATTTGTGCAATTGATAATTTATTTGTTCTTTTTTAATTAATGAGTGTCTTTAATAATGCTTGAAATTTATATTAGTTAGGCTAGTTGTTTTTCCTCTGGTATTTTTAAACCATAGGCAAAAGTTCCTTGTGTAAGTGTTCTTAGCCTGTTGATTTTTGTTCATGGTATTCAGCTCCTATGAAATGTTTTACAATAAGACTTAGAATAAATGTGAATGATATCTGATTTTTTTTTTTTTTTTTTACCTTATTGGAATCGAAATTAGGAATCGATAAGAATCGGAATCGGAATCGTTAAAATTCAAACAACCCTACTTGTGACGTGCGTCTGGTGTGTGAGTGGTAGGGGTTGCACAGACTAGTCGACTTAATGCTCTGTCATGATGCTTTAAAGGAACACGCCGACTTTTTGGGACTTTAGCTTATTCACCGTATCCCCCAGAGTTAGATAAGTCCATACATACCATTCTCATCTCCGTGCGTGCCATAACTCTGTCTGACGCACCCACCGCTAGCCTAGCTTAGCACAAAGACTGGAGGTAAACGGCTCCATCTAGCCTACTGCTCAATAAGTGACAAAATAACGCCAACATTTTCCTATTTACATGTTGTGATGTGTATAGTTACATCGTGTACTAAGTACCATAGGTGCAGCAGGCGCAATTATATTACGCAGCACCTGAAAATAGTCCCCAGCACGCTCTCTGTGCAAGCAGGTTGTCACGTTGGTTATGTTGACGGAAGTTAGCCTATTTTCAGGCGCTGTGTAATATCATTGCGCCGCTGCACCCATGGTACGGCAGCAAAGTTCCTTGATTATTACGCAGGAATGAAAGTAAAGTTCCTAGCCATATCGGTCTAGAAAATCGCAACTTTCCATTTTCCGTCGGTCTTAGTACACGATGTAACTATACACATCACAACATGTAAATAGGAAAATGCTGGTGTTATTTTGTCACTAATTGAGCAGTAGGCTAGATGGAGCCGTTTACCTCCAGTCTTTGTGCTAAGCTAGGCTAGCGGTGGGTGCGTCAGACAGAGTTATGGCACGCACGGAGATGAGAATGGTATGTATGGACTTATCTAACTCTTGGGGATACGGTGAATAAGCTAAATTCCCAAAAAGTCGGCGTGTTACTTTAAGCTTGACATCGACTAGTTGCTGGCCTACAGAGGGCGCAACAGGATAAGCCATTCCCTGACAGGCACGCTCTGTTTCCAACAATTAAAATGACATATAAATGCATACTCCGAGAGCTCTTCACAAGACATGTTTGATTATGCCATCTGGATGCTCAAAATTGATTGGGAGAATGCATGTGTTAAACAGCTTATTGTACACGTAAGTTAATCGCCGTTCTAAACTAATGCATGCTGCATTGTAACGCACACACATAGCTCGCACATGCGGAGATCGCGCGCTGCACACAAAATCATTCAGTAGCGCAGAAATGTTTTGTCAACACTGTTCTGTGATTTATCAATAAAATAGCTTAGAAACTGAAAAGTTCTAGCATATATTTTTTGATAACTAAAACCCACAGCTTCACTATTAGAAGAGAGATGCTGCCAGGTAGAATTAATTCACACGCAATCGCTCTCTCACTAATGCATTAATATAAATGTAATCTTTACTGGGCTACTTTATCTGTATCTGATTCAAAATGAGCAGAAATCTGTGAGAAATATAATGACCCAAAGACAAAATAATTAATAAACAAAAGCTGTTTTGTAGGAGCAATAACCTTTTGGGCAGCGCTGTGTCATATGCCATAGCTGTGAACAAAAAGAAAAAAAAAAAAAGACGCGTTCACGTCTCAGCTCAAGGTTTAGGCTTATTTGTTCATTAATGACGTCATCAGCGACTAGTCGACTCGACTTTCATCTCATAAATGTCGACTTTAAAAAAAAATCTGTTCAACCCCTAGTGAGTGGCAGAGGTTAGTTGTCACCGCGAGTGAGAAAGGTTGACATGGAGCAGCCAAATCTCCAACCTCCGGGGAATCATCCGTTTTAAACAAACGCCGAACAGAGGAGAGTCTGCTGGCAAAAAGAGACCGTGAATGAGCTCGTAATAAAACAAGAATCAACATCGGCTTGGCTTTTCGGAGATGGAGAGAACTGAGGGATTTGAAATGTTGTAAAGGCAACGCAGAGATGGAGTTTTTATTACTCAACAGGCATGTAAGATATTTTATTGAACAGATAAATTGCCATATGTGGCTCTCTAACAGTTCATTGTAAAGCATTATCTTTTGTTAAGTTACAGTAACGTCTTTAGTTAGTCAGCTTGAGATCCTTTCCATCTAAACGGGTTATATCTCTTAAGCCTAGTAGTGAATGTTTTAAGTAGGATAATCTCTTTTTTTTTTTTTTTTTTAGTTATTATGAGAAAGAACCATATTCATCTGCACAGTCTCACACAGAGCCGAAGCACAACCAAAACAATGTTCCTCTGCAAAATACATGCAGTTTTGTTTTTTAACCGCTAGAGTGACAAGTGTTACATAGTGCAGGGGCGGAGCTAGGGGTTGGCCAGGGGTGGTTGTGGCCACCATTGACCTAAGCTTGGCCACCCCACTCACAACTGCTGTTTCTGTCTCTTTTACTTGACAAGAATTGCGTTTATTTAGACGCAGAACTGATTAACAAACGGAAGACTTTTCAGGCGCGCCCGTCATCTTCGCCTCATGCACAAGTCAAACAAGCACAGAAAATGTACAGCTGCTGAGGGAGCTTCAGCAGAACAACAGTGAGCGGCAAACAGTAGATATACGTGATAGTGGAACGGCAACATGATTAAATATGGAGGCGTTTAAAGCAGCGTCAAAACTGTGCATGCACGTATATGTATTTGTTATTTGCGTCACATTTAAGAACATGTATGGACTCAAATGTATGGACTAAAATATACTGCTATGTGAGATCATTTTTTTTATCTGCAATTTAATGCACAAATAAATGCGAACAGTGAGCATTTGTACTAGAAAATAGGCTAATTTTGCGTTAGTTTGTAAAGTACAAATGAAAATGGATCATATTTAAATGCACAAAATAATACATTTTACATTCCCTAAGCACATTCACATACTTTCACATGGGATTCAAAAGATAACATATTTTTTCCTTTGTGATGAGTTCAATTTAGGTATGATAGAACTGTTGCAACTAATTTATTTTGACAACTAAAAGAATGTTAAACATTCAATGTTTACTGTTTCGGAAACATACCTTACAGAATTGTTGAATAGTTCATTGATTACATAAAATTCATTGAAGGTTGACTAATCTTTGAACTACGGTATGTAGTTATCTGTATGTCTCATCCATGAGGATGCAATGATGGGGAAAAAGCTTTTGGGGGTTTTGAGAACCAGGACCAAGCTGACTGAGCAATTTGAACTTTAGCTATAGTGAGCTTCTTTTTTTATTAATATGTCTGAACGTGAGGAATAATACCAACATTTTAAAAATAGGCCTACTTGATCTCTCTCACTACTATCTCAATTACAAATAAGTAAAAAAGTATTCAGTTGTGTTGTAGGCACTAAAACTATGGAAGCTTGTTTCCGCCACAGAACAAAACATTTTAAAAAGATAATTGCGACTCCTTAATCTCACAATTGTGAGTTTATATTTTGCAATTCTGTCATTTTTTCCTCAGAATTGCATAATATAAAGTCGCAATTGCGTGTTATAAAGTCAGAATTGTGTGTTATAAAGTCAGAATTGCGTGTTATAAAGTCAGAATTGTGTGTTATAAAGTCAGAATTGCGTGTTATAAAGCCGCAATTGCGTGTTATAAAGTCAAAATTGCACGCTTTTTTAACTTGCAATTCTGCGGGTGAGATATAAACTTGCAATTGTGAGTTATAAAGTCCAATTCTGAGGGAAAAATGACAGAATTGCAAAATTCTTTTTTCTCAGAATTGAGAGTTTATATCTTATAATTCTGACTTTATAACTCGCAATTGTGTGTTATGAAGTCAGAATTAAGAGTTTATATCTCTTCTGACTTAATGTTGAAATAATGAAGGTTTCTGTGCCACCCCTGAGTGGTTTCTGGCATCTGCCTGGCCACCCCTATGAGAATATCCTGGCCCTGCCACTGACATTTATATTGGTGCAAAAAATGATTGTGAATGAAAATTTTAAAGCAATATTTATCTACGTGGTTGATATGACACTCCAATTTTGTGTTCAAAGAGAACCATATTATATTGAAATATTTTAAATGGTTCATTATTTGACAAAAATCATTCTTGAACTCATTCTTAAATTCCAAAAATGTTATTTTGCTTTGTCCAGTGGTGTGACCATCTGAGGTAACATTCTTTACCTTTAAACAACTTAAATTAAATACATAAATAAAACTAAGTATTATTTAAAATACGTATTAAATACTTTAAATTGAGTGCATTAAAATACCATGTATAAATGTACAAAATTATTGTAGGAAAGTGGAAGTTGTAAACACTCTTTGGGAAACACATTGGCAACATAAAAAGTGTATATGCAATTAAATTAAATGTATTCAATACATTGCCCAGCCCTACTTTATCTAGACCAATTAATAAGTGGCATGTGTGCATCAATAAATACATGAAAATCAGTCACAAAACAACACATTTTCCAGTACACATTCTTAAAACTCTGTTTTAGTTGACTTGTGATTCATGTGTCCAGCAGGTGGCAGCGTGACAAACGACAACTGGTGTTCAAGACTCTCCATGTATAATTCAGAAAAAAAAAAGGAATTTTTCACCAGCTCGGCATTCCAGAGCGGGATATTAATGACCCTGCCTGATTCCAGAATGAGAGACGCATGTGTCCCCTGACGCAGCTGTACGATGAGGGCATGTGCACACAGTCATATATACTCACATGTGTGTATGTAAAAGAGTGCGTTTGTGTGCTTAAGCCAGAGAAAGTTTGTTCTGAGGGGAAGTGATGACTATATTTGGTCTGTGTGTGTGTGTCACTATGTTTGTTAACAGAAGGTGTGCGTGTGTAAACAGCACACAGAACAGACTTTGTACACACTGAATGAATCTTTCACCTCTGACTCCATAATGAAGGCTTTCACAAACTACAGAACTAACATACACACAAATATACTCTTACCAAACACACATTCTCACTAAAAAAAAAAGCATGTAAATGACGAGTCACTAGTACACACACAAACACTCATGCTATGAGTCACCCTCTACATGCTGAAGTCCAGACACATTCCCTACACACGTACGTGAACACAGATGCTAATAGCTTCACAAGCTCAATTTCGTGCGTCATTGCTTTTCGAAATTTGTCAGAACTCAAAACATAATGATGGACAAATACGTGTTGCGCTATTTCGACATTTGCATAAACATCTTCTACAGTCAGTTTTCTCTATAATAGCACAGCAAGAAACTCAACACAATCTTGTTGAGAAAGTAAGTTAAAGTTAGTTAACACTGACATGTTTGTAGCCAACACTCTGTGACATTAAACCAGATCTGTTATTATTCATTATTCATATTATTACTATAAAGGGGTACTTCACCGCTGGGAAGATGAATGTGTATTTAAATTGGGTCATTTATGTAGTAGAAATGTGAAATTATTTTAGAAGTTGGTGCCTTCTAGACTGAGAAAAGCCAGAAAATGTATTTTTGGCTCATGTGGATGAAAGACAACAACTCCCAGAATGCACTTGCTTCGCTGCCCTACGAGGACACTCCCAAGCCACGGCTACCGGTTATCACTTGCCCACCGCGGCACCGCCCCCACCATCGTTTTCATTTTTATAGTAATAAAATAACTTTTAATAATTCATCACGAGAGCGAAGAGCTGAGCTGAGCTAAGCACGGCAGTCATTCACGGTGCGTGTCCAGTCTGGTGTGTTTTCAGATCATGCCTATGGAAGCTTAACTTTCATAGGAATTCATTGAAAAAGTTGAAACACTTGCTTTGCTCCGCACCACTCCGTTATGAATGCCCGAGCGGCCGTGCGCATTTACATTCTGTGAGTGAGATCCCACCCCCTATGGGCGGGTTGAAAACATGCGGAACTAGCTCCTACTACTGGCTGTAGTCTCTAGCCTCTGGCCAAAAAAGCCTCAGATGACGCAAAATGACGATATTTGCGTCATCGGAGGCTTTCTTCCAGACTTAAAATACATAAATCTCTCGTCTCAGGGGGATATGACGGGGGGGGGGAGCACGATCATTCGAATATACTACTGGGTTTCTACTGATACAAAGCTTAATGCTAATCGCTGAAGTAACCCTTTAATTAACTTGAATTTAGGGCTGGAACGATGTGTCGGCGCAATCGATTACGGCGATTACGTAAAGTAGGCGATTTGTGTGGAATGCATCGATTTGTCGTGCTGTTTATGTTACCCAATAATGGTGGCTCCCGGACATGCTGAAAATCAGCCGTTACAAAAATACTGAGCCCGATCTAAAGTGTGGAAACAGAGACTGAATAAAATGCTGCTTTTCTATTTTCTGAATAGATGATGAGAGTCCTATATACGTCAAAGAGAGAACTATGCCATTTTCACCCGAAGGTCCAGTTTTGACATTTCAATTAAACATTACGGGGTCAAAATTAAAAAAAACATTATTATGTGCACGGATGAATTTGCTCACAATAATATCCATAACATGCGAAATGAAAATAGGGTGAATTTTCATTTCATGCCAGCTTTAAAAATGTGGTGCTAATGGCGTGAGACTCGTTGCATCGGTCAAAAGACATCCGTCTGGCGCAAACTTCCATAAATCAACAATAAAAAAATAAATCAGTGCAGCTGCCCCTAAAGCCAGTGACACACCAAGCCGACGGTCGGCCATCGGGCAACATTGGGCCGTTTTTGAGCGTCGGCCAACTTAGTTTTTTTGGTGTCTTCCACACCGTTGGCTCTAGTCAGACGTCGTCAGGGCAACATGTAGAATCGGCGTCAGGCCGTCGGTGAGAGAGAGAACTCTGATTGGCTGTTCAGCTTAGCGAACGAGTCAGTGCACGAGAATAAGAGCAAAAGTGATAAAAGCGAGCAAGTAAATCAAAACTGAACAGTTGGAAGGCTGTTATAATTTTACATCATCTTACCTGAGCAACAATGTGCGAATATTTTCATAATAACATGGAATAAAGAACGTGATCAGCGTGATTGATATTCAAAACGGTAAGCAAGAGCTGCTTTGTTTATGGTTTGTATACCTGCAGTATTAGTTTCGCTTTCCCTTTTTGAATGACGAATATAGACGAATATATCTGCTTAAATAGACAGTTATCTCCTTTACACACAGGCGCAAAATGCGCATGCTAGTTGACAGTCGCCTGTTGTCCTTTTGGTGTGTTCAAGTGCTGTTTATTTTCCTGACGCGAGGCCACAACACAGTCAGCTTTCATCAGCGCTAGTTCTTTGGCGTCGGTTTGGTGTGTCCCTACCTTAACAATACCCAGAATGCACAACAGGTGAATTCTAGCTACGCCTACTTCAACCATGAGTACACTGTACTATACCAAGAGTACACTATACACTCACCTAAAGGATTATTAGGAACACCATACTAATACTGTGTTTGACCCCCTTTCGCCTTCAGAACTGCCTTAATTCTACGTGGCATTGATTCAACAAGGTGCTGAAAGCATTCTTTAGAAATGTTGGCCCATATTGATAGGATAGCATCTTGCAGTTGATGGAGATTTGTGGGATGCACATCCAGGGCACGAAGCTCCCGTTCCACCACATCCCAAAGATGCTCTATTGGGTTGAGATCTGGTGACTGTGGGGGCCATTTTAGTACAGTGAACTCATTGTCATGTTCAAGAAACCAATTTGAAATAATTCGAGCTTTGTGACATGGTGCATTATCCTGCTGGAAGTAGCCATCAGAGGTGGTTATCAGAGGTGGTCATAAAGGGATGGACATGGTCAGAAACAATGCTCAGGTAGGCCGTGGCATTTAAACGATGCCCAATTGGCACTAAGGGGCCTAAAGTGTGCCAAGAAAACATCCCCCACACCATTACACCACCACCACCAGCCTGCACAGTGGTAACAAGGCATGATGGATCCATGTTCTCATTCTGTTTACGCCAAATTCTGACTCTACCATCTGAATGTCTCAACAGAAATCGAGACTCATCAGACCAGGCAACATTTTTCCAGTCTTCAACTGTCCAATTTTGGTGAGCTCGTGCAAATTGTAGCCTCTTTTTCCTATTTGTAGTGGAGATGAGTGGTACCCGGTGGGGTCTTCTGCTGTTGTAGCCCATCCGCCTCAAGGTTGTGCGTGTTGTGGCTTCACAAATGCTTTGCTGCATACCTCGGTTGTAACGAGTGGTTATTTCAGTCAAAGTTGCTCTTCTATCAGCTTGAATCAGTCGGCCCATTCTCCTCTGACCTCTAGCATCAACAAGGCATTTTCGCCCACAGGACTGCCGCATACTGGATGTTTTTCCCTTTTCACACCATTCTTTGTAAACTCTAGAAATGGTTGTGCGTGAAAATCCCAGTAACTGAGCAGATTGTGAAATACTCAGACCGGCCCGTCTGGCACCAACAACCATGCCACGTTCAAAATTGCTTAAATCACCTTTCTTTCCCATTCTGACATTCAGTTTGGAGTTCAGGAGATTGTCTTGACCAGGACCACACCCCTAAATGCATTGAAGCAACTGCCATGTGATTGGTTGATTAGATAATTGCATTAATGAGAAATTGAACAGGTGTTCCTAATAATCCTTTAGGTGAGTGTATATACTCTATCTGTGTACCCAGCATCTCAGTTTCTTTAAAGGGATAGTTCACCCATTTACTCACCCTCAAGTTGTTCCACATGTTCTGTGGGTATGTGATAGGGTTTGTTAAAACAAAAACAAACAAAAAAACAACAACAACAACTGAAATGTAACTTATTATTTAACGAAAATCCTAACCTTGGCCGTTGGTCTTCTGTCCCTGTTGAAAAAAAACAGCATATGCTGGTTAGGTATGTTTTGAAGCATGGCAGCTGGTTTGAGCTGGTTTATGCTGGTCCTGAGCTGGAGCTAGTTTCTTAGGACCAGCACTTGACCAGCTTAAACCAGCTGCCATGCTTCAAAACATACCTAATCCGCATATGCTGTTTTTTTCAACAGGGGTGCTTGACTGTACATTCATGAGACTCTTATTAGCACCGCACTTCACTCTGACTTGCCAGGAAAAGTTGTGAGAAATCAAGACTAAGAAAAATGCAACATGAAATACAATGCCTAGAAATCCCCAAAAAGTATCTGTGTACTTTCTTTACTGAGTTAAATATCTCCAGCCGGGAACTCCGGGTGTCTGATGACAGTCAGAATGACAGTTGACAGATGTGAACACGATAACTTCTTGTTGCGACGAACACAATGGATATATTCACCTCAGAGTATATGGATTGTATGTCTTGATTTCTCACAGCTTGTATGCTTTTTCTGGGCGAGTAGTAGTGAACTGCGGCGCTAATAGTCTTACAAACTTTAATGGCCAAGGTCAGGATTTTCTTGGAATATACGGCACATGGGATCATTCTTTGGCCCTGTTTACACCTGGTTTTAAGATGCGTTTTGGTCAATCGGATCACAAGTGGACAACACTAAATACAGGTGTAAACGGGGTCTAAAACATTTTGAGCTTGTCCACTTTAGACCACTTCCAGGAGGTAGTCGAAAACGATTTTGACTGGATTGCTTTCGTAGTGTAAACGCTCACGTGGTCAAATGCATTCGAACAGCCACAAAAGACGTCTACTCTCCACCTACTGACCTAATGCATAAACATTATGGGAAGCGCGCTAGCCAGACGGGATTTAAACTTTGTTGGCTGAAGACCCAAGTTTGGTTAGAAGACGAAAAACGTACCAAGTTCTCTCACCATTCCTGATTTCTAACACACACACTCACAGCGTTCGCCGTGATCTTGCGGCTGTCAGAGCAGAAATGAAAGCTGCTGCTCTCCATTTGTTTTTCCATCATCTCCAGTCGTGTTCATATGTGAATAGAGTGAGCTTATTTTGTCCATTAGATCGAAAGATACATTTACCTGCCCATAGACCCTCCCCTCGAAGAAATCAGGACAGAAGTGGTCGAAAGTCGACAAAAGAGACGGATTAAAACACCAGGTGTAAACGGGAATGGGTCTCCCTCGTATACTTGTGATCTGATCGAACAAAACGCATCTTAATACCAGGTGTAAACAGAGCCCTTGATACTTTTGGGTCTTTTTTTAAAAGCTTGATGCTGGTCGCTATTCACTGCAGTTATATAGACGAGCGCGAGGGGGGCATTTGAAAAAAAAGAAGGGCGTACTGCATTAGAACAACACCAGGGTGAGTAAATGACGACTTAATTTTCATTTTAGGATGAACTCTTCCTTTAAGGACAGGAACAAAAAAAAAAAAAATCCAGAAAATGAAAAGAGAAATGAGTTTAATCCAGAGTTATTATACTTAACTAAAACTATTAGAAAAAAAATTTAATTTCTAAAATAACAAATTAAATCAAATAAAAATTAATAAAAACTATATAGAAATATTAAAAAATATTAATAAAAATGACAAAAACACCCAAAGTTACTTAAACTTTAATGAAAATTAAAGTGAAAACAAAACAAAACAAAAAAAAAATAAAAACTAATGAAAAATATATATAAAAATATATACTCTCAATGACACTAATTTAACACTGGTTTAAACAGAGTCAGAGCAGATATTTTATGTATGCCTAGGGAGAAGTGAGCACAGGAGTGTGTGTACACACACACACACACAACGGGGCCGATCGCCATGGAAACAGCGTATAGACTAGCTTTGTTGAGCTGTTACATAATCAAAGGGTCTCAAAGGATGATTAGGTCGTTCTTTCTGTCTGTCTTTCTATCACTAACTCTCTCAAACAGCTACTCTCATGCAATAACACGTGGTCTGTTAGATCATCGCACTGGACATCGGTTAAAACGGCTTTTGCCATTTTAAGAAAAATGCGAATCATTATAAAACCGGTCTACACCCAAAAATGTAGACACGCTTGTGGTCGAGTGTGTGCGAGTGTGTTTAGGGTAGGCCAGATGCTTTGTATTCTCTGAGGTCCATGTTAAAATACACAGATGAAAATATGTGAAATTTTTCAACTGAGCGCAAATATGTGCCTACAGAACATTTCTTTAATGTTAGAAATGTGGCATAAATTATGCCGGGCCCTACAGCTTTCAAGAGAAAGAAAGAGAAACACTAGTGAGGTGGAAGGAGCATGACAAAGACAGAAAGACAGACAGAGAGAGAAAGAGATGCTCTGTGTTTGTCTTAGCCAGCATTTTGCGATGAATGGATGCTGAGGTATCCATGGCAACAACACCGCAGCTTCTTTAGTAGGCCGATATCTATGAGAGATTTTCTATATTTTTAGCTTATGTATTATTCGGCTGTTTTTCCTTTCAATACATGCATGTGACTCTACAATATTCTTCAAGGACAGGTGAACCAACACAAGCACATGAATGTGTCCAAATGCATCAACCAGTTTTTTTTTTTTTTTAATGTGAAGCGTGTCATTTGTGTGCTACTCGTGACAGCGAATGGAACTTCAAAAATATTGTTTTCTAAACAGGTTTCCTGGTCAGACAAACAGTCAGACCCGGCCAAACTCACACCATTATTTTAAATAAACCCATTTAAAGGAGATATTTCAACAGATATATCTTTGTGTTGGCCTTATTTGGGTCATTTTGGAGCATCGTTTTACATTTAAAGATCAGGTCATGACATCATGCTCATTTTTCTGTCCAGATCTATATATTTATTTAATAATACATAAAAAAAAATGTATGTATGCATTAAAAATTTAATTATAATATAAATTAAAAAAAAAATATTATTATAATAATAATTTTTTGGGGAAAAAACTGCTTGACTATCCATTAAAATTTGAAAACTGTTTGTCTGCCAAGTCAAAGTCTTGTGGTGTGACCAACATGCAGAAAAATGCATACCTTGACAAATATATAAAAAAAAAATAATGATTAAGATCTCACGTACTCACATGCATTCAAGGCGTAAGGTGAAAAAAAAGGTTATTAGCTTTTACTTGGTTGATGATGGGTGCACCACATGACGTGAAATTTAAACTTTTTTCAAAACCACATGAAACCAACATGAATACATTTCTAAGAACTTGGTGCATGTGTTTAAAGGGGACCTATTATGCAAAATTTGATATTGTTTTTGAACATATTTATGTCGGCAGTGTGTGTACACAACCACCCTATTGTGGTAAAAATCCATCCAGCCCATTTGTTATTTTCCCCATTAATCTGAAACCGTGTCTCAAAATGAGCCATTCAGGAAGTCATTGCACAGGCTCCGCCCCCGCCCATTAAGCTGCTTTCACTTTAATACACAGATCTAATATACACATGCAATTTCTTTCCCTGCTGTTTACATTCACAGACATGTGACCGACTGTGTTTGTGAATTTTGTGTGTTTTTGACATAACCTTGAGTGTATTTGACAGTTTAAGCGCAATAAGATGTGAGAGAGAACTTAGTTTATTACTCACAGGGCGCTCCGTCTGACATCCAGCTTTCTGTGTGCGTGCTTCAGGTGTGTACGCTCAGAAAACCATATAAATCAAAAGTTTAGACTGATATGGCTTCGAAACGCTTATAAAAACGCAAATATAAAAACTTTCATGATGATAAAGAACTGCAATGTCACGTGAGCGTGATAGAGATGATCATCAAAACCAAACAGATGTTTTAGTTTTTGGCAGAGTGTCGGAGGCACGAGCTGTACAGGCTATTGAGCAGGGGGCAGGGAGCAGCAGCTCAATTGTATTTAAAGAGACATGCACGAAAACAGCATGTTTTTCATTCCACTCAAAAATGGGCATTCACAAAATGGTATAATAAATGATCCGTGGGGTATTTTGAGCTGAAACTTCACAGACACATTCTGGGGATATCTGAGACTTAAAAAAGAGCATAATAGGTCCCCTTTAAACTACATTTTTAAAAAGATTTTTCTTTTCTTTATCACTGGAAACTTGAGCATCCTTTGGGCAAAAGTTGGAGGCACCATTTTTTAATTTAGATGGTCAGAAAATGCTTCAAAATCTACTCTTTTGAATCTCGATGGCAGATATCAGCAGGTTCTTTACCTTATATCCTGTGTGTGCGCGGTTCTTGTTATGAGGTGTGGTGGAACACAGCTCGATGGCTTCAGGTTCATGAAAGATCACCGTAGGCAGCGGGTCCTTCCGGAGCGTCAGCACGTTGAGTTTGGTCTTAAGCATTGTCTGTAAATGCTGAAAAACAGAACATCTCAGTTTAGGCTACAGTTTGAACATTGTTTAACAAATACAGCTGCACAGGTGCCTCTGCTTAAACGTATAAAACACCACTTCCACAACCTGGACGGATGAATGAATTGTTTGAGCGTAACATCCGAGGTACTCCATAAAGTTAATGGCACACTTGTGTGATATTACACAGACGTCTGTCTCACTTTCAGACCACTCTCATTTTGTAATAGTGTTATGTATATATAATAAATACACTATGAGACAGCACTCACCCCCCAAACAATTTGCTAAGGGAGATTTAAATTAGATTCATGTAAATTATACAGGGAACCTTCTAACTCGATACATTTCAAATGAACAACAGGATCCAAACTATGAAGTTCAACTGCTATTTATTGAAGAGACATAATAATTAACAAACTGCTCTGTGATACTTGCATTTCTTGTGTAAAACCGTTATGGTTATAATGTATATAAAGGTTTAGTCGAACTTTAGATTAGAGTCCAGTGCTCACTATTAACTATGACTTATCTCAAACTCTGCTTATTAATAGTTAGTAAGGTAGTTTTTGTAGCATTTAAGTTTAGGTATTGGGTAGGATTAAGGATATAGAATATGATCATGCAGAATAAGGCATTAATATGTGCTTAATAAGTACTAATAAACAGCCAATTTCCTAGTAATATGCATGCTAATAAGCAACTAGTTAATAGTGAGAATCAGACACTAAACTAAAGTGTTACTAAAAGTATTATAAAGTGTGAGTCTTTTTGAATGATTCATTTAAAGAAACAGCTCCTAAGAGTTCATGAAGAGCTATGTTACCATCCAAAGTTGCAAATTTAACTTGTGTGCAAAATTGGAATATTGCATAAAACATTTGCGAATATAGCACCATTTCCATCCCATGTGTTCAAGAGAACAAAATCGTCACTTCTTGGGAAATTGGTGTAAAATACCTGTAATAAAAATTAAAGTTGCTGCAATCGAGGAAGCCACTGTGGCTCTTTTTTCCTACATCATAAATTACAGAGCACGCAAACAAATGTAATAAACGCTGTCATGTTTTCTTGCGTTCGGTAGGGATGTGACTATGAGGAAATTTTCCCACCTGTTAATCGACATGTGACAACACCGGTAATACCGGTATCACCGACGGGGGCTTTTTTTAATCGCCAATTCTAAACCGAAAGTAAAATGCATTCATAACGGAGCGGAGCAAAGCGAGTGTTTTCAACGAATTCCTATGGAATTTGAACAAACTTACTTAAATAGCCGCTTTTACATTTCGCTTTGAAACCAAATCTTCTGCCGTCATCTTGTCAGTCAGCTCCTCGCTCTCGTGATAAATAAGATCTGACTCCTGCTGCTGGTCTGTGCTGCGACTCTCGTTCGGCTCACGCTGTATTAAGCAGACACGTTCAGTTTTGAATTGTAGTGTCTGTTCTCTAACTGAACTAAATTATTTTATTACTATAAAAAAAAATCTAAATGACGGTGGGGGCGGTGCCGCGGTGGGAAAGTGATGTAACCGGTGTTCCGCCTGAACACCAGTAGTACCGACTATCGTAGCAAGCCTGGCGTTCGGATGCCTGGTGTTTGTGAACACAATCATGTGAGACAATTCTGAGAGGTAATTATAGCCAACTATTTTGATGACAGACTTTGGCTCAGGTTTTTCAGAATGAACAAACCAACATTTGAAATGCTGTGCAATGAGATTGGTCCACTGGGTAGTCCAGTTATCCAGTCATCTGTTGAGGCAAAGTCACATGATGTTTGTTTGTTTGTTTTCATCGTAGCTTGTGCGCATTTGTTCTAATCAATTAAAAACATTATACAACTCAGTTTTTAGAATTTATGCGCATCTTGGGTTTTTCATTCAGCATTTTTTCATGCGATATTCCAAAATGCGTATAAAAAAGGTGGATCGAAACATAGCCATTGATTCACTAAAAATAACCAGTTCAAAAGAGTCATTTGTTCCTGAATCACACTTTATTTAAACATAGTAAAATGTGTTAAATGGAGAGTACTACACTTTTAGCGGCAGCTGACAGCAAAGTTAGCCAAAACATAAACTAAACAAACATTTATGGGGCAGGGTGTAGAACTTGGTGAATGACGGGCGTTCAGATTCATCTGAATCTGACTCATTGGAGTCACTGATGATAGAAGATTTTGAAGGGATAGAAGAAAGTGGAGAAATATAGAATATGGGAAAGTGGGTGAACTGAGTGAGAGACCGAGTAAACGAGTGAACGACAGAAGCCACATGTATAAACGCACCCTGAGCCCAGAATCAGCACTTTACAACTTTCTAAGAGAAAGAAACATTCCTGTGGTCTGAGGATAAAAGAATAAAGAGAGAAGCAGAGAGAGAAAAAACAGAGGGAGAGAAAGAAAGAGAGGTCTGTTCAGGGGAGGGCGAGATGTTGAAATAAATCTGGAATTTTATTCATAATATTTTCACTATGTTTCATTTTTATTCTCAGTCAGGAAGTCAAAAAAAACCTTCAGAGACTGTAGGAACCTGACTCTATTTACAGCTTATTCAACAGAAGACTGGAGAGATGGACGTCTTCCATGGAAAACTGCATGTGTTTGTGTTTAAATGCACTGTCATTGTCGTGTCCTTGCATGTACCAAATCATTTCTGTCTGTTTCCACAAAGTCATAATAAAATGCATCTTCCAAAATAAATGATAATTCAAACTTTTTGGTATGTTGACCTTAAACTTCCCTTCCTGAAATAAGATATTGTTTTCCAAACTTTACCTCCTACAGAGCAAAGAGTTCCTCTCTAGAGAGAGAGTTTCTGAGAAAGAGGGGGACATTTTCAGAGTTAGATCCTCATTTCAGGAAGGCACATTTTCTCCATTTACTTGAACACTGGATGCACATTTCTGTGGAAGTTTTAAGGGGCCTGATTCACAGTTTCACTTGTTTGTGGTGGCCAACAAAAACATCTCCTGACCTTCTAAAAGAAGCTTTAGTACCGAAGTGTCAACAATTCTGAATTATTTTTGATTTGCTAGATGTCGCATCAGTGCGACACAAAAACTAGAATGCTCCCATTTTATTTATCAGTCATATTGGATATTTAATTGTATTTAATGGTACAATCCTATTATGGAATTAAAAAATTAATGAATATCTATTTTTCATACTGTATATTATAATGTTGTGATGCCTTAATTCAATTGCTGATTAATTTTAGGGTACTAAAAATGGGAATGTTTTTTCTTTGTGTTTTTCACGAACAGATAACAATGATCCCCGATCACACAGATGCGCGAAAAAAAAAGTTTACACAGAGACAATAACAGTTCAAACCCGTTTCTAAAAGTTTGCATTTTCAGGTCCCTAAAATGCAGCTGTCGTGTAAATGAAAGCCCAAAACGCATAAAAAGTTTTCAGTTTTTAGTTGAAACAGTGTCGTCTAAACGGCCCTTTAGTTGATTGATTTTATTTTAGTTGACTTTTTATACACACACTGTCACGGTCGGTGGCTGTAATGAAGCGCACGACAAAAGAGATACTCAATGTTTAATCCAAGAATCAAAACAATAAACAGGAGAATAACTCAGAGGAACCACGAACACTCTGGCTTCAAACAATGCTAGACAAGGAACAGACAGAAAAGGAGCAAGCAAAGGAACTAGATAATTAACAAGACACATCTGAACAGAATACTCAAATCAATCAGAAACCATGGAAGCCAACAGGCCAACTGCTTAATATCTGCTAACACTTTATTTTGATGCTCCCCAACAGACATTCTACTGACTACTAACTTTGCAACTACATGTCAACTTATTCTTCTAACCCGAACCCTAACCTAACAGTCTACTACAGTCAACCAATTATCTAATGAGAGTTAGTTGACATGTAGTTACAAAGTTACAGTTAGTAGAATGTCTAAGGTGGACTATTGAAATAAAGTGTGACCTTTTTGTGTACCGTTACACCCCTAGTACTTTTAAATTTCTCGTTTTCCAGTTATTACTGAAAGTTTTTTTTAGAAAGACATACTGTCAATCTGAAGATATACTGTCAACGGACTGTTTCTATCCCTCACAGCCTAATCTTCATTCACACTAAAAATGGCTTCTACTCTTACTATCTAGTGTCCTCCATCTCCCAGCATTCCAAAATGCTGTCGCTAGACTTATTTTGAACCTCCAAAATGTTTTTTACATTATCTCTCTGCTGAGGTCTTTACAATGCCTGCCAATATCTGCTACAAATCGATTCAAAACACTGATCTTGGCCCAATCTGCTGCCAATGAGCTTCACTTAATGACTTCCACACCTGAACCACTTATGCCCTGAGTTTGTTGTCTCCGAACAATCTTTAGCAGCACAGTGCCCCCCTGACAATGAATTAAGCTAGTGGTTCCCAAACCATGATACTGCCCAAAAGTACCTAATCAAATACAATAGATTGTATTTGTACTCGGTTCATCAGTAGTGACTTCAGGACCAAAATAAGAGAGAGATACAAAATGTGTACTGATGTGGGGCCTCTGGGAACAGGGTTGGGAATCATTGAATTTCACATTTGTTTTATCACTGGGTCCGAATCTAAGTTTGATTCCATTATTTGGCACATTTGCGTCATCAACTTGAGTGCCAACATGTGTTCTAGTGCCAAATGGACCGAGGTCCACAACAAATTCTCTAGTGTGAAAAAAGGGTGGCCAAATGTTGTTGTAAAAGTAAGTAAAACTTATTAATAAAAACATCAAAAAAAGTTATTTCAACTTAATTGAAAAAGTAAATGAATAAAATTAATAAAAAAAGAAAAAATACTACAGCGGAAAAAAGACAACATTGTTTAGCTTTACCTTGGTAAATGTGTCAATTAAGTTGAATAAGTAGCAGTTACCAGTCATAATAGAAGTTGTTGACAGTACTTTCGAAGACTAAGTATCTGTTAAGAATGTAAATGTAGATAATTAAGAGGGAATCTAACTTACTTCTGTGAGGTCTACAGCAAACAAACATACATGCACAAAATCAAATACACACAAAATTACGCAGTTTATTTATTTGTGCGTTCAATAAAGGGAGGTAGATTAACTTATCAGATCTGAACTAAATGACTGAGTAGTGAATCATATATAAATGTGTGTGCCCTGCCTGTTGTGTGTGGGTGAGAGACAGACCTAACTATGTCAGTGTTTAACACATTATACGGCTGTTCGTGGGTCTGTGCCGCAATGATGGGTTTAACAAGACCAGGAGAGTCTCCGGTCATTCATATATCACTCACACAGAGAGACAGAAAGAGAAAAACATGAGAGAGCTGGAGTGAGTTAGCGAGGCAGCTAGACAATGGAAACGGTTCAGGCAGATCTCTGGCGGCTATCAGCTTGATTACATCTGACAAGCCTCATATTTCATACACACACAGATTTAGCTGACTTCTGGCGACATTCCTCAGCAATTTGGACCCAAAAATATAGGTCAGAATCACATAAACAGAGTCTTTTCCCTTAAAGGAATATTTTGAGTTAAATGCAACAGTCTTCACAATGTCTGCCAATATCTGCAACAATTCAAAACACTGTTCCGCTGCCAAAAACCTTGACTTAATGACTTCCACAACTGAACTACAAAGCAACGAGTTTGCCGTCTCCACTCATCTTCAGGGACATTTGTAGCCATCCTGACAATTATTTAGCCAATGTTTTCAAACTTTGTTTAACTGTTTGGTCCAAACTTGTTTTCGAAACCTTTGAGTTTTATTGGCCATCTAGTCATTCACTATATATAAAGTATTTTAACTCTTTCCCCGCCATTGACAGAATTTTCCGGCTTTTTGTGTTTTCACTGTTATATATGGTAAAGGACGCTATTACACATCTTCTGAAAGAGTACTGAATCTCCTGATCAAAAGACGTGAAGAAGCAGCAGAAACAAGCGATAGCATATGTAAGCAAATGCATATGTAAAATAACGTGACCATCAGCATATAAATCAAAACTGCCTAATGTTACTGAATGAAATGTCGACCCATGACGAGTTATAAGACTGTGAAGCTTTGGGGGTGTTGATGGACTCCATCTACTCCATCTGTGTTTTGATCATCGTTCTAAATCCGATCCAGGCGTAATCTTTGACCAAAACTTGATTCTCAGCTTTTTGCTAAAAATGTTGCTTTTTTTTTGATGAAACTTACCCACATTAAAGTGTTGATAAAAAAGAATGCATGCAGCTAGAATTAAACCGTTTGTTTAAAAGCAGAGGCTCTGTTCTTTCTTTTGATATATTGCATGTTCAGATATTCATACGATAAAATATTGTTACACGTTAAGGTGTCTGATCTGATTACTTTAAACGACAGATTAGTCGACTACTTGTTTAGGTAACCCACGACTAGTCGATTTAAAAAAAATTTGGATGTGTAAAGCTGCACTACTTTCACATTGTATTATTTGGTCTTGGTATTCTTGTGGTGCCATCAGCCAATCAGCATTGTCATTTTCCTGCAGCTCATTTACAGTCAGGAGATTAGCTCAAAATAAATGTGCCCAACAAAACTTTGCAAGTGATTCGAAGAATGCGAGTTGCTCTCCAAAGGCGATTTATTGGCCTATTTGAAAGCCGACTTTCACACAGAGATGGTATACGCCAATGGTGGGTTGCTAAGAATTAGAGTGTGTCCAGACAAAGCTCGTAAGTTCCAGTGTGGGTGTCTGTTAGGTTTATGAGGGTCTGTGTTGGGTTTCACATGGACCTGCCAGGGCCAAGTCAGGACAGACACGTAGGAGGTCCCATGCTGCCATTGGTGGATGCCACTGGATACAAAAGACCAACAAAAATGGCGTGGGAAGATGCCAATGGCAGCGGAAAACCTCAAAGGCAATGCTGGCCCCACCCACCTTCCTAAAAACACCAATCAATGTCAAGTAGCATTGACGCAAAGAGACAGTTAAACCAACCACTCTCTCTCTCGCACACACACACACACTAATAAAATATACATCGGATAACTGTAAACATATTCATTTTCACATATTTTTCAGGTGCAATTGCACAAACTCACATACCCCAGCATAAGCTCTCTGTGAACCCTGTAGGACAGTCCTGCCAGACACTATAGAGAAGCTAACGACAGACAGGCATATCTGTGGTTTATCCTAAACTCACTAAACACACACTCACACTGAAACCAAATGATATTCTTGGAAACTCTGCATTGTAACAAAATAAGGCCATATTGTTCTGCAGTTCTCAATTAATCCTTTAAAGAACACCCAAAAACACATACTTCATACAAATGCCAAACCCAAATCTCTCCTCTCCATGCGAACAAACTACAGAAAGACTGTAGTTTTTTAACTTTAAGGGTGGGTTCATTCAGTTCACTTATAAGGACAAACACTGGAACAAGGTGGGATGGAAATTTCTACAAGCTATTTTGTAATGGGACAGGGAATTAGCAGCTAACAGGGGTGTCTTTTCCGGATAGACCTGAATGTTTAAGCAAATTAACTTTTTATGAGTCAAAAATCAAGGTAGCTCTAACAAGCTATCTGAGACAGGACTGCACCTGCATGCTCCACCCATTCAAAATGAATTGAATATTTATTTATCTATTTATTTTGAACTCAACTTTAGTAAATTTTATGTATTACACATTCTTGTTAAGCTATGTAGCTCAGGTCATATTGAATATTCTACTTTTTACAGTCACTGTATTGTCAGGATTAGTTAACAAAAGGATCAAGCTTTTTAAACTCTACACAACATGCATGCAACAGACATGATATTATAAAGTCTAGCCTAGGTTCTCAGATTTCCTTCTCACGTCACTGAATGCACCATTAACTATTCACCTGAACAGTTTACAATGTTTATATGGTATCACTGTAATCCTTGACCATCAAAACATCACCTTTTCTGTGTTATGTTTGATTCAGGAAATACGATACAAAATACATCATTTGGTTATGGCGGAAAGTAAAAAGCCGCCATGGCCGACACAAGCCGTTTTTGCGATGGCTCCATTTCTGAAAATGTTCAGGGCTCCAAACTGTACAAGTGAGCATATCACCTCAATTTTTGCACATATCACCTGGAGTATTAGTAGTATAGGAGTAGTAGTATTTTAGAAGTCCTGAAAAAATAACTATTTGCACTTGCAATAATTAGCTTTCCAATATAATTTAGAGCTAAGCCCTGGATGTCTAGTGATGCCCTCGGCAGCTAATGTGAACCAAATTGTCACGGGACATGAAATTTTAAACCTATTTTGCTTTCAATGAATGTAGAAAATCTGGAAATAATGTTTTAATTTCTACTCTAAAATATGCATTTGCATGTCTGCATTTGTCTAGTGGTCTCTCTTAACAAAGACAGAAGTAACACACTTTGACCAAGAGGGAAATGAAATTTAAGTGTTAACAGAAAATAATGATGACTGAGTAGATGTATGGAAGGGAAAGAAGAACTTCTTGCATCTGTTGCAACAAATAGAACATTTAATTTAAGGGAAAAAATAAATCAATGTTGGCATAATTTGCAATGTGAGCATAATTTCTGCTGTTTTGGGCATTGCAACATGATTGTAATTCTGGCTTAGGCAGCAAAATTCACTAGCAAAATCTAAAACAATAGTTCACCAACAACAAATGGAAATTTTGTCAACGTTTACTCACCCGCCTGTCGTGTTCAGCTCACTGACTCACTGACACGAGCCAGTCTCACATGTTCACATCTCACTGGAGCAGAAGTTTATAACTGAATAACAGCTTTTATCATTTAAAGGGATAGTTCACCTAAAAATGAAAATTATGTCATCATTTACTCACCCTCAAGTTGTCCCAAACCTGCATAAATTTCTTACTTCTGCTGAACACAAAAAGATATTTTGAAGAATATGGGTAACCAAACAGGCCCCACTGACTTCCATAGTATGGAAAGAAAAAAATGAGGCCCATCAACTGTTTGGCAACCCATATTCTTCAAAATATCTTATATTGTGTTGAGCAGAATAAAGAAATTCATGCAGGTTTGGAATAACTTGAGGGTGATTAAATAATGACAGAATTTTCATTTTTGGGTGAACGATCCCTTTAAGTCTGTTCCTCATTTAAAGCAATCATATGATTTAAAAAAACAAAAACGTTATATATAGCACAACAAGTCAAACCAATCACTTAAATGGTGCTTCTACAACCTTTTTGAAGCTTAGTTGAAAGCTTAAATTGCATGGAAAACAGCCTTCAGATTTTTCTCTTTTTGTGTTCTGCAGAAAAATAAAGTCATGTGGGTTTGGAACGACATGAGGGTGAGTAAATTTGTATTTTTTTTAGGAGTGGGGTCATCTTGCAGTTCTTGAGTGCAAAAAATTATCATAAAAGGACAGATCTGGAGCCCAATTCGGGTTTCAGGACCATAAACACAGAATACACCAGAACGGTTCCACATCACAGAAAGGGAGAGAAGAGAATGAGACTGAGCATCGCCATCAACACAGCGATGCCCGTTACCATGGAAACGCCACAAAGAGAGAGCCTGCTGGTAGTCATGGTTACCATGCAGCGGACACTGAGAGTGCTTCATTGCATTCTGAGAAAGGTGCGTTGGGAAGGAATCGGTGTACACGAGTGTTTGTGTGTGCGGAAGGCTAGAGAATTAGATCTTATTTATTTTGTACTGCCTTATGTCTTTTTAGAAATGTGTGTTTGTTGTTTCTGAGTGTGTCTGTTGCAGGAAAAGGTGTGGCCTGCACTCAAGCCAGCAGAGATCCTGATTGGTCTGGTCCTGATTGGCCTATTCCTGGATCTAGTGAAAAGGACCACCCCAAACACTCTATGGAGGCCGAATGCGTGCCATTTGTTTTTGCTCTGTCTGGGTTTCCGCTTTGATTTTGTATTCTGTGTAAAACTTGCTTTTGTTTAGTTTGATTTTCAATTCTGAGCATTACTTTTGTTTTCAGTTATATTGTGTACATATTTGTAAATACTCCGTTTAAGGGAAGTAGGGAGTGCGACGCCATTTCTTTTGTATGTGTCGTTTGTTTTATGTTTTGGGTTAAGGGAGTTAGGGAAGTTGCGTTGTATTTTTCTTTTATTGTGTTTTCTTTCATTTGGGGTATTTAGCGGCTACTAAAATTAGTTATTTCTGTTTGTTATTTTGGCCTTGTCCACTCCTTAATTTAATCCCTTTGTTTTTGATTTTCACTATATACTTTTGTTAAATCTATTTTTGTTGAAGTTGTGTGAGTGCACATTCATTTATGTTGCGGCTGGCCCTAGACGGTCCTAACAATTTGCTGCAAAAATCAATGAAATCCCTTTGTTAACTACAACATCAGGCCACTGGCCAGCACTAGGTTGGCATTGGTATAAGTGTACCATCCCTGGGTCGTCTTTGGGATCTTTTAGGATCACTGTTGGGAAAGTAGTAAGTACTGAGCTCAAATCACAGTGAAACCTTCCTCTCCGGAGAAACGATGCCCTGATCTGTGGTGCTAAGAATGTGTTTTTGTGCAACGCTGATTACACCGGTCAGAACATTCTGTATTCTTTCAGACAGCAATGTACGAGTGATCTAAAGTATGTGTTTGTCTCAAAACAAATATCACTCACACACACATAAATACACAGCAAAGAGAGAAAATGTCCTGTTTGACTGGAAGCCCCCCAAGTTGATTGTGTTTAACTTGTATTGAACCAAGAATATTTTGGATTCAATACAATTTAAGATAAATCCATTTGGGGAATATTTATTTACCACAAAAATTAATTTCGACTTATTGCTCCTTTTCTTTCAAAAAAAAGAAAAAAAAAGGCAAAAGGTAAGGATACAGTGATGTACTTACAATTGAAGTGAATCAGCAAACATTATAGCCACAAGACATAAACAAAATAATGAGTTTAGTGTAGAAAAATCACTTACTAACTATTGCTAACTATTTAATATTATAGCCAATTTACAACTTTGTTACCATGAGAATGTAACACCTAAAACAATCATAAAAATGGCAAGAACTTTCTGTCCCTCCATTGACAGCTATGCAACTGACAATTTTATGCTTAAAAAAAAATATTTCAAAAAGAGATCATAAAACTAATCCGTATGATTTGAGTGGTTCAGTCCAAAAAAAGAGACTTGATCGCTTTATATGATGACCAGATTGAATTTAGGCTTTTATTCACATATAAAGATTGATCAGCGAACATAAACAGAAGTTCAACTGAACCTGCTTGACACTAGAGAATGAACCTCATTGGTTCTTGCTGAAGCTCAAACGTGATGCGCAACGCGAGAATGAACCTCATTGGTTCTTGAGGAAGCTCAAACGTGATGCGTAACACGAGAATGAACCTCATTGGTTCTTGCTGAAGCTCAAACGTGATGCGCAACGCGAGAATGAACCTCATTGGTTCTTGAGGAAGCTCAAACGTGATGCGTAACACGAGAATGAACCTCATTGGTTCTCACACATCAAGAGAACATGCCTGAGCTTCTGTTTACCACAACTGATGTGTGAGTTGATGAATGTTTATGTGAATAAAAGCCTAAATTCAATCTGTTCATCATATAAAGTGATCATGTCTCTTCAGAAAATTTGGACTAAACCGCTCAATTCATATGGATTAGTTTTACGATCTCTTTATGAACTTTTTGAAGCGTCAAACTGGTAGTTGCGTAGCTGTCAATGGAGGGACAGAAAGCTCTCAGATTTCATCAAAAAGATCTTCATTTGTGTTCTAAAGATTAACAAAAGTCTTACGGGTTTGGAACGACATGAGGGTGAGTAATTAATGACAAAATTTTCATATCCCTTTAACTTTTACTAAACTCGGAATATTCCTTTAATAAACATTTATCAGAGTACTAAACCACACTTACTACATTCTTTCTCAGATCCAAGTGAGAACGTGCTCGGTCTTATTTCAAATTTTCACAAAGTGTGAAAACACCAGTATGACACAAAGTCACTGAACCACAAGGGTCTACTAAAAAAACAAATGGATCTTGAGGCTGGTTTTTGAAAGGGCCTGTTGAGATCCAAAAAAGTGAGGTTTAGTGCTATAAAATGACCAAACTCCTAATGCTAATGTATTCAACTATGGCCAAGATATCACTTCTTATACTTTGGCTATTATGAGATCCTATTGTTACATTACGAGATCTGATTGCAGTGTTTGATGGTATAATAACAAATCTCCATAATGTAATGCTCTAGAGACATCCCATGGAATACACTGAATCCTACTAAGCCATTTTTTATGCGATTATAAAAGAGTTCACCCCAGATCCACAATCATTCCAACATCATATTAGCAGTCTTTAAATGTACACTATGTAACTTTTGGCCCTCTAGCGGTTACAAAACAAAACTGCATGCATTTTGCAGAAGAACATTGTTTTGGTTGTGCTTCGGCTCTGCGCGACTATGTGGATGAATGTGTTTCGCGGCACCTGTGAGCACATGGAAATCCACAAATGATGTCATCTGAGCATGTAAGTGCATTATTTTATGCTGTTGTTTCGACTAATTGGAAACACTGATATTTTTAAATGAATGACGTTAGAAAAGTTGATGATTGTCAGTCTGATATGGTCAAACATAAAACTGATAATCTGGCCAAATTGACTATGGTAAGAACTTATTTATAGATTGCCATTAGTTCTATACATTTTTGCCTTTATTAGCGATATATTTGAGATATAACCAATTTAGATGGAAAAAGGAACTCAAGCTGACTAGCTGAGGACGTTACTCTAACTTTACCTCTTAATAGACATGTTACTTCCTTGTAAATAAATTCCTGCACAGTGCTACAACAACCATAATGAAATGAGCCTTCACAATAGATAATGCTTTTCAATGAACTGTTAGAGAGCTACATATGGTAATTTATCTGTTTACTTAAAGGCGCCATAGAATGAAACTTTCACTTTTGTAGCTTTTTTTTGCATTTAGTTAGGTTTCTGCTGTGTCTGCCAGCTCATAAAAGCTGAAAAGAAAACATGAAGCCAGTTTGTTATAAACTTTCTGAGTTTGAAAATGTTTCATTCGGTGACCTGTTTCAATTTGTTGCCGGTTTTGACGTAACTAGCTAGTTATTTGAATATGAACGCCCCCGAGCAACATACAGAGTCCGCCCTCATCCCAGCCCGTTTTGTACACAGATAGCGAAGGTGCCTTTCGTTTTACAATGAAGCGATCCTGGCATGCAACCTGCTCTGTGTTAAAGACGAGACTAAAATGTAGTTTAAAAAATAAAAACTTGACCAAAATCACTCTTTGGTTTTGTCAGGGGGGAAAAGATGAGCGTTCGAGCTTTCACGCTTGCGGTTGCCAGATAATTTAAATCCCCCAATCAGAGCTTTTCTGTTAAAAGAACGCGTATTCTACCCAGTGTTTTACTTAAACTTTGCAATCTGGCAACCATGTGCACGCGAGCTCTCTCTTTCGCACGGATGATCTGAAAACACCAACAAACAAGTAAGCTCCATTTCTGCAATCTCCATTTGAGATTTTTTGCTTAAATTAAAGTGTCATTCAGTCGGTCTGTGTTCTGTCACGACTCACTTCTCAGTGATTAATTGTGATAAATCCAAGCATGGATCTCTCGACTATTTGCGATTGTGTTTGCTGAATAACTGCACTTATCATTAAGTGCGTATGTGCTGCGTTATAAGGACAGATTAACTGTACTATTACAGGTGTACTATTATTAACTGTAAACTTGTTTAGCGCAGTGTGATTTTTTAGTTGTGTGAGCTACTGAAATGAGCCTTGCTGTGAAACAGCCAATCAGAGCAGAGCTCAACATTATTATTCATGACCCTTCCAGATAAGGTAATAACAGCCTATTTCATTCTAGGAACGAATCCTAGGGTTGTAAATGGACATGTAAAACCATATCTGGAAATTTTTTGCCCTTACCTAAGCCACATACCTTCTATGTAGATATCAGAGAACAATTTAAAATATTATATGCATTCTATGGCACCTTTAAATATCTTACTCGCCTGTTGAGTAATAAAAAAGCCATCTCCACGTTGCCTTTAAAACATTTCATATCCCTCAGTTCTCACCATCTCTGAAAAGCCAAGCTGATGTTGATTCTTGTTTTATTACAAGCTCTGTCACATTCTCTTTTTGCCAGCAGACTCTGGCAAAAAGTTCATTTGTTTAAAACGGGCTCCATGTCAACCTTTCTCACTCATTGTGACAACTAACCTGTGCCACTCCCACACCAGACTCGCGTCAAAGTAGACAGAGCAACTTTTCTCTATTTACAGATTTGACGTGACACGCACGGGTGAGAGACGTATGCATGCAATTTCCCTCGAAATCCATCCTGTCAGGTCTAAAATATAAACACTTATAATAGGCTTACCATAGTGAATCAAGGTAAGACAAAAACACGTTTTGGAAGAAGAACTGATGTCATTAAATTTAGTTAATTTTGAACAAAAAGTTACATAGTGTAGCTATTACTACTACTAGTACTACTAGTGTAACTAATGTACTTATCTTAAAAAGTATTACCATGCATGTATAGTGCTGTTACACTGACTTGCACTGCATCTTAATTTGAACCCCAGTGTAAATAGTAGAATATACTATTATAACAGCATAAGTGTAACAAATTACATTTGTACTTTTCTTAGTTTATACACTGAGACATTAAAAATGGAGACAGGAAATGATGGGAACCTTTAACAGTAACCCTAACCCAAATATCATGTTAAGTACTTGCAATGAGTTGAATGACATTCAAATCAAATTTGCCATGATCTTTTGACATATAAGAGGTCTTTGTACTATTAAAACACCCTGCAAGTTTCATAGCTTAAAACGTCCTCCTCATTATAAACAAAGCATTTATTAAATCAAGTACCAAAAATGTTGGATATTGAGGGATTTGTGACATCACACAGGCAAATACATTTGCATATGCCTGCCTCCAGAGCAAGACATCGATGAATAGTTATACATCATCACACGATAGGCCCCGCCCACTGGCATTCAGTCGCTGCCTACATTGGATATGTGTTGCGTCAAAAGCTAACAGAACCCATTATAATCACTGATGCTGTCTACACTCGATACAGTATATAGATGTGCATTCAGTTTCTGACATACTCCACGCGTTTGAGTCTGCCGACAACAGGACAAATGGAAGAGTGAAAGAACCTTCAGTGTAATGGCGAGTTCGCAAAGAAACTTTTGTTGACATACGAAGCAGCCAACTGTACTGGATCTGACAGCAGCAGCATCACAAACCACAAGTAAATGATTTCATAATGCTTTGTCTGTAAATTACGATTTTATATGGATAATATTTTCAAAAGACTTACTCGTGTGCAATAACGAGTGTGCGTTGATAAGGTTTCCTATGCAATGACGTCAGCCAAACATAACAGTGAGGTTTATTGACAAGCCTTAAAGGAGCTGCCCCTTAAAAACAGATCATTTCAGGGTCAGAATAAGGGTTGAAAATAATTGTTTTTCCACACATTTTGTGTGGCATTATAAGTGAACCTCAAGGAACATATTTAAATAATTTTAAAAAAAATCAAATGTCATTGACCCCTTTAATTTTAAGTGCATAGCACATGTACATAGTGTGATCCTTTCAACTGTACAGTAAGAAAGCATTAGAAATGGCCCCTTGTATGCTTTCAACACTGAGATTTATTTATGACGATAATGTTGTCCACTGACAGCATAATCCTGAAATACTCACTGTTTGAAGTTTTAACAGTGATTAACTCAAAACAGAGACTTGAATGGATTTAGGTCATGGATTGTGGTCTAATAAGGAACAGACTGGTTTAAATCATGTGAAATACCATACTGTTTATAACTAACAACCATGCTGACTAACAAACTTAAGCTTATTAAATACGGTTATAATCTACTTGATTGTTTCAGGAAGGAAAAATTTTAAATCTTGAACCCACTTTGCACAGAAATGTGGTAGATTAATAAAATCTTGCTGTTGTTACATGGTTTTAAATCGTTTATAGTGGTTCAATACAACTATTTTGCAATGCATAACAGTAAATGTTGTAGATCAAATCAGTTGAGGCAGCTTTCAAACGAGTTTACTATGCTATTTAATCAGTGTCGCCATGCCAAACTCTGTGAGGAAAGATTGTGCAAGTTCATCTGGCATAGTCTGTCCCGCTCCACATCTGGATAATATTACAAACAGTGGAGACGTGAAGCCCAGCACCCAAGGAGATAAAAATACTCGACGTGAACTTTTCTTTTTTATTTAAAGGAGATTTACAGGTAACTGCTGGACTTCTAACTGGATGAATGCTTGGAGAATGCTTGGAGAAATCTGGCTAAATATTATGCACAAGAACTAGACGCCAGTTTCGTTCACCTGCACGGTTACTCTGCAAAAAAAACAAGACGCACAGCTTGTCAACAGATGTGCTGCATGTATAAACCCGGTTTGAGGTGCCGTTCAGAAACAGCTAGATGGAATGGCCCTGAACGCAGGCATCTTGAACTGTTTTACTTGACACGCCGACTAAAAAACTAAAAATCGTTGTACGATGTTAAGCGTTAACCAGCGTTAAAGCATTAAGTCCATGTCACGACTTCAGGATTCCCACACCTTTTATACTAATTTCCATAACTTTTCCATGGACTTTAAAGTTGTCTAAGCCAGTAGCTGTGTTGTGGAAAATGGTAGGTTTCTTGCTGGTCCATGGTTATTAGCTAGTTCAAGCTGGTCATTAATTGGCTGACCAGCTCCCATGCTTCAAAGACCATCTTGAACACGTTAAGCTAGTAAGGCCAGCTGGTAGCTAGTTTGTTGCTGCTATTGACCAGTTAATAGACCAGAAACCAGCTACCATGTTCAAACACAGCACACATCTTAAACTGGATTTCCCTTCTGGAAAAAAAGGCTTAAACCAGACTAAGGCCTGTTCACACCATATAGGTAACATATAGAACGATATAAGATATTTTGAAGATTATGGGTAACCAAACAGGCCCCCAATGACTTCCATAATATGGAGAAAAAAAACTATGAAAGTCAATGGGGCCCTGGGCATGTTTGGTTACCCATATTCTTCAAAATATCTTCTATTGTGTTCAGCAGAAGTAAGAAATTCATACAGGTTTGAAACTATTTGAGAGTGAGTAAATGATGACAGAATTTTCTTTTTTGTGTCAACTATCCCTTTAAGCTGATTTGCTGGTTGTACAGGGGTTATGGGCACTTTAGGCTGGAAGACCAGCAGATCACCAGCTTGAAACACCCAGACTGGGAGACCAGCTTAAACCAGCTTTGGCTTTTCAACAGGGAATTGTAATCGTTCTGACTTTCCATGACTTTTACACATTTTATTAATTCCTACAACTTCTCCAGGCCTGGAAATCACAGTTTTAAAACTCCTTGATATTTCCAGTGGCCAGTTGCATAAACTGCTTCTAGTATTACAAGCAAGTCATCAATTGTTTTCAATTGTGGTCATAACTGTTTAAGTCTGTTACATAAAAAGATAGATTGGTCTCATTTGAATCCCAAAAGTAAGACAGATTAGTTTGTCACACTAGTTCTTAAGACACAGCATTAACATAGTGGCTGTGTTTATGCAACTGGCCCCTGGTCTTCCATGCTCGCGGGGCCCCTGGTGCTTAAAAACGAGCAAACGCACCGGAAGAACGCGTCCTGTGTGAACGCATCCTGAGAAATCTCAGAAGCACAGTAAGTTCCAGCACAACAAAGCCATTTCAGAGACTGCAAACAGACTCACCAATGGTATGAAATGGCCTTGGGTCTGGAACGGCATGATATGGTTCAGAAAGAACTGTAAAACTTCAGCTGTATTTTGCGACCAGGCTCCCAGCTGCAGTCCAGACCTGAGCTTCACGGGAGGAAAAGTTGAAGAGCCACAGTGTAGCATTTTATCAGATAAATGGAGGCTGGATGAGGTTTGCTGGATGAGCTCGTTTGCCCATTGGTTGGCCTGCACGCCGTGGCTCCAAAATGAACGACAGATAACAAAAGCGTTTCTTACAGTAATTAGACGTCCAGTCTTACCTGCAATCGCTCCGACGCAGGCTGCCACATTTTAGTAGATGATACGCTCGATTGTCAGGCTGGAAACAAGGATAGTCCAGCTATAACATCTGCTCGCTGGCGGCGCTTTCTCGCTCCTTCTGTCTCCTCCAGCAATCCCGAGGAAAAAAATACAGATACGGTGAATTCCAACGGTGCACAAGAACGAAACTCCGCCTGCGAAAACACGCACAGGCTCTTTTCTTTCTTTCTCTCCCCCCTTTTCTCTGTCCCTCTGTGTCCTCCGCCCCCTCTCTCGACTCGACTGCTGTTGTTCTTCAGACTGTGACCGGCAGAGGGCGTTAAAGTCACCAAATCAAACTTGATCATTCTTTTTTTTTTTTATGGAATATGCACATCAATTTTTTAAATTCATGTGCCCTCGTAATCTTTAATTAAAATAACTTCCCCTCCCTCTTGCAGCAACATCTCTTCTCTTCTCTTCTCTTCTCTTCTCTTCTCTTCTCTTCTCTTCTCTTCTCTTCTCTTCTCTTCTCTTCTCTTCTCTTCTCTTCTCTTCTCTTCTCTGATGACTGGACAACCAGTCACTCAAATGAATCAGCAATAGCAAACAATCATCCAATCAATTCCCTATGGACAAATTAAAGGCACAATATGTAAGATTTTTTGGATTAAAATATCCAAAAACCACTAGAACAGTGTTATATATTTTGTTGACTTGTGTACTTACATTATCCCAAATGTTTCCAAGAATGTTTAAATCCAGAGAAATAAGCAATTTTAACCAGGACACAGACCATGTCTGTGCGTCACCTATCAATGACATCATACCTGCGTTACCATGGAAACAACAAAGATGCTTTAATATATTATGTGTTTTATTAGACAGGTGAGCAACTGTTTGGATGCATTCATCGACAGAAAACTGATCATTGTTATACAGCTCAACACGTTTAGTTTTATTGTTTAAATCTCATTTTCTTGATTTACCGCGAGTACCATGTTTTACCATGCCTAATATCGATCTAGCACTGTAGTGTGCAACAAGTGTCTCAAAGTAGCCGCCGAGCAAACGCACAGAGTAGCATTATAACATAACTTTCAACACACTCAAATGTATGTAATATGATAAAACAGCGCTGTTACCCCACATACGCATGAGCGGAAGAAGCGGAAGCGCTCGTCTGCAGCATAATAAAAGCTCCGCAAAATCCAGGCGTCATCAAGCTACGCCTTTGTTTTGAATAAGAGACCTCTAGCAGCGAAAAATTACATATTGTGGCTTTAAGTCCCGCCTAGCATTTTTTCTTGTGCGAGAAGCCGTTTACACAATATACACAATAGAGTAGAAAAGACTATCCCAGTTTCCGTTTAATGCCGACTTTATTTGCATTTCAGTCCACAAAAGTTGTCACAAGGGGCGTTTCTAGCATTTCATTAAAGTATGCCAGTATTTTGATATGGGATATACTTGGATACCTGTAGTAGTCGCTGATGAGCTGAACGCGCAAATTAAAGTCCCACTGAAGTGCCTTAAAGTGCCACAACATTATTCAATGAGTTGACGTAATTTCTAACTATTGACTAAAACAGGAGGACAGGGCGGGACATATTGAACAGCCCCTTCCCCTTTTTTAAAATAGCCAATAGCGTTTAGTTTATATCACAGCCCGGCCAGAGCCGTTGAGCTCGGGAAAGCCGCAGTTACCTCCTAAACTCTAACCGTTTCTACTCCTATCCTCCATATCGCTTTAAAATATAGCATTCTGTGCAGAATTCAAATGCGTCCGACTCGATCATATGATCCACTGTGTGCCATCGTGTCTCTGGACCGGAGCTGCGGTGGTTCGCCTGACACTAACGTGAAACCAGACTTTAAGAGCTGCTTTGTTGTTGACAAATGATAGAAGTCATTTGTGAGTTTTGTTTCCTACAGTGGATTGTAGATAAATATCCACCTTTCAATTTCAGACCTATATTAGAGCAAAAGAGTGATTCATTTACAAATGTGGCATCGCTACTTCTGATTTTTATTGTTAAAATATTATCAGAGCCTGGTCGCTGGGCATATCGGTTATCTCCACTGACACACAAGGACTTATCAGTACTATAAGGGTAGAGCAAAGCCCCTGGTTTATATCTTTGTGATATGAAAAATGTAAAAACATATTTATATTTATTACTTTTATTTGTATAGTTGGCATCTTCCATGGCGTATATAGGCTATTTAACATGTAGGCTGTTCAATTCAATTCATGAAACAACAGTGGAAAGGCCAAAATATTGTACTAATGTTGTAAAACTTCAACATATAAAACAATTTTGCCTCGACCTGACATTTATGAAGAATGCTTTTCTTCATGGATCACAGTGTTCACTTGTTTTTCCAACAGCTATAGAAATTATATTTAAATTTCTGTTAGGAAAAAATGTAAATAAATAAAACAAATATTTATTATGGATGTCACTGTTAGAGAAATCAAGCATTTATGACCTTATGACAACTAGTCCCAGTCTCACCTACATGAAAAGTTCAATTATGATTTGATTAGACTGAAATTTATAAGAAAGGTAAAAGCTTTCAAACCAGATGTCCAGTGAATGATGGGGTGTGATTCAGTGACTCAAAGAGAAGTGGTGTGGTAAAACCAGACCTTCTGAAACCCTCATGATGTCACAGGTCAGAGATTGACCCTACCTGTCTATAAACAGTGTGTTGAATTAGGATTTTCCAGGATTTACAAAGCCTCCACCATATCTGCTTTACACCCATAGTAGCCCACACATTTGGGGTGTGGAGAGAATGCTTAAAAGTGCAAGTTAGATATAGGTCTTGGAGATTATACTATAAATATAGATGCAGCAGCATGCCACTGTACAAATCCTTCATTTTAACCCATGCATAATTTATTCCACAGTCAAAAAATTACTTTTTTTTACACTGCATATTTTTATGTGTGTGTATTTTTCTTCCACTATATGGAGAAAAATCCTGGAATGTTTTTCTCAAAAACCTTAATTTCTTTTCGACTGAAGAAAGAAAGACATGAACATCTTGGATGACGTGGGGGTGAGTAAATTATCAGGAAATTTTAATTCTGAAGTGAACTACTTTAATACCATAAGTTCATATGCATTATTACTGGGTGTAATATTTTCTATACTATATGTAGCTGAACAAAGGCATTCATCTCTGTTCTGAACCAGAAACTGCTTATAGTAGACATCCACATAGAAAAGAGCAAAAAGAGAGGTCAAATAAACACTTGAGGGGGTCAAAGATGACCTTAGTCTTTCTCTGAGGTCAAAGCCATCAAAAGTGTGTCCTTTCCTCCCTGCAGTCGGGTGACTTCTAAGTGGCCAGAGCGTCATCGTGGTTCTTCATTCTTACAGATGTTTACTTTCAGAACATCTGGAGCCCACACAAGGTCACTGAAGGGTTTAGGACATCGTTTGAACTCCATATAAGGGCACGGCCAGCTGGGGGACATTCCATGTGCAGACAGTCAAAGGCATTCCGACTGTGGAAAACACATCCTCCCGTACGCTTACCGTCTGCGTCTGAGTGTGGGTTTCTCATCTTGAGACATGAGACACGATTGCAACACTAAATGGTTTTACAAATGTCAAGTTGTGCACTATACACAGAACTTATGAGTTTGGACTGTTTGGAGAGATAAAGTGTTTGTGTGTGTGTATGAGACTTACCGTCTGTTCTTTGGATTAAAGAGAACACTTCTGAAGTGTGCGGTATCTTGCAAAACGTCTTGTTCCCTGTCATGTGAAGTTACACATAGTGCTCCCTTATCTACAACTAAATATCTTCTACATGTACCAGTCACTTACATACCACAGTGAGTAATTCAGATTTCATTACGAGTAACATCCATCATGATGTGTATTCAATCTATTCTATTTACTGTAATTACATGTTAAACATTCAAGCATTAAAACAGGCTTTAGGCTTTCACTTTAACTTTTATTAGTACATCATTCCACATATATAACCAAATGGGTGTTATCTTTTATCTAACAAAAACTGTGCTTGGGTTAGAAGCTCCCCTTTAGTACTGATCCTAGACCAGTTTATGACACCAACAGGCTTAAAGTGTTCATTCACCTAAAGATGAATCACCCTCATGACGCTCATCTTCTGGAGGACACTAAAACAGGTTATTTGGAAAATTTCCAAGCTGTTCTTTTCCATAAAACAAAGCTGAGTGGTGATATATTGTCAAGCTCCAAAGTGGACAAAAACACAGTAAAAGTGCAAAAAAGGTCATACAATCAATGACAGTCCACTATAGCCCCCAATCTCATTCAGCATTTCTTTCAGTTCAAAACATTCAATGAGATCAGCCTTAAGAAATCATATCATTCAAACCAAACATGGCACAATGTTTCTTGAGGTGCAATGTTTTAATACTAACAAACATGAATGAGATTTGAAAACTACAGCAGATATTTAGTGAACACCTTGCATTTCAGCTTATTACACAGCTTCGGAATACCTTGAATATAGTGCATCATATAGACTGTTATCATGTTTTTTCCATTGCATGGAAAACAGCAGCTTGAAAATTCTACCAAATAACTCCTTTTGTGTTCCACAGTATGCCAATTTGGAACAACATAAGAAAAATTCATTTTAGTCAAACTATTCTTGTAGGGTGTGTTCACACTTGTAGTTCGGTTCCCTTGGTTCTTTTGGTCCGTACAAAAAAAAAACATTTAGTCCTGGTCCGCTTAGCGTTTACATTGGCATTTTTAACACCAAACCAATACCGAACCTAAAGGCATAGGGATATGTTCACAACCTGATTTGTCAGCTTTTATTACAAACATTTCATGATCTAAAACAATGCTGTATGCTGGGCTAAATGTGCTCGTTGTATGTGTGTACAGTACATATGATGGTATTTTGACCAGCTGAGAACTCGTGAAGAGCTTATAAAATGTGTAAAGGAGTCAAAACAGCGGCAGGAATCCCTCTGTCACACACACAAACGAAGATCTGCTGTGAGGAGACGCGGTTCTGACGCCTGTACCGAACTGTGATGGGCAACTATGATGAGAAAAAACAGGTGTGCGTGAGCATTCTGTCCTTTTTAGGGTCACATCTTATAACATCATGTCCTGTTTTTGGTTCGTTTACATGGTTTTGGTCTGGGTTGCGTTCCTATTTTATTCAAACCGCAGCAGAGTTTGTTTGGAAGCGGACCGAGACCCATCTTTTCAGCGGTCTCGGTCCACTTGTTTGGTGCAACACCAGGGTTCAGATGGCAGCGTTCATACTTATTCAAATGAACCGCACTAAGAGAGCAATTGCACCAGAGTTCGTTTTAATCCAACCAAACATGCCAAGTGTGAACACACCCTTAATTCAGCCAATAAAGGCATCAAAACTAGTCTCAGATCAGCTACAGAGGGCAACTTCTACCCGTCTATACTAAGCAAGAGGATAACCATAGGAGTACAATGAGTATAAGTAGGAGCAGATATGAAAGATAAGAGAGAAAGATAGATGGGTAATGGAAAGAATGAAAACATCCCATGAGTACCACTCCAGCCAGATGCAAATGAAGAGAAAGAGAGAGCTGGAACCTGTTGCAGGAACACCAGAAGCGCGCGGCAGAAATATGCTGGTCTTAACCAGACTCCAGGACCTGGCAGAGACACTTCTCTTGTTCCAGTACTCTTACCATGAGCTCACTAATGTCTCAGGCTCTCAGCAGATACTAATGAGGAAGGTAATCTTATTCTTGGCGGCTATTTTTAAGTCCCATGTCTATGCCAGTAAACATTCTGTACGGTTTCAAAGTTTCCTACGAATTCTCAGTGTGCACTTGTCCACATTATTTTCTACAACTTCCATCACGCAGGGAGCATTTTCAGTTCTCGATTTTTCCATGCCCACATTGCGTTTCCACTGATTATGCTTAACAACCTGACAACATGTAAGGCCATGTAAATGCCATAAACTGTGTCCATAAACTTCGATTTTTGCCCATTACTCCGATTTAATGGTGTTCTGGTGGTTTATTCAATATGTGCATATCTATTTACATTTTGATATAAACACCAAAGGTGTAACCCCCTGTTTTCTTGTGTTGTCAGTCTCTTTTTGAGTGAATTCTTGATAGTTATTAGCATTTTACTGTACGTATAAACGGACTCATTGGTTTTCAAGTGTTTTCCATTTATTTTAAGGTTGTACTGAGTTTGACTTTAATTTGCGGTCACATTAGCGAAATTTCGGTGAGATTTTGCGGGGGAAAAAGGTCAATTGCTAACATTGTGGCGATGTATCAATGTCACTTTCAAACCAAGCAGCTTTCTGTTCGAATTCGTGTGACCAACCTGAATACAAGCTAAATCTGTGTAGGGAACTTTTTCGCCCCAACCGTGCAAATTACTGGTTGCTAGGATGTTCTGGTGCTTACTTAAAAGTCAAAAGAGTGAAACTACCAAATGCATGAATTCCTATTTAAATGACTGGATTTCAGCTGTGAAATTTCGCAGAGCAGCGGTAAACGTGACCGCACCTTAAGGAGCTTTGCAGATGTACTGGAACAGAGATGTCTTTAAGTTACGTTCCATAAAACACTATAAACAGGAGTCCTAGTTTATTACTTACTCAGTGATACGACACCATCAAACATTACTTTTAAAAGCAGTTTGTTGTGCTGCCTTCACATGGACAGTGGTATCGTACGACTTTGCTAACACCAAGTTTATGACACAAAAGAGACCACAATGAACAAGAAGAAATAAACAGCAAACAACAATGTATATAAGGTTACAGAGTAATGCCAAACCATTGATCCTATCCATGCACCAGTAAGGCAACCTACATCGTCTTATCTTTTAATTCTTCTGTATAAAGTTACAGTATAACTGTACTATGAGCTCTATTACTTCTAATTCTACAGCTTTTGCTTGGAGTGCTGCTATCATATTTGTAATCAGAGTCCAGTGGGTTGGAGGGTTCGGTTTAAACACCCCCTCACACGCTTTTTCAATGTAGCTTGTTATTCATCTGCTCATATTCCATCAAACATTTGTGTCTTCAAACAAAGCACATTTGTTTGGGACTATTCCACTAATTCTGTGCAGCACCCCTTGTGCCTGATATGAATTAAAAGCTTCATGGTTTACGATGGTAAAATATATCAATTTCAAAAGTTTTTTTTTCTTTCAATTTTAAACCTATTCTCCGGAAATAAATACTGAACGGATTGGCTCATTTTAAAGGCTGGAACAGTGACTGTGTATGCGGGGTGTGTGTGTGTGTGTGTAGATGTATTGCCTCACAAATCTTTAGTTTTAATGAGTGCAACTAGAGGCTTGTCATCAGGGCTGTAATCTTCATAACTGATGGGAGTCGCATCATACATTGCTGGTCTAGATTTCTTCCCAAACCTGTAATTCAAACAAAGGAACAGTCTCATTTTCTCATGCATTAGCTTCTATGCATGGGAAGAAGCAGCATTAACATTCTTTGAAATATATTTTTCTGTATATATATATATACTCATACTCACTGGCCACTTAATTAGGTCCACCTGTTCAACTGCCAGTTAACGCAAATATCTAATCAGCTAATCACATGGCAGCAACGCAATGCATTTAGCCATGTAGACATGGTCTAGATGATCTGCTGAAGTTCAAACTGAGCATTAGTACTTTTGCCCTTCCAGTACTATCGTCCTTCCTCTTCCTGCTGGCAAAAGACTGGGTCATGAAGACATCTACAGTCCAGAAGCGAAACGGCATCCAGTGGACATTATGGACACAATTGGATGATCTCGCCTTTGCCGATGACCTGGCCTTTCTCTCTCACACCCAACAACAGATGCAGGAAAAGACCAGCATCGTAGCGGATACATCAGCAAGTCTGGGCCTCAACATCAATAGAGAGAAGAGCAAGAGGAACCACCACCACTACCATGAAGGAGACCTGGGGAACCACCACCACTACCATGAAGAGAATCCAGGTTTTCATCAACACCTGCCTCAGAAGGATCCTTAAGATCCACTGGCCAGACAAGATCAGCAACAAAGAACTGTGGCAACGAACAAAACAGCAACCAGTGGAAGATGACATCCTCCAAAGACGCTGGAGGTGGATTGGGCCTTCCCTTCCGTAGGCCTGCAGACAGTATCGCAAGGCAAGCCCTCATCTGGAGCCCCCAAGGGAGGAGGAAGAGAGGCCAACCAAGAAACACCTGGCACCGTGATCTGGAGGCAGACCTAAGGAGGATGTGTCAACCGGTGACACTCCTGTCAGCTGAGAACAGAAAACTGAGGCTACAATTCACACGGGCTCATTAGTGGACAATAGAAGATTTGAAAAATGTTGCCTGGTCTGATGATTCTTGATTTCTGCTGCAACATTCAGATGGTAGGGTCAGAATTTGGCATAAACAACATGAAAGCATGGATCCATCCTGCCTTGGATCAACGGTTCAGGCTTCTGCTGGTGGTGTAATGGTGTGTGGGATATTTTCTTGACACACTTTGTACCAAGTGAGCATCGTTTAAACACCACAGCCTACTTGAGTATTGTTGCTGACCATGTCCATCCCTTTATGACCACAGTGTACCCATCTTCTGATGGCTACTTCCAGCAGGATAACGTGCCATGTCACAAAGCTCAAATCATCTCAAAATGTTTTATTGAACATGATATGAGCTCACTAAACTCAAATGGCTTCCACAGTCACCAGATCTCAATCCAATAAAGCAGCTTTGGGATGAGCTGGAACGGGAGATTCGCATCAAAGTTGCTAAGCCGATAAATCTGCAGCAACTGTGTGATGCTATCATGTCAATATGGACCAGAATCTTTGAGGAATGTTTCCAGCACCTTGTTGAATCTATGCCACGAAGAATTAAGGCAGTTCTGAAGGCAAAAAGGGGTCCTACCCCGTTACTAGCAAGGTGTACCCAATAAAGTGGCCGGTGAGTGTGTATATATATATATATATAGTGGTTTACCTTGCGTGGCGAATGGAGGCGATAGCGTTGCTGAAATCGCTGTCAATACTGCGACAGTTGTAAAACTCCTGGTAGGCATGACGGGACGAGCCCTGGTATTCAATACGGCTGATGCGACAGATGCCAACGATCAGGATGATGAGCATCAAGACAAAAGCGACGCACAGAGCTCCGATAATTATGTAAAGAGAGTGACGCGGCATGTTGGTCAGAGAGTCCACAGGCTGAGCCATTTTCCACTGCAGATCTGAGAGAGGAAATGTGAGGAGGAAAATGAGAAGAATGATGAAAGAGAGAAAAAAAAATGTGACTGCATGTTTTACATTAAAAAAAAAACTTAATGCCTCCTAGTAACCATCCATAACATGGCATGGTGGTGTGTGCAAGGACCGCTCAAACTTTCTTAAAGGGGGTCCTATAATGCCCTTTCACAAGATGTCACAAGAAGTCTCTGATGTCCCCATAATGTGTATATGAAGTTTTAGCTCAAAATACCCCACAGATCATTTTATATAGCATGTTAAAATTGTCACTTTTTGAGGGTGAGCAAAAACGGGCTGTTTTTGTGTGTGTCCCTTTAAATGCAAATGAGCAGCTGCCCCCGGCCCCCTTTCAAGAAGAGGGCAGAGCTTCAAGAGCTTGTGTTAGCAGCTCCGATTACCTCACGCAGACACGCACTGAAAATGTCAGTAGCAGTGTTCAGCCTTTTATGTTCAAACCGGAGTCGAACAATGATGGAGACTCACTAAGAAGTGACAACATGTAGAATGAAACAGGACGTTTCTGAATGGTTAGTTGATGAATTTATGTAGCTGATGTGGAGTTAACTATCTTCAAGTCATTGATTAGCATATTCTGTCATGATAATCTATAAATCGATAGAGCAGGTATAGTATAGTTTAATTACGGTTATAACTTATGTTGTCATCTTGCTTTTATGACATACTATTGCACTTGTGTTACGTACTGTATTGCAATAAATGTGAAAAGACGGATGCGACAGCTTAAACGTCTCCCAAATGTGCTCTACTACAACAACTCTTCTTCTTCTCTTCTTCTCAACATGGCCTCCTCAACACCCCTTTTGTTTATGTAAATTTTAGGGCTAGTGATGTCACTAACCCGTGAATAAGCTTGTTGTAGTCTCTACCAGCCGTTTGTTGCAGTCCTTAAAAAGCGATTTCTTTAACAGAAAATATCTCCTTTGCATTGAACTCTGAGCGTCGTAACTTTGCAGATGTTGTTTATGCTCAAACAGCAACATTACACACTAACTAAAGTTAAAAAGTGACATCATAATCAACCACCCCTTTAAAAAATCTAGTTTATTCATACATTTTGCAATAGCAGTCTAGCTGACAAAGTGCTTTAATACCAAGCACAGACAAGTGTCAGCTAGCAAGGACATACGCACAGCCATAAACACAGTGGGGTATTCATGAAAATCTCTGAACGGGGAGAGAGTCATGTGGCTCCGCCTCCCCACACTTCACAGTCGTCCTGTCTATCCCTGGTGCTATAATGATGCGAGCTGGCAGAGCGTGACGAGGCTCACAGGAAGCTAATGGTGCCTAGTCACAGCTGCCATAAAAGGCAGTAGCACGTCACTCCTCAGGGAACTGCTCTCTACCCCTGTGAATACATAATGGTGTCCTTGAGGCCTACGTCGTGACGGAGAAATGACTGAACTGCAGAGCACACCATGTCCCTTTAAGTCGCTACCCCCATGGACACTTTTTATGGTCACACTTTATATAAGGCGTTTTTAACTACAATGTAGTTACTTAAAAAAGTGTTAGGTAGAATGTAGTTACACTTTATTTTAAAGGTGCCCTTGTTACAGTGTAATTATACAAATACAGAGTAATATTAATTAACAACATGTACTTACTATACAATCAGGGTTAGGTTAAGGGTTAGTTCCTTGTAATTATGCATAATTTACTGTTATAACTATAGTAAGTACATGTAAGATGTGTAACAGGGACACTGAAAAATAAAGGGTAGTACTTTTGCAGTCCTGTTCCCCATGTACATACTATATACTTACTTACTGGGTAATAACTAGGTACTAACCCTGATCCTGCCCCAAACCTAACCTTAACCCATGTAGTTACCTTATATTACCCAGTACTTTCTTAGGTAAGTACACTGTAAGTACACGTGCACGTACTGTAAAATAAAGTGCAACCAAATAAAGTGTATTATGTTGTTCATGTTGTATCAGGCTTTCTGCAGGTTTTATGAAGGTAATTTTAAGACCTTTTTAAGACCAATTAAAGAAAATTTAAGGAATAAATTGAAGGGAACACGTCAATATGTTCTCTAAATGTAAATGTCTAAGCACACAATGAGTTGTATTAGTGACACTTCATAGTTTGAGAATGCAATTTCCAACAGATCTAATCTTACTATTAAAAAATAGCTTAAAGTTTGAGATAAGAAATCTTTTGAAAGTGATTTTATGATTAAAACAAGAACAAATATCTGCCAATGGGTTCATAAAAATCAACTTAATTCCAATGTAAGTAATTTCCATACCCAATGACAGATATTTGTTCTTGTTTTATGCATAAAACTCAGAATCTTCATTTTGCATTTCTTCATTAAATGTATCTTGATTTAAGGATGTTTTGAATTTCTACTGGAAAACAAAAATCCTGAGGAAGAACATCATTTTTTTGCAGTGCATGCTATTTAATTTAGCAATTAAATGTAGGGCCCTATGAAATCTGTTATATTTATTTTTTTGTTTTATAGCTTATTCTGTTACAATTTTTCTGGACTCTGCTTTAATGGTTAAATTAAATTTTACTGACTTTCGTTCATCTTCAGAACACAAATGAAGATATTTTTAATCAAATCGGAAAGATTTCTGTGCCTCCATTGACAGTCTAGAGCAACTACCACTTTGACACTTCAAAAAGTTCATAAAGGGACAGCAGATGTAAATTAGCTGTTAGCTAACTCTGGTGCAATTACTCTTAATTGTGCATTGTCCCTGTAAAAATAAACAATAAAGTAAAGAGACCAAAACTAATCCAGACGAATCAAGCGGTTTATTCCAAATGTTCTAAAGAGACTCAATCGCTTTTTATGATGAACGAAAATCTTACAGGTTTGGAACGACATTAGGGTGAGTAAATGATGACAAAATTTCCCTTTAAGTGTACTGACCTACTTTTGATTTATTCATCCAAAATTTGACAAATTCCGTGACATTCTACACTATACAGTAAATTCTATTTTTATGAATGGATTCTGCAATTCAGTCCACATTTTCTGCGTTGCAGAAATCATAGGGCCCTAATTTAATGCCATGATATTGAATTTAAGACTTTCTTATCCAATTTAATACATTTTTAAGGCCTTAAATTGTGGAAGGTCAAATTAAGACTTTTTAAGACTTTTTTAAGACCCGCGGAAACCCTGTGTATTGCAAATTGCTACTGAGGTGAGATACGGGTAAGGGTAGTTAAAGACACGTAATGTAAAGTGGGAACCATTTTATTTATACGTGTTTTCATTGTAAATAAAATCCTATCTGGTGTCATGTCGTCATCATTTCCTCCATATTTCTCTCCTTGCCATAATTGTGAGAGCTGTTGTAGTGGGTGTAAGTCAAAAGGTCGGCACAAACTCACGGATCTCACAGCTTCCGCCGACCCAGCCGGGAGGACAGTGACAGGTGTAGCCGTTTGATTGGTCGATGCAGGTGCCGCCATGGTGACAGGGGTTACTCTCACACTCGTTGACGTCAACCTCACAGTTCTCACCTACAAAGAGATAAAAGGGCCTACTATCACCAGTCCCTTCAAATAATGCAAATTTGCATACTTATGCACTATTCTACGCCATTGTGTAGTAAAAATATATTGCGGGCAGTGCGTTCACACTGAAAAGTTTTTTGTGCCATCTAAAAAATTGAAAATCCATATGTTATCTGTGTATTTCGTGCATATAGAAAATTACCATGCTTTGCACAGTATGCATGTTACATACTGCAGAAATAGTATTAGTGTGGAAACATGTTATTACAAACACAGGCAAAGACGCTCATGATCATAAAAACAACATAAACACTAATACATAAAAAAAACATAAAAAACAAACACTAATATTCACCCATATAGCCTGGTGGACACACACAGGATGCGTTTCTCCCTCCACTTTCACAATGTCCTCCATTCTGGCACCTGAGCTTCAGACAGGGGTCTTTATATATTTCACAGTGCTTACCTGAAATAACCCACATCACATCGATCCTATTATGTCATATTATGGCATTTTAAGCCCAGATGCATTAAATGTAGATGAAATATAGGCACAGTCCTGCTAGAGAAGAGAACACACCTGTGAACTGTGGGGCGCAGATGCACTCGTAGGCATTGATCAGGTCTCTGCATGTGGCGTAGTTCTGACAGGGAGCGGACAAGCATTCATTATACTCCTCCTCACAGTACAGACCATGATAACCTAAGAGGACAGGGGGAAAAGACTACAGTATATTCTGTGGCAATCAACAGCATGTCATAGATGTGGTCGATAGAGCTTAAAGCCTAAATTCAATCTGTTCATCATATAAAGCAATCGAGTCTCTTCAGAAAACGTGGACTAAACCGCTCAATTCATATGGATTAGTTTTACGATCTCTTTATGAACTTTTTGAAGCGTCAAAGTGCTAGATGTGTAGCTGCCTATGGAGGGGTCAGAAAGCTCTCAGATTTCATCAAAAAGATCTTCATTTGTGTTCTGAAGATGAACGAAAGTCTTACGGGTTTGGAACGACATGAGGGTGAGTAATTAATGACAGAAGTTTCATTTTTAGGTGAACTATCCCTTTAAGCTGTACTTCACCTTGAATATTCTTGCATTTTGTCCACTAGAGAGCAGTGTTTTGTTTTAATGGGGGTTTATATATATATATATATCCATGCATATCTTCTTGTATATATTTTTTGTAATATTTATATCTAAAAAATATTTGACTGTGAAGTAACGGCACATAACATGTCAGGCACAAAATGTCTGCATCTGTACACATTCGAAATACAGTACAGAAGTTTTTATTGGCATTGTTTTCTGGTCATCATTTGGCCACACACACACACACACACACACACACACACACACACACACAAACACAAGTTTTGAGTCGCTATGCAGTTGCTAGGGGTTTAAGGGTGGTTGCAAGATGCTTATTTATTTTTATTGTAACTAAAAAGAACCCACCAAGTGGTTTTCTTTTGGTAGTCTCTATAAATGGCTCCACTCCCTTCTTCAATATACGATTATGGGATTTTTTTTTTTTTTAACAGGTGACGTGGGCGTCTATTGTTTCAGCCTCTGGTAGTTAGTTAGTTGTTTGTTGTTCACTCTCTTATATTTCTTTTTCGGCCATGAAACAACAAGCAGGGCCAGAGTTGCCACTTTGTGTAACAACTAATTAGTGCAAAAAAAAAAAAGAAAATGCGCTAGTTTAAACTCTGTACTCATTTAAACTATATATCTCTTAATATAAGAGCTATATTAAAGGGGCGGTCTAATGCTATTTCATGCATTCTGACTTATTTACACTGTTAAAGAGTTGGATTCTCATGCTAAACATGGCCAAAATGTCAAAAAATGAGTTGGACCTATGACGGTATTTCTGTGCCAAATACACTCCTTCAGGATTCTAACAAGTTTCAGAACGTTTTTTCAAGTATGGCCCTGTACGACGTCATAAAGGGCGGAATTCCTTGTATGGGCACTTCTCCCGGATGAGTGCGTGCGCATGTCAACCAGAGAGAGAGCAAGAGCGCACCCATCAACGAGCTTCGTTCGGGTTACGGGAGCCGTCGGCAGCGCTGGCTTTTTGTTTTTAGACCACGAAATCAACAATGTCACTAAAGAGTGTGTTTCTGATTGTGAGGGAAAGATAATCATGTTTAGCTTCCCAAATAACCCAGCGTTAAGGGAATAGTGGATGCAGTTTGTTTTCCCGGAGTTCTGCAAGTGTGTTTGTTTGTTCCCGGTCATGAGTGGAAACCGCAGGCGGTGAGTGAAACTGCATCAAATGTGTGTGTTTTGTTGGCAATCGGCACGTAAGTGCATATAATGTAAACAACACGAACGTATAGTGAATCGAAAGTTATCCAGGGATAATGCCATGATGTATTGTGTGTGTGTGTGTGTGCTCGTGACTCTTTAGCTCCGCCCACTGCATGCCTGCACGAGTTCGGCTGTTTTCAGAAAGAATCAATACAGCATATCTGTCTTTTATAAATATGATAAAACTAAAGACTCTTCGGAGATATGAAGGATGCAATACTACTCTATAGGTACTCAAGATTAACATGAGATTGGCAGAAACTGTGTGTGTTATGTACCCTTTAAGATATCTCTTAATTCCCCTTCACAAGTGCTTGCAAACACAGGCATCTATTGTTGTTCCATCTTCTCCATTTCTTGTTTGACTGTGAAACAGCAGTCCTTGTGCACAAACTAATTAGTGCAAAAAAATTCAGTCCTCGTGCGAGCTGAGCGTACTGCTCGTACAGTATGCGTACTATGCTGATGATGAAAATTATGTATAGGGGTGAGCGGGGCGCAACCTAACGCGGGGTTAGTTGTAACACACATGGTTTAAAACTTTCCACACATGCCAGGATGACAAAACTTAGTGTATTTACTAGTTGCCATATCAACATTATTTAGAGAAAAAATTGTGTCAAAATTAAAAAATCTTTGGAAGATATCACTGAACATTTATTTAACCAGCAAAAGTACATTTCTTAAGTTTATTGTTTATCTCAGTTTTTTGTGTTTATTTAAAATGAGACAAATCTGATATTATTTTAATCTTATATCTGTTATTTAAGAGTTGAGCTAGTTCTTTAATGCTGATCTAACCAGCAGAAGACACGAGCCGGGTTTAAATCCCAGTTGCGCAGGTGGGGCATGTTGTCACACTGCGTTACAATGTGCCCCTATTAGAACTATGCTATTATATTCTATACTTTTATTAATTCTATTGAGAAACCATGAGAAAAAGGTGAATAAAGACTGAGAGTCAATGTTCAGAAATGATTAATTATTATTTTTTGAACTATGCTGTATAACTGTGTTTTGAGGTGTGTTTGTTGTCAAACTCAAAAATTTGTTTATTTTTAATGATTAAAAAATGACTATTTTATTTGAAAAAGTTCATAATTGTATTTTATTGACAAAATATTTTAGTTTGTCTTGGATATTTTTTTGATTATATCAGATCACATTTTAAGCTGTCATTTGGTCATGTTACAATGTACCCCACATATGGGGCATGCTGTCACATTTCACTTCCATTCTTTCGGGGGAAATCAAGAAAAAAAGTATACACTGTATTAATGAAACAAAACCACATAATTGTGCTAGACGTGTGTAATTAATGTGGGGAAAAATAAATACTCTGAACCCCAAGTGGATTTACACAAACTGAGAAAGTCAAAAAGCGTTAGGTTGTGCCCCGCTCTCCCCTACTCCGTTTGACAGCGTGCATGAACACAAGTGCTCGACACATGCACACTAGAAAGTTTCATCCTCGTCCAGTGCCTGTGCTATTGCTATTCAGAAGTACTCATTTAAACTAGACTTTCAAGCAAGCGCTCGTTTTTGCATTTCTAGCATAGGCGGAGTTTGGAGAGCCAATGATTTTGTCTGAGCTATGAATAAAACATAATTTATTATTTTATTTTAATTTATTTATTTTAGTGTAGAATGAGTAAAGCTGTTTGTTGATAGGATGACAAAAAGTTTTTAAAAAGGTTACATTTTTAGGCTGCTTTGCCTCAGCGGTCTAAATGCACTGGTCAATGTCAAAATGATTGAGATGGCCAATCAAATCAGGCGGGGCTTACTGTCTTACTGTCACAACACAACGAGTTTGCGGAAAGATGTAAGTAGATGTAAAGATCAGACAACTATTTTACAATAGAAATGTTCAGCGACTGACAGTAATAGCCTATGATGCAAACCACTTGTTCTTTTTATGAAATTTCGCCATTTTGAATGGAAAATATCATGATTCATGTAATTCACAACTGAATGTGACGAGACAAGAAATGTTTGATTTTTCGGCATACGAATGAGTAAAGCCTTGTGCACACCGGGACGATTATCGCGCACGCTTATCGGCAGCATTTTTCGAGACGTTTTTTGACGCGTCTTTGTGTTCATGCCCAAGCGATTTTCACTGCCGATGCGCCGAGAGAAGATGGCGCTTTTGATTTGATTGCAGATCAAATAGGATTTGATGGAAATTCACCATCGAATCCTATTTGATCTGCAATTCCTCTCCATAACAACTCCTTCTTATCGAGATTTTTGTAGTCGCTGTGGCGTTTGTCATAAAGTTCTTTGTGTTCAGACACCAAAAAGACCAGCAGTGGCACGCGGCACGTCAAACCAAAGATGCGATGCGTTTTTTTAAAAAATGACGCTTTTACGCCTAGCGTTTGGCGTGTCGGTGTGCACACTCACATTGGCGCCCTTTGATTAGTCACGAGGCAATAATCGCACGATAATCGTCCCGGTGTGAACAAGCCTTAAGAGTGAATGTGTGCACATTTTAAAATTAAATATTATTTGTAAATAGTTTAAATTGATTACTTCATTAGACCAAGAACATCTTTCTTATTAATTTATTTATTCTCTTAAATCCCTTGTAATCCTTTAATTATTTAATTTCTTTATTATTTAATAATAAATAATAACCCCCCCCCCCCCCCCCCTCTTTTTCAACTGTGAACCAGCTTATTACACTAATAAGTGCACAAAAAAAATTCAAGCCACATGTGTGCATGTTTAGTAAAATTGGGCTGCACTCGTATAGTACATGTGTGATGATAACATTTGCGTCACCCGCAATGTATGCAATCCTAGTTTGTGTTTAAAAATGGAAGAATACATCGCAAACATCGCTAATCGTTATCAAAGGCCCTGAATGCTGCCATTACATAATTTGCTATAGGCCTATAATTCGTTTTGCTGAGGATCATTTTGTTTTCAGTGAGCGTGCAAAGCACAGCAATCCCACCGGGCAGTTGTCACCAGAAGTGCTGTCTTCATAGCGCAGTCCCATTGAACATTATTTGCAATCCCACTGGAGAACACAACAGTCCCATCGGACACCTCTTATCAGAGCGGGGTGATATCAGTGGATAGACAGATCTGGCTGCACAGCTGGTGCAGTCACACTTCACAGACAGTGATGTCTGAGCACGCAATACACAGGAGGCAGTTGCCATGACAACCAAATGGAGGGAGTGAAGGGAGAGACACGGCTATGAGCGGAAGTAAACGAGATCCTCACCTGGTACACACAGGCACCTATAACTAGTACCGACGCTGCGGCAGATGCCGTGAGCGCATGGGTTGAGGGCGCAGAAGTCCACCAGCTGGGCACAGGTGGGTCCGGTGTAGCCTGCAGGACAGGTGCAACTGTAACCCAAACCAGATCCCTGTGGGAAGCAGCTGGCATTATTATGGCAGGGCCCGGAAGCACAGGGATCAATCTTCTGCTCACACATGGCGCCCTGATACCCTAACAAAGAGAGAGAGAGAGGAAGAGACTAAGGTGTGCACTACACATAAAGAAACCAGTTTGAATCTGATACGGTCCATTACATATGAATCATTCAGCCTTCAACATAAATAACTACAATCACAGCAAGAGAAAATGTCATGAAGAATGTGAGAGACCATCTTCTATTTAAAGATGCGGAACCCGTGAGAACAACAGTTGAGATTGTATTTGACAGATGTTGCTAAAGTAGTCTTGATGAAATGGAAGTAACAACAGATCTTTTCTTCTGTATTGTGACGTACACCCGAGTGTAAGGGATTATCGGAAAAAAGAAAAACTGTAGGGCGGGACTTGGTTCTATGCATCAGTTGTTGATTGGATGCTGAGATGTGGGCGTGGCGCTCAAAAGTGAAGACAGATCAGTGTGAGCGTGCGGGAGAGGGTTTAAGCGACTAAGAGCCAGATTTACTAAACAGGGCAAATTAGCGTGAGAGCGCAATCCCATAAAAGTGCCGATGGGAGTGGAAAGTTCTGTGTGTGAACTACTGATGACATGCAAATTAAAGAACACAGACACAGCCGGATCATTTCTATAATGACCAACACAATCTACCAAGAGCAGTGCAAATTAGCGTCTGGTTTAAGATATGCTTTTTTTTGGGCGGTAAATAATGGCACAAATACCAGTAAATTGACAAGCACAAACCTTAGTAAATCACCTTGCATGATTCATTTAAATACTCTCCTCCCATAAATTTTGCGTCTGAAAGGGAAACTCCTTCAAATGCATATGCAATAAGGTCACCCGCAAAAATAACCCTTTTCAGCGCTAATTCTTCACTGATTGTCTTTAGGAAATGCTGACAGTAGTTTTTGAACACCAAAAGAGGGTTTGTGCTGGTGCAAGCTGTTAGTAAATCTGGCCCTAAACGGTCAATAGCGTTACGGTCAATAAACATTAAGGTCAATAATCTTTTTCAGAAACATATGCACGAATGAATTGTTCACAATGTGATATCTATATCATGCATTTAGAAAATAGATTTTCATTACATACCGACTTTAACCAGGTATCCTACAACCAATAACCAATTTCTTACTACACTCTTACAACCTTTGACGTCCAACTTTTTCAATGCACAAAAGGTTCTTTATACTAGGAACATTTTTTTTTAAAAATTTTATGGACTGTTCACTGAAAGTTTTTTTGGGAACCTAAAATGGTTCTTCAATGGCATCACTGCAAAAACCCCCTTTATTTTTAAGAGTGTGCTGTACATACACCAGTACTCCATACCTGTAATTGTACTATTCCCCATAAAATTAAACACAACCAGCAATGATTTTATGGCAAGTTAGCATAATTATACAGAGGAGGGACAAATGAAAAGAAAATCCAGGTGGATCTGGTGGTTCTGGTATGATGTGGGAAAGTTAAAATGATGTAAATCATATGCTATGGCTTTCACAGTCCTCAGATCTCGACTGAATTGAACACCTAGGGGAGAGTTTTTCATGTTTTCTTCAAATGAGGGAATACAATAGTGTTCCTTCCATCCAGCAGAGTTTCCAGGGATTTGTAGAATCAATGCCAAGGCGTAGTGAAGCTGTTCTGGTGGCACATGGTGGTCAAACACATTACTAAGACACTTTATTTTAGTTTTTCCTTTAATGTGTCACTAATTATTCAATAGAGCATTATGTCTAAACTCTATGACTATTAGTGCTAAAGTAAATGTTCTATACTATATTGTTCACTGTTAGTTATCTCATAATGCAACTTACATTATTGTATACAACTTTTAAATACATTTTCATTTTTAAATAAATGGTGTAAAAGCAGTTCATTGTTACTTCACCTTAAATGTTTACATGAGTTCTGTACTTAAAGGCGTGTTTTGGGAGCATATGTGACTGTTGATTACCACAGAAAATAATCCTCACAATGTTACAACAATCAAAAATTGTGCTTACAGTAACACAATCACAATGGAAATCTGTGAAAAAGAAAGCTAAATAATTTTTTCCCCATATAAACTTATAGATGAGTTAATTATTTTCACTGTGCAACTTAACTTGTATTGAACCTGGAACCTGGAACAATCCATTCAACTACATTATAGTAATAGGTTCGGTCACACTTTAGTTAAGGGTCCAATTCTCACTATTAATTAACTATTAACTACGACTTTTGCCTCCATAAACTCCTAATTACTGCTTACTAATCGTTAGTAAGGTAGTTGTTAAGTTTAGGTACTGGGTAGGGTTAAGGGATGTAGAATATGATCATGCAGAATAAGGCATTAATCTGTGCTTCATAAGTACTAATAAACAGCCAATATACTAGTAATATGCATGCTAATAAGCAACTATAATAATTAGAATAATAAGTAGAAATAATGTCAGCATTAGTTAACAGCACAAGTAACAATGAACAATGCTTTTACAGCATTTATTAATCTTGGTTAATGTTCATTTTACACGGATGTACAGTACATGTATGTTGTGTATGTGTTTGTGTTTTTGTGCATTTGTAGTCTCGTCTCAGTAACATGCACGCACCAGCAGATTACAAGCTTCATTGCTATGATCCCCCCAATAAATGTCAATCACACACAGAGCAATAGAGCTCAGCGTGCTGATCCGCCCACCAGTTTCCCTTACGGAAGAGCTTTCATGCATTATCTTAATGAAACTCTCGCAGCCTGACTGAGACAACATGAATGTGTTTCACTGTCAGTATTAGAGGAATAGTTCACCAGAAATGAAAATGTTGTCATTATTTATTCATACTTGTGTCATTCCAAAACCCGTATGCTCTGATTTATTCTTTTGTGGAACACAAAAGGAGAAACTATGACCATGACTGTGAAACTCAAGCAAAAAAAAAGCAACATAACAGTCGCCCATCTGACTTGTGTGCCATTTAAATCAAGATGCCGTTAAGCTTTTGACACATAAGAGGTCATCATGTTATAAGAATATCCTGTAAGTTTCAGAACTGAAAACTTCCTTGTTAGTCCAAAAACTGCTTTTATTGTTACCAAGCCCAGATAGCGACTCATTGTGGAAGACTGCCTCTGCAGAAGAAGATCAACACCTACTTAATCATTGCAACTTTGGCCCCGCCCACTGGCGTGTTAGTGAGATGACGAGGAGAGAAGAGCGATATAGGATACAGGACTAAAAATAGCATTACATTCCATAGGATCCTAATGCTAGGAATGTGTTTATTTATTTTCAACAATGTGGATGTCTCAGTTGAGAATTATTTATTTGTATTCTGTATATTTCACTGTGGATTCTTTGGTAAATCAGTCGCAATTTCGGTACAGGCTTTGTAAGTAGATTTTTATGATATGGACTCGACAACATGTAAGTAACCATGTTAATTCTAATGCCTGATCTGTGACCAGTGATTTCTGATATGTAATGATTCAATGTAATGATGTAATGATGTACAGTCCGATGTTATTTGTCTAAGTGTCAGTAAATCAAATCAGATACTAAATGGACAACTTCACATAGTTTCTCTTAGTAGGATGAAAATAATCTGTTATTTAAACTGTGATTAAATTATATATAGAAAGCGATCAAAGAACACTCCCTTTGCAATCACTGGAGCTGTCAATCAAACACTGGACTCTTACCAAAACTCCCGTAATAATCAACGAATCTCTTATTTACTTCGTGTTTGCACTGTTAGTTATGATGAAAGCATTCGTGAGAGTGCAGAAATCGAGTTCACTGCATTCATGCGCTCAACATGTCTGTGCTCGGCTACAATGCTCATCACTGCAACCTTTCATGCCACGATTGAAAAATAATGCCATAGATCTAAATATGCCATAATCAACAATTTTCACGATTAGTAACCTTGAGAGCTACAATAGTAAAAACATGCTAAAAGTTTTTCTAGAGAGTTCCACATGTAATGCTTAGCTATTTCATATGCAAAGATGTCAGCCAATCACAGCAGTGGGCGTTTACACTGAAGTCTCACAGCAGACACGCCTTAAAACAGAGCATTCAAATCAGAGGGCTAAAATCAGGGTAGGAAAAATGCCCTTTATTTCTAAATTATGACAATTTCTGATGTAAAAATCATACTAATATTATACACCGATTTGGCATAACATTATGACCTAATATTGTGTTGGTCCCCCTTTGCTGCCAAAACAGCCCTGACCCGTCGAGGCATGGACTCCACTAGACCCCTGAAGGTGTGCTGTAGTATCTGGCACCAAGATGTTAGCAGCAGATCCTTTAAGTCCTGTAAGTTGTGAGGTGGGGCCTCCATGGATCGGACTTGTTTGTTCAGCACATCCCACAGATGCTCGATTGGATTGAGATCTGGGGAATTTGGAGACCAAGTCAACACACAACTCGTTGTTGTGCTCCTCAAACCATTCCTGAACCATTTTTGCTTTGTGGCAGGACACATTATCCTGCTGAAAGAGGCCACAACCACCAGGGAATACCATTTCCATGAAAGGGTGTACATGGTCTGCAACAATGCTTAGGTAGGTGGTACGTGTCAAAGGAACATCCACATGGATAGCAGGACCCAAGGTTTCCCAGCAGAACATTGCCCAAAGCATCACACTGCCTCCGCCGGCTTGCCTTCTTCCCATAGTGCATCCTGGTGCCATGTGTTCCCCAGGTAAGTGACGCACACGCACCCTGCCATCCACGTAATGTAAAAGAAACCGTGATTCATCAGACCAGGCCACCTTCTTCCATTGCTCCGTGGTCCAGTTCTGATGCTCACGTGCCCACTGTTGGGGCTTTCGGCGGTGGACAGGGGTCAGCATGGGCACCCTGACTGGTCTGGGGCTATGCAGCCCCATACGCAACAAACTGCGATGCTTTGTGTATTCTGACACCTTTCTATCAGAACCAGCATTAACTTCTTGAGCAATCTGAGCTACAGTAGCTCGTCTGTTTGATCGGACCACACGGGCCAGCCTTCGCTCCCCACGTGCATCAATGAGCCTTGGCTGCCCATGACCCTGTTGCCGGTTCACCACTGTTACTTCCTTGGACCACTTTTGATAGATACTGACCCCTGCAGACCAGGAACGCCCCACAAGAGCTGCAGTTTTGGAGCTCTGACCCTTGTCAAGCTCGCTCAAATCCTTACGCTTGCCCATTTTTCCTACTTCTAACACCATGACAAAATGTTCACTTGCTGCCTATATATCCCACCCACTAACAGGTGCCGTGATGGAGAGATAATCAGTGTCATTCACTTTACCTCATGTTATGCCTGATCGGTGTAAGTACACCACAGGAAACATTATAAAACAATAAAACAATGCAGTTCATGACCCCTTTAATTTTTCTTAAGTCAAATGTAGGATCAAATCAAATATGACACCTTTTGACGAATAATGTTAGTTTGAACATGTTTATGAGAAAATGTTATTGTTCTCATGACAAAACTTCACGGACATCAAACATCACAAACTTGGCAACATATTTAATTTAAGAGCTTCAGCAAAAGGGAAGATTTTCAGCAAATAATGACTTATATATTAGTCTGTTTCATATATAAATTTGTTGTATGGATTGAAACAATGCATGAGTAATTTGGACTTTTTTTTTCTCGGTGCATTTATAGCAATTCATGAATGCGCACACAAAGAACTGTTATTGTATGATAAACTGCGTTGTGAAGATTTTAATTAAAAAATGATCCTGATGTGTTCCATTAAAAAAAAATAAAAGCACGCAGGTTTGAAACGAAATGTAAATGATTACGAAGTTACATAATTCTCATGTATGACTCTCATGTGCCTTTCCTTGTTTCAAATGGTGCTACTTTGGAAGTAATGACTAATTGTTAGATTCCAGCCGAACACCTTTCATTGCTGCATGCGGTCGTTGTGGAGTTTGAATGGATGTTTTAGTCCTGAGATGCAGAAAAAGCTATTAACTGCCTCACTGTTGAAATATTCAAATACGTATCCTGAGCTGTACTACACTAATTAAAAATGTGCTAATAGTGCCACTTTCCTTATTGTTTCAGCGTTCCTTGTGTTTCAAATGGTGGCTTACGGTGCCAGTTCACACTACAAGATTAATATTTCAGCCTACGAGTGCATTTCTGCCTCCAAAGTTCAAGGGACTCCTATCAAATTTCCGTTCCTAACTGTCTTTAGTGGTTCTTTGGGAAGCAGAAGTGGTTGCGTCCCTGTTGTATCTGCTGACTGAGAGTGTGCCCTGGTTAGAGAGAGCCATTGCTGAAGGTACGGTACGTGTCCTCCTGAGAGAGGGGGCGGAGCTGTGCCGTGCTTCGCGATTAATTGGAAGAAAAGAAGAGAGTTTAAAATAAGCAGCTCTCTGACACACTTAGAGAGAGCGAGAGGAGAAGGAACAGAAATAGAGCTCGAATCAGGACGATTCAAGCTTAACACATACATACACTTCCACACATACACACCAAGCAGAACACACAACAGATTTGATTGTGTCAGACATGATTTCATGAGATGAGGCTATTAATAAGTACCTTCAGCACAATAGCAGTGAGGCCCTTCTAGGCTGCTGGAGCAAGTGGCTCCATTCCTGCAGGGTCCAGAAACACAGTGATCCACCAGCGACTGACAACGGTCCCCTTCAAAACCTAAAACACACACACACACACACACACACAATGGGTTTCCGTGTTTTATGGGGACTTTCCATACACACAATGATTTTTATACTGTACAAATTGTATATTCTATCCCCTAACCCTAAACCTGCTCATCACACAAAACTTTCTGCATTTTTACATTTTCAAAAAACATTATTCTGTATATGATTTATAAGCAGTCTTCCTCATGGGAACCAAAAAATGTCCCCACAACATCAAAGATTTCTGGTTTTACCATACTTAAAACATTTAACTAATAGATATCCCCATACTCCCCCAGTTGATCGACTGCATTAAGAGCTGCAAAAAAAGTTTTCTGAAATGTTATGTTTAATACAAATGATGCATTATATAATTAAATACGCACTCATTTGCATACATTCAATTTGCAGAAACCTGGGGCCGTATTCACAAAACATCTTAAAGGGCACCTATTATACCCTTTTTACAAGATGTAAAATAAGTCTCTGATGTCTCAGAGTATGTATGTGAAGTTTTAGCTCAAAATACCCCACAGATAATTTTTTACAGCATGTTCAAATTTTCACTTTTGGGGGGTGAGCAAAAACGCGCCGTTTTGGTGTGTATAAAAAATAATGACGACTGCTAGTTATTCTTACATCCAACAACAAAACACCTCATTCGCTTAGGAGATATTCTTGTCTACACCTGCTCCGGTGTCGAAACAATGGCGTACTGTGTACATCTCGCTCAGGGCGGGGTCTATGCTGAAACGGCAGTGTCCGTCAACAGTCGTGGGAGGGGCCTGAGCAAAGTGCAAAGCACTGGGTGGATTTATATCATTATAGGGTGATTGTGTTCACACACTGCCAACACACATTTGTGCGCAAACACCATGTAAAAGTGGATTTTGCATAATAGGTGCCCTTTAAGGCTAAAAGTAGCTCCTAACTTGCCGATTTAGGAGAAAAATAATGGGTGGGTCAGTCCTAAATTTAGGACTCCTAAATAAAGAGTATTTCACAAAGCATTTTAACACTAAAACCAGCTCCTAAATCTGTGAAAAGTTAGGAGTAGTCAAGAGGACTCCTAAAATCCTAAAACCAAATCACAAACAATTCTAAAATGGCTGTTGCTGGCAATCCGCCTCAGCAATCTGCCCAAAGACACTGAACACCATTGAGACAATAGGCGATAGAGCCTTGGGTGGTGAGCCTTTTCTTTATAAATGCAATAAATATTTTGATTTCTAGATTTTAATCTGCAATGACATAACATAAAGGTTAATTTATGTACAGGCAAAATGCATTGAGTGATGGAGAATAAAACATTGTGGTCAAGTTGAAAATAATGTCCCATCATCTGCGTGCCTTGTGGGCAGCTCGGGTGAGCCGAGTTCGAGTTTCGGCTCGTAGGCCGTTCCCGATCCCGTCCCCCCTTTCTCTCTCCCTATCATAATAAAAAGGCAAAAATGCCCAAAATAAGTGCTGTCTGAGGGGATTGAGGGCTCAGAGCTTGGAATTGAGCTCAAACCCAGAGTACTCCTCCATATCCCCGGCTGGGAATAGGAAACAACCGAGAGTGAGGAGACGGGGAGGGGGAGGGATGCAGAAAACTGTCGAGGTAACTAGGTGAGTTGGCTGTGTATCTATATATGCCTCCTCTCAAGCTGCTTAAGTAGAGCATTTGAATGTGCTCTTCCCGAATTGTTTATAAAACATCATTTGTCACTTGAATTTTGCAATCTCTTGAGATGCAGGTAAGAGGCTGACAATTAGCTGAAAATATACTTGTTTAAATGGGACCTATTATGCAAAATTCACTTTTATAAGTTGTTTGAACACTGATGTATGTCCACAGTGTGTGTAAACAACCAGCCTATAATGGTAAAAATCCACCCATTACTTTTTTTATAATTCCTATCAATCATTATCAATCTCTCATAACGCACTGTTTCATATTTCCCCCTACTCCTATGTAAGAGTAGGGAAACCCCACCCATGACTGTTGATGATCTGCCCTTTTAGCATAGACACACCCCTGAGTGAGAACACAGAGACCGCCAGTTCTGTTTACTCGCTGTATCAGCTATCTTATATTACTATGTCGGCGCCAAAAACATTACAAATGTTCTGTTGTTGGATGTACCAACGAACATACAAGTCTCCATAGACTCCCGGCATCCGAGCCACTGAGGACACTTTGGTTGAATTTCATTTCTGAAGGAAATGTGCCAAAGAATGTTGGTAAAATGTCATATTTTTGTGCAAATCATTTTACGCATGACTGCTTCACCAACGAGGGTTAGTACAACGCTGGATTTGCAAAAAGTTGTTTCTGAAGGATTGGTCAATACCAACGCTTCGTGCTCTAACTTCAGAACAAGTAAGGATGGCACTTCATATTTTGTGAATGTTTGCAAATTTCCTTTTTGAATGAGCTTTCTAGAATGCTGTATGGCTAATATGGCTAAAGTTACCATATAGTCTCTGACTGTATTCAGAGAGACTAGAGCTATGTCGTTTTATCCCGAAAACGCTCACAGTCTGCGTGATTCATAAACGCACATTTATTATGCATTGTATAGTCAGGTGACGGACTTTTTTACATTCCCACACGGGCACCTATACAACAATTTATAGATTAACATGACGGTACAAGCTAGTCGATGAGCTGAATCAACGTAACTCCACAACAACTAACGTTACATAAATGTATCCACTAACCATTCAAAAACGTCCAGGTGCAGTCTAAAAGTTGTAACTTCTTCCTGAGTCTCTCATCTGTGTCCGACTCCGGTTCAAACATGTAAGGCTGCACTCCACAACTGGTTATTTCTGACATTTTGGCTGAGTGAGATTCGCCTGTTTTGTTGCTGACGGAGTATCCGAAGCTTGTGTAAAGGATCCGCGCTGTTCTGAAAGGGGGGTGGGGAGCAGCAGCTCATTTGCATTTAAAGGGACACACACAAAAATGGCGCATTTTTGCTCACACCCAAATAGGGGCAAATTTGACAAGCTATAATAAATGATCTGGGGGGTATTTTGAGCTGAAACTTCACAGACACATTCTGGGGACACCAGAGATTTATATTACATCTTGTGAAAAGGGGCATAATATGTCCCCTTTAAGTAGTGACACTTAGCCTAAATCTTTATTTGAATATGGCAACATTTTTATTTTAAAATCTTTATTTGAATATGGCAACATGATACATCGCTCTACTATGATTAAATCACTAACAGAGACCCCTCCCCCAACAGCCAATCACTGTGGGCATAGTTAGTAAGCGTGTTGACATCATCCATAGCAACAAGGTCAACCCTGCCCTTTCTCTTAGCTTAAGACATCTCTCTGTTCCTTAGTAAAAATTGGTCTCAGTAGCTTTGTGAATAGGTTTTCTTCCCTAAGAACTTTTCCTGCTATTTAGGAGAACTCTTAGTGGTAAGATGAAATGTTTTGTGAATACGGCCCCTGAACACTGGATAAAGCCTGATTCAAAATTCTTTGGATATCTCTTTTATCACAACATAAATCAGAAAATACTGTCAACAGCCAGAATTATTTTTTTAGAATAAAGAATAAAGAATAAAACTGTAAAGTCTGGTATATATAAGTGTTACTGAAGTGGATATTTCTGACTCAATGCAGGAGAAAAACTCATTTTGAGAAAACAGCCTTTAAAGATACAGCATGTTTTGTAATTGAAATCAGGCGTAAATAGATAAAGAGCCAAGTGCATTTTGGATGTTTTCTTCCCACTAGTTTGAAACAACACTTTATGAAAAGCCCAAAATCTCAAAATTGACCAGAGCATGAAAAAACAATGTTTTTTCCTGTAGTGTCTTGCTTTAAAAAAAACACATTCAATGTTAATGCATCATATACATGAACACATTTGTTTTTGGTGGGAACTTTCCATTGACTTCTATTGTTTTTATACTGAGCTTAAGATAATTCTATCCCTCAAACTAACCCTCACGCACACACACAAAAAAGCATTTTTACATTTTCATTAAGACATTATTTATTATGTTTGTTAAACTGTTTTCCTCATTGGGATGTTGGTAATTTCAGGTTTTACTATCTTTTGGGGGATATTTGGTCCTCATAATGTAGACAAAACCTCACAAATGGCTCACAGAAAACACAATGTGTTCCTTTCCTTCGCATAAAAACAGTTGGAAAAAAAAAAATCTTCAACAAAGCTTTCAGTTATAAACCAGCAAGATTCAGTCGGCCAAAGCAGGCTGTTTGCTTTTCTTACAACACAGCTAATTAACATCATTTATTTGTTCTCCACAATCCTCTTACAAAAATGGACAGAGCAGTAAACAGTGTTTGTTTGTGTGCTTGCGTGCTTCCTCTAGACCTTAATAGATATGCCTTGCAATCAGCATGTCCATGACAACGTCTTAAAAAAGGCACATTTGTTTCATCTGGAAGGCTTTAAATAACTTAAATAACAGGATCAGAATAAACTTAATCTACATGATCAAAGGCATTTGATCATCCCCGGCCTTCAATGTCTCTTGCTCACGCTTATTTTGTTCTTCATCTCCCATTTACTTCCCCTGCCCCATCTTTTCATTTAAAGCAGAGCATTAAAGCTCAAATCTCTGTGCTCTGCTCAAGGTTAACCTCCATTATTCTCTGTTATGCACATGTAAACAGACATTCAAGACGGCACATGCATATACTGTATACACAATTCATAAGGACATCGCTTCTTGTTAGATGCATGTTGTGCAAATACTCTGTTCAGAACTATTTCATGTTAATATTTTGAATATCTTCGAAGGAATAACTAGGGAAATTGCACTTTACAGCAACACTAATAACAATATAACAATAACAATAATAAATACTATTCGTTTTAACTTTCAATTCATCAAAGAATAGGAAAAAATTGCATTGGAAAAAACTGCATCAAATCAGCATATCTGAATGATTTCTGAAGGATCATGCTGAAGACTGGAGTAATGATGCTGAAAATTCAGCTTTGATCACAGGAATAAATTACATTTTACAATATATTCAAATAGAAAACAGTTATTTTAAATTGTAATAATATTTTACAATTTTACTGTTTTTACTGTATTTTGATCAAATAAATGCAGCATTCATGAGCATAAGAGACTTCAAAAACATTAAAAAATCTTACAGACCCCAAACTTTTCATATATATATTATAATTTAAATTTGCATTAGAAAAAAAAGTATATAGACAGTGAAAGCATGATGTTTTAATTAAAAAAAATAATAATTTAAGTTTTTTTTTATTTTTTATCCTATATACACTATATTGCCAAAAGTTTTGGGACGCCTGCCTTTACATGCACATGAACTTTAATGACATCCCATTCTTAATCCGTAGGGTTTAATATGGAGTTGGCCCACCCTTTGCAGCTATAACAGCTTCAACTCTTCCGGGAAGGCTTTCCACAAGGTTTAGGAGTGTGTTTATGGGAATTTTTGACCATTCTTCTAGAAGCGCATTTGTGAGGTCAGGCACTGATGTTGGACGAGAAGGACCTTGCTTTGTGCACTGGTGCTCAGTCATGTTGGAACAGGAAGGGGCCATCCCCAAACTGTTCCCACAAAGTTGGGAGTATGAAATTTTCCAAAATGTCTTGGTATGCTGAAGCATTAAGAGTTCCTTTCACTGGAACTAAGGGGCCAAGCCCAACCCCTGAAAAACAATCCCACACCATAATCCCCCCTCCACCAAACTTTACACTTGGCACAATGCAGTCAGGCAAGTACCGTTCTCCTGGCAACCGCCAAACCCAGACTCGTCCATCGGATTGCCAGACAGAGAAGAGTGATTGGTCACTCCAGAGAACACGTCTCCACTGCTCTAGAGTCCAGTGGTGGTGTGCTTTACACCACTGCATCCGACGCTTTGCATTGCACATTGGTGATGTAAGGCTTGGATGCAGCTGCTCGGCCATGGAAACCCATTCCATGAAGCTCTCTACGCACTGTTCTTGAGCTAATCTGAAGGCCACACGAAGTTTGGAGGTCTGTAGCTATTGACTCTGCAGAAAGTTTGCGACTTCTGTGCACTGTGCTCCTCAGCATGCGCTGACCCCGCTCTGTGATTTTATGTGGCCTACCACTTCGTGGCTGAGTTGCTGTCATTCCCAATTGCTTCCACTTTGTTATAATACCACTAACAGTTGACCGTAGAATATTTAGTAGTGAGGAAATTTCACGAATGGACTTATTGCACAGGTGGCAACCTATCACGGTACCACGCTTGAATTCACTGAGCTCCTGAGAGCGACCCATTCTTTCACAAATGTTTGTAGAAGCATCTGCATACCTAGGTGCTTGGTTTATACACCCGTGGCCATGGAAGTGATTGGAACACCTGAATTCAATGATTTGGAGGGGTGTCCCAATACTTTTGTCAATATAGTGTATCTCACTGATGAATAGCGGCATGCAAATGTGATATAATTCCAATCAAAACAAACATTTATTTTAAAAGTTATCATGCATTGCACATTAAACAGTGAAATCTATGAAATGATGTGACTAAGTTGAGTATCCTGTTAATTATATCAGTAGTAAGTCAGACACACACACACCGGACACAAATGACACGTTTCCTGAGAATGACCCAAACAAACAAAAGCTCACACACCTGACGGGCAGGTACAGCTGTAGTTTTGTCCTTCATCTCTCTGTCTGAGGTCAGTACAGGTGCCATTGTTCTCGCAGGGCTTCAGGTGACATGCGTCAAACTCCTCACAGAAGATCCCAGAATACCCATCATCACACTGGCAGTAAAACGTGTCCTGCGATTCACATTTAAACACACGCAATATTCATTTACAGATATTCTGGTTGGAAAGAAAAACAGCAGCACAGATTCAGGATTGTAATGTAACACCTAATGCTAATTATGATATGAGGTCATTACCACTGAAGACTGGGTGATGCATTTCCCTTTCCCGGAGCATTGTGGGTCACTGAATCCACTGCCGGGCTCAATACAGTTATTGGTTTTTACCATGAGATGCAGCCTCAAAGTGACTTCTGGACCAGAGGGTGCACCAACGTGCAGCACACCTATATGAAAAGAGAGCAACAAAAGATCAATAGTCATAATAGAGAGTAACTCCATTTTTTACCTTTTCTATGAAAAGGTTGGGTTTTCATGTTTTATGGTGACTTTCCATAGACATAATGATTTTTATACAAACTATATCGATCCCCTAATATAAACCCTTGAACGCAACCCTAATAGTCAAGTCAGTCACCTTTATTTAAATAGCGCTTTTTACAATGCCGATTGTTTCAAAGCAGCTTCACAGTGTTAACAGGAAAATAATGCAACAGAATTTGATTCGACTGTACAGCTGCTCTGGAGAAAACAGTGATGTTATCCAGCTCATTTTAATTATCATATAGTGTCAATGCAGGCAGATCAGTAATATAGTTGAAAATTTGGTGTCTCCAACTGAGCAAGCCAAAAGCCAAAGGCGACGGTGGCAAGGAACCAAAACTCCTTCAGGGGCCAGAATGGAGAAAAAAACCTTGGGAGAAACCAGGCTCAGTCGGGGTGCCAGTTCTTCTCTGGCCGACGAACAAATACTACTAATAGAAAACTTTCTGCATTTTTACATAAAAAAAAACAAAACAAACAAACAAAAACGCTCACACACACACACACACGCATGCACGCTCATACACACACACACACACACACACACACGCACACACACGCGTTATGTTTTCATGTTTTATGGGGACATTCCATGGACATAATGGTTTTTATACTGTACAAACTGTATATTCTATTCCATTACACTAAACCTACCCCTAAACCTTCCCATCACTTTCTGCATTTTTACATTTTCAAAAAACATCACTAAGTCTGATTTATAAGCAGTTTTCCTCATGGGGACCAAAAAATGTCCCCACAAGGAAAGGATTTCGGATATTACCATCTTTGTTGGAACATTTTGTCCCCATAAATGGGGTTTACCACGCACACACACACACACACACACACACACACACACACACACACACACACACACACACACACACACACACACACACTATATTCTATTTATTAAATTCAGCCACACTGTACACACACAAAATATACACACTTACATAACTATCTCTTACAGGTTTTTCTTAACCTAGACAGAAATCTAGAAATCTAGGTTCACATTTATTATATAAAGCAAAATCATGTCATTCAGTTTTAATAATACTGTGGACTTTTTTTTTTGCAACTATAAACCCACAAAACAATTTCCTTGTCAGTTCAGGCCTTGACATTTTATAACATCTGCTACGACAACAACAGCATCTTCTTTCTCCCCCTCAGACATAAACACACACAGATAAACAGACATGTGCACGCACACACACACAATGCCTCAAGGACAGACATTGTTTGGCTCACAGAACCAGACAAGGTCAAATAAAAGACTCACAGCTCTCATCAATGCGTCTGGAAAGATTCTGAATTGCAAACAAGTTTGAAACAAACATTATGTACAAGGATGTTTCAAAGGCAAAGTCCAAAATATAAGCAAATGATTTTTATAAATACATAACATTTCGTCCACATTAGGTACATACACACACAGGCACACATGACTTACTGATGAAGTAGTTGTGTCCGAATGGCAGGGACTGGTCTGGCAGCACCAGGCCATCTGAGCTCTGCTGGAACCACATGATTGTGCCGTCTGCAACAGAGCACTGCTCATAACCAGCCTCACCTACACGCCACAGTACAGCAGAGCCGCTCACATTACCCACCAACCTACACAGAGAGAGATCGCAGCAAAATCTATGACTTCTCATTTATTTCAATGAACTAAAGACAGGAAAATTGGTTAAGAACAAGATTTGAATTCAATTTAAATGTCAGAGCTTTTTTTTTGTTTTATATTATATTATATTATATTATTTAGTGCTGTCAAATCTAACATAAAAGTTAAATATATAATATGTGTATGTATATATATATATATATATATATATATATATACACATACACAAAGAAACGCACACAAAGATGTATGTGTGTGTGTATATATATATATACAGTATAGGTCAAGTTTGGAAACATTACTATTTTTAATGTTTTTGAAAGTAGTCTCTTATGCTCATCAAGGCTGCATTTATTTGATCAAAAATACAGAAAAAAACTGTAATATTGTGAAATATTATTACAATTTAAAACAATGGTTTTCTATTTTAATATACTTTAAAATATAATTAAATTTTTGTGATCAAAGCTGAATTTTCAGCATCATTACTCCAGTCTTCAGTGTCACATGATCCTTCAGAAATCATTGTAATATGATGATTTGATACTCAGTTGTGATGCTTAATATTCATTTATTTATTTATTTATTTTTGGAGCCTGTGATACTTTTTTCAGGATTCATTGATTAATAAAAAGCTAAAAAGAACAGCATTTATTTGTTAAGCAGCACAACTGTTTCCAACGAGATTAATCGATTTGACAGCACTAATTATATTATATTGTTTTAATTATAGTAATATTTTGTTTATTAAATTTTTTTTAAAATGTACTACATTAAACATTTATTATAATATATAAATCATATTAACTGTATTATATTCAATAATGTACTATATTAAAGCTTTTCAATAATTTAAATGATTAAAAATCCATATTTTTCTTTTATGTCAGCAAAATATCATATGAAAATTACTTACAATTTATGTGGTAAAATTGTAATCCAAAAGTGTGGCTTTGGTTTAATTGTATAATTATATTAAATATATAATTCATTAAATACATTTTATTTTTTAAATAAATAATTATTTTATATTTATGCATTTACCAAAGAAGAACAAAAAGAAGAACAAAAGCCATTCAAAAAGCAATTTTAATGATTACTTCAATCATGTTAAAATAGCCATATATGCCACAGAAAGAACAGGTGAAAGTTTATCTGCACACTCAGAACCCACAACTCTCTTCTTCTATTATATCTTATTCTCATTTTCCAAGAAAAACAGGTCAGAAAGTCTCTTACTTCACAGCTGTTTCCTCGGCAACCTCCATGGAAACGGTCATCATTCCGGCAGACTCGCCTCCTGCGGTACTCACACATTCGGCTTCATCAGTAATCTACAACACACATCCACACAAATAAGCTTCCCATGGAGTAATCCTGCCTTCCAGACCGGATCCATCTATCATTACACTTTATGCTTACACAAACACACACTTTGTTGTAATTTCGTTATGCATGCAAACGCACACCTGCTCACCTGCTGATCCTCCCACAGTATCTCCACCACTTTTTGACCTTGCTTGGGCTGCCATGGCTCCAGGGTGGGTGGAGCTTGAGTAGTGGTGGGGACTGTGGTTGGCTGAAACACTTGAGTGGTGGTCGCAGGTGTGGCTGGCGTGGCGTGTTCTGGTGCAAGTTTCTCGGCGAGGTCCCAGGTGGTTTCGGAGAGGTCAAAGGTCAAGGTTGGCATGTCACAGCGGACACCACTGTAACCCTCACTACACTCGCACGCAAACCCATCCCCCTCACTGTCCTGACTACAGTTGCCATGGAGACAGGGGCTGCTGGTGCATGGATCTGCAAAAAACTGCACCCAATAACATCATCACGAATGAGGGGTGAAAACTGCATCATATTATCAAACATTTTAAATTGCTCCAGTCACGCAAAACAGCAGCAAACGATTCAACCATCATTTCAGGCAAACATCTATCGACTAACAATCACTTGGCCTGAAGAAAGAGAACCGAGACCAATAAATAAACTGAAATCACAGGGTGTAACAGAAGAGCATCATCAGAAATGAAACAATAACAACAAAGCAATCCCGCAAGACTGAAACACCTGCACCAAAATCTACAGGGCTAATTCCTAATGTAGTCCTATTGATCCAATTAGTAATTATGCTCCATTTCCTTTGGCAGGGACATGCCTTCTTCCCAAAATAAATAAAGTAGGCCTTATATGAACTGTGTGTGTTTGCCTGCGACATTACAAAAGTAATCTAACATAAAATGCTTCTACTGAACAGCAGCCATACTGAATAATAGATGATATCAAGGAATAGCAGTAACATATGGCTCAGCTAAAATAGCCTCTCCTTATATACACTGCACGGCCCAAAAAAGTTGCTGTTTGGATTTAAATGGGCAAATGCTTAAGACTTGATCATTATTGCAGTGATTATTATGTTTCTAGCATGTTATATGTTTGGCAACAGTTCTTCTAGCCCTAATTGATGGAGTGTGTAGCTTTTCATTTCTTAAACAATCATGTAGGAAGACACATCACTGCCATATTCCAGGATGACAATGTCAAGATTCATCAGGCTCAAACTGTGAAAGAATGGTTGGGAGGGAGCATGAAAAATCATTTTCACACATGGATTGGAGTCCAGACCATAAAATCATTGAAAGTCTTTGGGATGTGCTGGAAGAGACTTTACAGAGTGCTGGACTCTTGCCAGTGGTGTAACGTATCTGAGTGGTTACTGTACTTAAGTATCTTTTTGGCTACTTTGTAGTTTTACTGAGTATTAAATATATTAGCAACTTTTACTCTCTACTTGACTACATTTATGAACAAGTAAATGTACTTTTTACTCCAATACATTTGTGATGAGTAACGCAGTTACACATTACATTTGGCATGGCACCTAACTTTTTCTGCAGCAGTTTGATTCTGCTATAAAGAAGTGTTATCGCATTCGCCATCTAAGGGCATTGAAGGTACTATATCTTGTGCGTTTTGCCTTTACTCACCCAAACTTGTCAACAAGGCTACTTTAGGTGTTTGATTTAGACTGCAGTCAGACATCCAGTGCAAGTAGACTTTGACTAATTTAACTTAACATTATTTTATTTATTTGCTATATTGACAAGACATTTTTAAAGGATATTGGTTTACTTATGGCCTTTTTGTGCACTTGAGCTTCACTGAGACTTGAGAGTTTGACTGTTGAGTCAACCTTGATTTATTGCAATATTGAAGTGATCAGTTTTATTTTGATTTTAGAAAGTAAACATGATTTCTAATCTTACAAATCAATAGTTTCTTATTTTCACTGGCATGTCTCTTAGGTGTTGAGCACTAGAGCATCTTTGAGCCTACATTCAGTATGAGTAAAATACTTAAGTACTGTTAAAATCAGATACTCAGAGACTTTTACTCAAGTCGTATTGGAATTGGTGACTTGTAACTTGTCAGTGAGTCATTTTCGCTGTAAGGTATCTGTACTTTTACTGGTTTTCAGATACTCTTTACACCTCTGACTCTTGCATTGTCAATACAAGATCTTGACTAAAAATTGATGCACCTCATGATGGAAATAAATGCCAATTCATGTGTGAAAATGATTCTTCATTCTCCCTCCCAACCATTCATTCACACTTTGAGCCTGATGAATCTTGACATTGTGATCCTGGAATATGGTCATGATTTGTCTTCCTACATGGATTTAAGAAATGAAAAGGTACACACTCCATCAGTTAGGGCTAGAAGAACTGTTGCCAAACATATAACATGCGAGAAACATAATAATCACTGCAATAATGATCCAATCATAGACTCTTAAACATTTGCCTATTTAAAATTCAAACAGCGACTTTTTCTTGGCAAGGCAGTGTATAAGGATTTCTCTGTATTACTGGACTAACTGACTAATCATTCTATGTCCCAAAGTAGATGAATCTGGCAACGTTTTTGTTGTTGTACGTATCACGGCAATTTGTAAAGGAAATGTCTGGTGAGCGGCGCTAAAAGGTTAATGCTATATCACGTTTGAAAATAATGTACCACCTACAATAAACTCTTCTCTAAACCTAACCGATAATGTTAACAAAATCTAACTTGAGAAATCGAAGTTGCTGATGCAACCATTTTGGTTTGCTTCTAGTCTTTGAGCTCTATTATCGGGACTCTTGTTCACAAGTGCAATGCTAGACCAGGTGAACTACTGAGCAAGTTTACTATGTCAGAAAACCCAAACATATGGAGCTGGTTATGTGACGCAAACGTTAAAGGGATAGTTCACCCAAAAATGAAAATTACCGCATGATTTACTCACCCTTAAGTCATCCTAGGTGTATATGACTTTCTTCTTTCAGATGAATACAATCAGAGTTATATTAAAAAATGTCCTGGCTAATCCAAGCTTTATAATGGCAGCCCAAAATTTGAAGGCCAAAAAAGTGCATCCATCCATTATAAAAGTACTCCACACAGCTCTGGGGGGTTAATAAAGGCCTTCTGAAGTGAATCGACGGGTTTGTGTAAGAAAAATATCCATATTTAACACATTATAATGTAAAATATCTAGCTTCCGCCAGACAGCCTTCCGTATTCAACTAAGTAAGTCTTTAGTAATCAATAATCTGTGTGGAAAGGAATACATTTTTTGGTGTTTTACTGCCAGTAGTGTTCATTTCAGTAGTGTTCAATTTCACAAGTGTTCATGAACTGCAGTGAATTGTATGTATTGGTATGTTTTGGGAGTTTTGCAAACATGTAGGTTGAAAATCCATCAACTGATAACAATTATGGTGTCAATAAACTGCAGACTGCAGAACACGAGACATTTTGTCCTCATTCACATCTGTCCCCAGAGCCCTGTTATTAAGCTAATCAACTTTACTGGCAATCACTGAGGCACATCTGAAGTGCACTACATTACTTCCAATGCACATGTTGAGAGCTACATGTTAGAGGCTCTCCTTGATTTAACCAGTTACAATCACGTTTTCATGTCAGTCCACTAATTAAAAAATCTATACGGTCATCTGAATTCTCAATGCGACTTGTTCTGTGTGTTTAATTGCTATTGTAGCTGAATCTGCAGTGTCACTGTTCATCATGCCCACTTGAGCTTTGACACCTGCAACAGTAGATTCATTGACTTTTTATTGTGTATAAATAGGTGTATAGTATGTAGTTTCTTTTAAAGTGCCCCTATTATGGTTTTTCGAATATTCCCTTTCATGCAGTGTGTAATATAGTTGTTTGTAAATGTAAACTTTCTGCAAAGTTGTAAAGTCGAAAGTGCACAATAAATAAAGTTATTGGGCCCTATTTTCACGATTGGAGCGCATGGCACAGGTGCACTTAGGGCGTGTCCGAATCCACTGTCGGCACGACAGGTACATGGTCCAAAAGGGTTGTACCTAGTCTCTTAATGAGTCATGGGTGTGTTTTGGGCGTAACATGCAATAAACCAATTAGAGTCTCATTTCCCATTCCCTTTAAAAGCCAGTTGCTCTTGCACCATGGCGGATTCGCTATTTACATGGCGGAATTTGCGAGCGGAAAGACTGAACACTTCTCCAGAGAGGAATCCTTTTATTTTTAATATTTAAAAATGTTTGTGTGCTGCTGCGCATCCCTGTGTGTGTAATAAGCAGAGTGTACGTGCGTTGTGCACCCGCCTATAGGCTCATATTACTAACACGCCCTTTAAATAACATAAAAATACTGCGCTATTGACTTTACACCAGGTTTTTGTTGGTCAATGGCGTAGTCGTTTTCAGTTCCTCGGAATAGCAACGCATCAACAATGTGCCTGAACACACCTCGTTTTCAGAACAGCGTGCCCATGGGTAAACAGATGGGCGCGAGTGCATTTGTTATTTAAACAACGTGGCGCTGGACGTGAAAATGATAACTGCATTGGGTTGAAACTAGCAAAAAACACTTGCATCGCACCTGGCGTCTCATTGCGCTGGCTGTATGACAAGGCCCACTGTCTCCCAAATGAAAGAATCGACTCTGAACCACCTAAACGAGTCAGTTGCATTTAGAATCCCACTGCGTTACGGTTCCACATCACTAGAAAACACATTTGCATAATGCCCACTTATGTTGTTTGTTGTCCGCCTGCAAACAATTTGACCCGCCCTTAAACACGTCATTTTACTTCTCAAATCTCAGAGTTCATCACGGGATTCGCAAAACGCTTGCTCCAGAAAGATGGGTCAGTTTATTTGGAACAGCTTGCTCCTCATAATCACAACCTGTAAGTATAAATAATTATTGATGTATATATTTTCTACCCGGTGTTCAAAATAATTAGTTTTGTGTAGGAATTACAGTTGCAACATCTCATAATGTACCTCAAACTGAGTAGCGTATCACTGAGAAACGTCCTGCTCAGGTCGTACTTGTGATGGAGGTTCGGGTTGAATAACTAGTTCTTCCAGTGTTTCATCATCGGACTTGCGCTAGGATTGATATGGTAAAATCGACGTCATCATTACTGTCTTTACAGTGTGTACAATCGCTGAGAATTTAAGAAGCCTCCGGAGCTGAAGAACAGTTATGGTTATGGACATTAACTTCCAATATGCGCTGTAAGCGGTCGACCAATCACAGACTGGCCAATCAGAGCAATCAGAGCAGAGTACTACTCTGCCAATCAGAGCAGAGTAGCTCATGGAAAGGAGGGATTTAGAGAGACTGATTCATCCATCAAGTCGTTTGAGAATCATTGAAAAATGTGGTGATGTGCAATCAATGTATATTATGAGAAAATTAAAGTGTTTTTTGACCTTTGATGCATGTAAACCGGTTGTGGGAGACCTCCAAAACAAAATTAGGAACCTTTAAAATAACATTATAGGGGCACTTTAAAGACATATATCAATATTTTTAGGCTTATATATGGTCTGAATACTGGTGGTTTTTGGAGCTGAGTGATAATGTATTGATTTTGATTAAAAAAATAACTGACATGAAATGGTACAGAAAAAATTCTCTGATCCATTTACATTTACATTTATTCATTTAGCAGATGCTTTTATCCAAAGCGACTTACAACTGAGGAATACAGGAAGCAATCCATCATGAAGAGGATGAAAATACTAAGTTTTGGGCATTACCCAGAGCAGCACAAGCTGGCATAGGGAGGAAATAGAGGAAAATAGATTTTTTTTATTTTTATGATGAGATTAAGTGCTCGCGGAAGAGACGAGTTTTTAGCTGTCTTTTGAATGTTGTCAGTGATTCTGCATTCCGGATGGAGGTGGGAAGATCATTCCACCAGCAAGGAACGGTGAATGAAAATGTTCTGGAAAGGGATTTCATGCCTCTCTGTGATGGTACCACGAGCCGTCGCTTCTTAGCTGTGCGAAGGCTTCTGGTGGGGGTGTAGACTCGTAGGAGCGAGTCGAAGTATGCGGGTGCTGAGCTTGTGATGGATCTGTAAGCAAGCGTCAATGCCTTGAACTTGATGCGAGCAGCGAGTGGTAGCCAGTGCAGAGAGATGAAGAGAGGTGTGACATGGGCCCTTTTGGGCTCATTGAAGACAAGATGTGCCGCTGCGTTCTGGATCATTTGAAGCGTGTTGATCGCACACGATGAAAGTACAGCCAGAAGCGCATTGCAGTAGTCAAGCCTAGAGATGACCAGGGCCTGGACGAGAAGCTGTGTTGCATGCTCTGTTAGGAATGGTCTGATCTTTCTGATGTTGTGCAGCGCAAACCTGCATGACCGAGCTGTCTTTGAAATGTGCTCTTTGAAGGACAGCTGGTCATCAAAGGTTACTCCAAGATTTCTGACCGACCATGAAGGGGAAATCAAGGATGAACCTAGCTGGATGGTGAAGTCGTGTTGTAGATTCGGATTGGCAGGGAAGACGAGAAGCTCAGTCTTTGCCAGGTTGAGCTGCAGGTGATGTTTTTTCATCCATGCCGAGATGTCCGCCAGACAGCTAGAGATTCGTGCAGCTACTGTGGGATCATCTGGTTGAAATGAAAGGTAGAGCTGTGTGTCATCAGCATAGCAGTGGTATGATCCATTTTAACTGATGTTACAGGATCTCTCCCTGCATCAGAGTCTACTGATGGAGAAAAGGACCAGGAGGCCTACAATGACAACAAAGAGTAGGTGCTGCTGAAAAGGAAATAGAAATAGTGTGGGGAGAAGAAAGGGTCATGGATGAGGAAAAGACCTTCAGACTGAGAAGAAATGGATGAAATATTACCAGTACCAATCTATCTCAATCCCCAATTCAAGATATCTCACTAGACCTGCTCTCACAGACATCCATACATCCCTGACCTTTGGCTTCTTCCATCTGATTTTAATAGAGAGCCTCCTCTGATGTAAAGAGCTGTGGGTTGGATTCCCTTTAGCTCCTCTTCTTTAAAACCTCAACCACTGGAGCTTAAGTTTATTCTATAGAGACAATATTTAATGTTCTTTCACTGAGATTAAAGAAAGTATTTGAGCCTGCCTCTCAAAACCCCAAAAGGTTATTACTCTTCAGATCCCAGCAAAGACCTTCTCCACTTAGTCTCTTTCCCTGTTTTTAAAGGTCACATTGCAACTAAATCACGCTGAAACCTCTCCTTAGACTTGAATAACAACTCACGATCGCAAGCTTGAAAAGGCCGAGCTTGTCTTCCTCAATAGGCTATAATAAAAATGACTGAAAAATTATTATTTAAAAATATCAGGTATTCATATTGTAATTTAAAATAGGAAGTTTTAGAAATCTGAGTTATATGACTAATATATATATATGATATGATATAAATAAAGCAAAATTAAAAACTAAAAAAAATCTCAAATTCATGTTGATTTTTAAATTTATCTTTTCACTTGGATTATTATATTACAATTGCAAATTATATATTAAAAATGCAAATTGTCTTTTCACAAGACTTTATTTTGGATTGAATTTTTATGTAGGCCTAAATTTATGATTCTGCAACTTCTATGATATAAATAAAGCAAAATTGTACAAAAAACTGTTATAATTTATTTAATTTTCACTTAGAATATTGTTTATTACAAATGATATATTAAGAAAAGTGCAAAATATCTTTTCACAAGATTTTTTATTAATCCTTACATATTTTAATTGAATAATTGATTAAGGATTGTTCAATTATTCAATTAAAATACGTAAGGATTATTCAATTCAATTTAATGGAATTTTACTATTAATTGAATTGCGTACATCTTAAAAAAAAAAGGATGGAAATGGTGCAAATCCAATTTATTGCTTACATGTGGCACAGATTCAATGTTTTCAAAGCAGTGTCATCACAAAATATCTTTAGAGAAATGTTCAAGTGAGTGTCTTGCACATGTGTTCTTTCTTGTTGACCTGGAAAACATGGCAGTGTCTCACATGCACAATCACAAATCCACTCAAAAAGAACAATGTGTCTGTGTGCCTGCATGCACGTATTTGTGAGTTCAGGAAAAAGCACGGAAAGAACAAAATGTTTCTAACACACACACACACACACACACACACACACACACACACACACACACACACACACACACACACACACACACACAGAGGCAGCTTGATAGCCCACTGTCATCCGACTATTAATAGAGAAAGTAAAAGAGACAGTGTGTGTGACAGTTCATCTCTCACCATTCAGTTGTATAATGACTATGAATTAATGAATTCTCCAGTTTTCTTTGAGAAAAGGAATAGTTTTAATTTATGAAAGTGTCTTTCACACAATATTCGCACTCATACAGTATGAATATCATCAAAGGCCAGGTATGAAATGGAAATAGAGTGTGATTGGCTCATCGCCATTGAACATCAGAGGATGGCCTGAATGAATACTAACCAGCCTGCAGATGGAGGACACCATTAATAGAGAAATACAAACACATGGAAAATGAGTTGCATCAGAGAAAAATTGTTTACAGCAGCATGGGCCACAAAGGATTTGTGTTTACTTACATTAAGGTTGAACGAAATGATATTCAACTCATTACTGCTCTATGAAGCAGAAGTGGAAAAAATTTTCTCTGGGGTTTTAATGGAACGTTCTATATACAGTTCTTTTTAGTCATGCAGGTGGATCGGAAGACAGTTTGACAAATGTCATCGCAGAATAATAACACATGCACTCAAAGCCAGACATCACTGGCAATGACATTTATCACTGCAGCACGTTCTGAACGGAAGGTAGAAGGGAGCAGATGTGCCACCAATTAAGCATCTACATGAAGCCATATTAGTACAGAAGAACTGCTGAATTAAAGATTCTTTGGAAAAACTGACTTATTGTGTTTCTAAACAAGGCAAGGTGGGATCAATGTTCCCCATTCAACAACATTATAACAAAAAGCTACTTTCCCTGAAGCTCTAAGACTATAAGAAGTTCGTCTGACCATACTGGTAATGCGTCTGTTGGGGCTACACTAAATTCTGTTGAATTAGACTTGGCATCTGTTTAATAGGATTTCAATAGGCCTACTTGTATTCAACATTTGGAGGTGAGGAGCATGAGGAGGAAGTTAAAGGGTTAGTTAACCTAAAAGGAGAAATCTGGCTTTATTCACTCATTCACATGCTGTTCCAAACAGGTAGGATTTTCTTTCTTTTGTGGAACACAAATGGAGATGTTTTGCAGAATGTCAAGGCTGCTCTTTTCCGGATATGAGTGGTGATATATACTGTCAAGCTCCAAAAGCATCATAAACGTAGCTCATAGATTTGTGCGCTCAACTTCATATAGAGTCATAGGTTTGTGTGAGGAACAGATTGAAATATAATTGGTTATTTGCTGAAAATCTTAACTTCTGCCATCACTTTCATTTGTGCACATTTAAATCTGGTGCTAAAAATCATCGTATGACTTTAAGTCATGTCGTTCCAAACCCGTAAGACTTTCGTTCATCTTCAGAACTCAAAAGAAGATCTTTTTGATTTAATCTGAGAGCTTTCTGTCCCTCCATTGACAGCTACACAACTAGCACTTTGACGCTTAAAAAAGTTCATAAAGAGATTGTGAAACTAGTCAATATGAATCATTGCTTTATATGGTGAACAGATTGAATTCAGGCTTTTATTCACATATAAACATTGATCAGCGAACATAAACAGAACCTGCTTGATGCGCAAGAACAAACCTCATTTGTTCAAACGTGCTGTGTAACACAAGAATGAACCTCATTGGTTCTTGCTGAAGCTCAAACGTGATGCGTAACACAAGAATGAACCTCATTGGTTCTTGAGGAAGCTCAAACGTGATGCGTAACACAAGAGAATGAACCTCATTGGTTCTTGCTGAAGCTCAAACGTGATGCGTAACACAAGAGAATGAACCTCATTGGTTCTTGCTGAAGCTCAAACGTGATGCGTAACACGAGAATGAACCTCATTGGTTCTTGCTGAAGCTCAAACGTGATGCGTAACACGAGAATGAACCTCATTGGTTCTTGCTGAAGCTCAAACGTGCTGCGTAACACAAGAGAATGAACCTCATTGGTTCTCGCACGTCAAACAAACATGCTTGATCTTCCGTTTATCACAACTGATGTGTGCGTTGATAAATATTTATATTTGAATAAAAGACTAAATTAAATCTGTTCATCATATAAAGTGATCGTGTCTCCAGAAAATTTGGACTAAACAGCTCAGTTCATATGGATTCGTTTTATGATCTCTTCATGAACTTTTTGAAGCGTCAAACTGGAAGTTGCGTAGCTGTCAATGGAGGGACAGAAAGCTCTCAGATTTCCTCAAAAATATCTTCATTTGAGTTCCGAAGATGAACGACATGAGGGTGAGTAATTAATGACAGAATTTTCATTTTTGAGTGAACTATTCTTTTTATGTCCCCCATATATAGTACTCTCTCAGCTTGTTCTCCTGAATGTCCCTCTCTATGTACTTTGAGCCTTTGATGTCCTCTAAATATCTATCTTTCCTTTTACCCCTTCAGTTCCAATTTTACTCATTTATTTTACCCTTAAATCTTCTTTAATTTTACAGGGTTGTTAGTCAGATTGCTAGTGTGCATATGTTTGAATCTACAAATTTTTTTTTTAGATGAAAGCTTTGCAGAAACAATGGTCAGTCAAGCTCTCGCTTTAATATTAATGAATTCCCTACTGCTGCTTAACGAGCTGGAATCAAAGCAAAAAGACCAAAGAGGAGAGAAGAAAAACACGATGACCCTTAAAATAAGCATCCCTTGTGATATGGCCAGATCTACGGTTTCTAAGTATGCTTCCACCTACTGTAGTAAATAAGTGACTGTGCGCATAAAGTAAATGCAAAAACACATCTCTCTCCCTCACAAACTGACCTACCCTTTAAACACAAGTTTTCAGAAAGGACATGTGATTCATACACAATCACTCTGCGTCAGCCGCTGCACTACACCTGAGACTGAGGTGAAGTCAGATCCTCAAGGGCAAAAAGGATGCTAACTTATTAAATCAAACCATTCCGGTTTATCTAATTATTTTATCAAGAGAGTCAAATATGTGATTCTGCTGCATCACATAACTCCAGTCACGTTAGCAGCAGTTAATGAAGTTTGGGGGGAAAAAAGGCTGTCTCATTACAGGGTGAATGAAGAACACCAGCCTTGCCTGGAGAAATGGAACACTGAGTGACGTCACAATGACTTCAGGCATCTTCGACCAATCACGGTTAATCTTGCCAGTGCCATACACCAATCACGCAGCAGCATGCTTTGGGGGAGATGTAAATGAGCAGTATGACGTCACAGGACACAGGTTTAGACACAAGCTTTAACAAAGGTTGAGGAAAGGACAGGGCATATTGATGCCTGTCTTACCGTGAAGAAAAATGCATCTTGAGAGTAGACAGACAAAATTGACAACCGCACAAAATTTCATAACCTTATGAGTGCCACCTGTTGTTCAGTAAATATGCATGTGCACACAGCTCTTAGATCTCTTGGATCCAGCAAAGCTTTGCTGCGATTTAGGTCAGAGGGCCTAATTGTGTCTAGCTGTGCTACTCACATTCAGGTTTTGTTCCCATTAGTGTATTAACTCTGATGTGCGTCTACAGCCAATAAACAACAAATCTGTCCTATGCAGTAGAAAGGCAAAATTTTTATTTGAAATCGGTGCTATCTGACTAAAGATAACAGAGACAAATGCTGTTGTCTTCCCTTTTGCCAAATAGGAAAACTTCAACACCCATAATGCACTGGGCATGTTGCGGTCAAAGGCCACTCCCACCAGTCTGCGACCAGTGAAATACTGCCTTGCTTTAGTAGGAAATACTTCTTAGCAAACATTTAGTTATAATGGTGTTGACTTGTAATTTTCCTAGGTGCAAGAATTCAAAGAGTAAATGTTTAGCGGGAGTGAGTTACTTTCGGTTTCCATCGAAGGATCCAGCGCGTTGTAGGAAGCGGATAAAGGTGGCAAAGAATCTTAAATATGGAGAAAACGCTGGGACGGAAAATCTGAAAAACTCTGTTTGTAGTCAACATTTCAAACTGGATGACAACGAACTGTGTTTTATGCCAAACGGAGGGTAAAAAACTGAAAGAAACTGCCGCTCCGTCAGTTCCGCCCAACTCCTGAAGCAAACGCCGCCGTGTGCAGGTAAGAAAGCTGTTGCCATAGTATTCCATTTTAAAGAGTAGACAAAGTCTGATACAATTTTCAGTGATAAACCTAATCTAACAATAACTGTCCTGTTAATGACCCTCTGCCGATCCGACTGTCGGACACAAAAACACTATTTGTACCTGTATTTTTTCACGAAAGCCCTGGCGCTGTCAAAAGTCTTTTGCTGACAAATAAATGTGAATTTCTCGGTACAGGTAACACGGAGAACGAGTAAACATTGATTTGCATATACTACCAACATTTTAACAATACAAATCAGATTGAAAATTGGCAAAGTTACACTTTAAGGCAATTTAAGTACATCTATGAGCATAAACTGAAAATTAAATCAATATATAAAATTGTATATACTGTATATAGCATCATTGATATACTATTCGAGTTATTATTTTTAATTAGGTTTTATATTATATTTTCTTTTTTTTGTAATTTTCATTCGTTTTTTTAATGTCTATATAATATTTAATATTTTTTATTCATTAGTTTTAGTTAATTTAGTTTTAGTTATTTTAGTCCTAGCTGAAATAAAATTAACGGAAAGTAACGGAAATGTTTTTTTAATGGTTTTAGTTAACAATAATAACCCTGATGTTGATATAATTGAAATTATGATATATTGAAATAAAAGGCCTAATAATTATTATCTACTTTGATAAAATTGTATTCATACATATATATTATCTCAGTGGAAAACACTTTATCCTTGTTTTACGCATAAAACTAACAACATTTAGAGGATTTTTTTCTTATAAACAGGAAAAACAATCTTACAAAATGGGATCATATAAATTATTTAACATATTTTCTGAAAACAATTTTGCAAGTAAATTATTATTATTACTATTTTGAAGTAAATTTTTGTTTTAAGTATATATTTTACTGGAAAACAAGAGATGTACAGTTTTAAGATAATAATATTTGTTTTGCAGGGTATCGCTGTAAAAATGATATGTTTCTTATTGATTTAGACCATAATGCACCACAATGCACTTGACTAGAGTTTCAAAGAAAGCTTGCATCACCCATCACAGAAAGGCTCAGTGTCCTGTAGTGGTTTGTTATAAAACAGAATGCATGCAATGAGGTCAACGCTGCATACTTGCAAAATTAATTAAAAAGGTGACAGACTGAGAATGATTTTGCTGCCTTTGTGTAGAAATACATTGCAGACCATATCTAACTGCAAGACATACAGTTATGCTGTGATCTTCACCTCCAACACACACACGCACAGCCGCCTCTCTTCTCCTTCCTATCTGTTACCACAGCAACGCAGCACTCTCCCTCACATCGCACAGACAGCACATGAGCTCTTGCAGACCTTTGACAGACATACAGTTATAATTGCTTATTCACACCAACACAACTCTCACATATGACCAGCATGCAGAGACGTCCAGTGGATCAAGTTGGCACTCTCACCTCACAGTTCTGTCCTGTAAAGCCCTGGCTGCAGATGCATGTATATGCCCAGAAGTCCGACTGCATCTGTGTGCTCTGACTCTCCTCCATCTCTCCCACCCGACTACAGACGCCCCCATTTAGACAGGGTCTGCCCTCGCATGGGTCCGGCGGCACGCTGGGGGCCTCAGTCGGGCTGGGGCTTGATGTCAGAGGGGTCCCGAGTCCACTCCTCACCCCGAGGATGAGGAGGAGAGGAAGTATGAAGCACTGCATGAGAGTGGTACGGGTGTTGCTGTGTCACAAATGTCACCTTTTCTCTTCTCTGCATACGCTGGTGTAGAGAGCAGATCAATGGATCACAGCCGTTTGTTTGCAGCTGTGTGTGTGTGAGAAAGAGAGAGGCAGTTTGCTGGACTGGAGGGTCTGAGCGTGTTTGAGGACGGGAGAGAGAGGAGCTGAAGGGAGGGGACTCGTGCACAGTGACGGCATGTGACGACATGCACACGCTCCGCCTCTCTCTCTCTCTCTCTCTGTAGATTTCAGTGTATTTATGCTGTGTCAGTGTAGCTGAAGCTGTGCAAGAACAGTCAGACACCTACATTTACAAGTCTCATCACTGATAGCTTCTCGCTGGATGCAATAATTATTTTCATCTCATGACCGATAACCGATAAATGATTTATATTAAAATACTACATTATTTTGTCAGTATTACTTTTTGCAATAAGGCTCCATTTGTTATCATTGGTTAACTATATTAGTTAATGAAAAAATACATTATATTGCCAAAGGTTTTCGGAACACCTGCCTTTACATGCACATGAACTTTAATGACATCCCATTTTTAATCCGTAGGGTTTAATATGGAGTTGGCCCACCATTTGCAGCTATAACATCTTCACCTCTTCCGGGAAGGCTTTCCACAAGGTTTAGGAGTGTGTTTATGGGAGTTTTTGACCATTTTTCTAGAAGTGCATTTGTGAGGTCAGGCACTGACGTTGGACGAGAAGGCCTGGCTCACAGTCTCCGCTCTAATTCATCCCAAAGGTGTTCTATCGGGTTGAGGTCAGGACTCTGTGCAGGCCAGTCAAGTTCCTTCACACCAAACTCGCTCATCCATGTCTTTATGGACCTTGCTTTGTGCACTGGTGCTCAGTCATGTTGGAGCAAGAAGGGGCCATCCCCAAACTGTTCCCACAAAGTTGGGAGCATGAAATTGTCCAAAATGTCTTGGTATGCTGAAGCATTAAGAGTTCCTTTCACTGGAACTAAGGGGCCAAGCCCAACCCCTGAAAAACAATCCCACACCATAATCCCCCCTCCACCAAACTTTACACTTGGCACAATGCAGTCAGGCAAGTATCGTTCTCCTGGCAACCGCCAAACCCAGACTCGTCCATCGGATTGCCAGACAGAGAAGCGTGATTGGTCATTCCAGAGAACACGTCTCCACTGCTCTAGAGTCCAGTGGTGGTGTGCTTTACACCACTGCATCCCACGCTTTGCATTGCACTTGGTGATGTAAGCCTTGGATGCAGCTGCTCGGCCATGGAAACCCATTCCATGAAGCTCTCTACGCACTGTTCTTGAGCTAATCTGAAGGCCACACGAAGTTTGGAGGTCTGTAGCTATTGAAAAAAAGTTGGCGACTTCTGCGCACTGTGTGCCTCAGCATGCGCTGACCACGCTCTGTGATTTTACGTGGCCTACCACTTCGTGGCTGAGTTGCTGTTGTTCCCAATTGCTTCCACTTTGTTATAATACCACTAACAGTTGACCGTGGAATATTTAGTAGTGAGGAAATTTCACGAATGGACTTATTGCACAGGTGGCAACCTATCACGGTACCATGCTTGAATTCACTGAGCTCCTGAGAGCGACCCATTCTTTCACAAATGTTTGTAGAAGCGTCTGCATGCCTAGGTGCTTGATTTAATACACCTGTGGCCATGGAAGTGATTGGAACACCTGAATTCAGTGATTTGGAGGGGTGTCCCAATACTTTTGGCAATATAGTGTACTTCTAAAGCATTCAGTGATCTTGATTCATGTTAATTTCAACTTTTGCTTTTAATTTCATTAATAAAATAAAAAATATCTGTTAATATTTAATGAACCCAAGTTAACATGAGCTAAAAATGAACAGTTGTATGTGATGCAGGCTGACTGATGCTAGGTCCTGATTGGTGCACATTACTTTAAAAAGCACGTCATTACTTTCTCTAGAGAGATCTTGTGTTCTGAGCAGAGAGATTTTTTGATTATATAATGTAGAGTTTGTGTGTGTCAGGAGAGTTTGAATGTGTTAAAGGCCCACTGAAGTGCCTTGAAACGCACAGTATTATTCAATGAGTTGACGTAATTCCCACTGAAACAGGAAGACAGGGCGGGACATATCAAACAGCCCCTCCCCTTTAAAAAAAATAGCCAATAGCGTTTAATTTATATCACAGCTCAGCTAGAGCCGTTGAGCTCTGTAAAGCCGCAGTTTCCTGTATTCTGTGCAGAATTCAAATGGGTTCGATACGTTTTGTGGTCTACGCCGACTTGCGCATATGATCGGCTCTGTGCTATCGTGTCTCTGGACCGGAGAAGTTCGTGTGTTTTGGCGGTTCGCGTGACACTACGTGAAACCAGACTTCATTCACCCCAATGGAAAGCATATTTACACTGTCTGAATCGTTCCCTATCCCCTATATAGTGCACTATGTGCCATTCACCATGTAGAAAATAGTAAATGTGTGAAAAAGTTACCAAATTTAGCCGCAGCTTCAGCGTCTATTTATAATGTAGGGGGCGGGGCTTCAGATTCTAGATTTATGTTACTGTTACGGGGCGTAACAGTTATCAAAGATTAATAATACAGTAACAAATGTATTGCTCATTGTTAGTTGATGTCGCATTAAATAATGCTTATTGTAAAGTGTTACCATTTTGCATAAATGAAACTTAAAACTAAAATAAATAGTTTTACAAGTTCTACAAGTAAATTTAGTCATTACAACATTATAATATACAGTATGAAAAATTTATATTAATTTTGAGATTTGCTAAAAATAACATTAAACAGTGTTATTGAATTATTAGTGGTTTTGAGGATTAACTTAATTATGTCATACATTTTCTTACCCTCATGTCATTCCAAACCCGTAAGACCTTCGTTCACCTTCAGAACACAAATGTAGATATTTTTGATGAAATCCAAGAGCTTTCTGACCCCTCCATAGACAGCTATTTAATTAACACTTTCAAGGTCCAGAAAGGTATTAAAAACCTTTCTTAAATATAAAATTTTTTGTTAAAATAGTCCATGTGACTCCAGTGGTTCAACCTTAATTTTATGAAGCGAAGAGAATACTTTTTGTGCGCAAAAACAAACAAAATAATGACTTTATTCAACAATTTCGTTCTAGCCTGTGTCAGTCTCCTACGCTGTTTACGTTGTAAGCAGTGCAGCGTTCTCGAGATCTACGGCAGCCGATGCTGAGCACCACGACGCATGCGCGGGATACAACGTAAACAGCTTCATAACATTAAGGTTGAACCACTGGAGTCACATGGACTATTTTACCGATGTATTTACTACCTTTCTGGGCCTTGAAAGTGTTAATTAAATAGCTGTCTATGGAGAGGTCAGCTCTCGGATTTCATCAAAAATATCCTAATTTGTGTTCTGAAGATGAACGACGGTCTTAAGGGTTTGGAACGACATGAGGGTGAGGAATTAATGACAGAATATTCATTTTTGGGTGAACTATCCCTTTAAGGTGAGTGTTAGACAGCTGCAAAGACAATCTAAATGTTAAAATAGACTAAATAGTTAAAATTAGCAAGTACAATTAAATATTCAATATTGACAATGTTATTTTAGTATTACTATAGTATTTACAAGTATTTTGAAAGATTTTTTAATTCTCAGGTTCCATTTTAATTGTAGTTTAAGTCTTAGTAATTTTATTAGCTTTTGTCATTTTAATTAGTTTTTTAGTGCTGTCAAATCGATTAATCGCATCTAACATAAATGTTTGTAAATATAAATGTGTGTGTAGGAGAGAGCGGGGCACAACCTAACGCTTTTTGACTTTCTCAGTTTGTGTAAATCCACTTGGGGTTCAGAGTATTTATTTTTCCCCACATTAATTTCACACATGTCTAGTACAATTACGTGGTTTTGTTTCATTAATACAGTGTATACTTTTTTTCTTGATTTCCCCCGAAAGAATGGAAGTGAAATGTGACAACATGCCCCATATGTGGGGTACATTGTAACATGACCAAATGACAGCTTAAAATGTGATCTAATCTAATAAAAAAAAAAAAAATATCCAAGACAAACTAAAATATTTTGTCAATAAAATACAATTATTAAATTTTTCAAATAAAATAATGGCATTTTTTAATAATTAAAAATAAACGACAACAAACACAGCAAAACACAGTTACTGTATACATCATAGTTCAAAACATAATAATAATGATTCATTTCTGAACATTGACTCTCAGTCTTTATTCACCTTTTTCTCATGGTTTCTCAATAGAATTAATAAAAGTATAGAATATAATAGCATAGTTCTAATAGGGGCACATTGTAACGCAGTGTGACAACATGCCCCACCTGCGCAACTGGGATTTAAACCCGGCTCGTGTCTTCTGCTGGTTAGATCAGCATTAAAGAACTAGCTCAACTCTTAAATAACAGATATAAGATTAAAATAATATCAGATTTGTCTCATTTTAAATAAACACAAAAAACTGAGATGAAAAATTATCTTAAGTAGGAAATTTACTTTTGCTACTGTTAATAAATGTTCAGTGATATCTTCCAAAGATTTTTAATTTTGGCGCAATTTTTTCTCTATATAGTGTTGATATGGCAACTAGTAAATACACTAAGTTTTGTCATCCTGGCATGTGTGGAAAGTGTTAAACCATGTGTGTTACAACTAACCCCGCGTTAGGTTGTGCCCCGCTCACCCCTATGCATGTGTATATATACACACATATATTTACAAACTTGTAATTAATCGTTGACGAGACTAATAAATTTGACAGCAATAGTTTTTTTTTTATATTTCTATTTAACTTTCATTCATGTTAATTTCAGCTTTAGATAATTTTAGAACTTAAACTCATTTTGTTTCAGTTATGTGCCAAGGCAACATTTCTAATCTTCATTTAAGTTTAAAGTGCCCCTATTATGGTTTTTCGAATATTCCCTTTCATGCAGTGTGTAATATCGCTGTCTGTGAATGTAAACGTTCTGCAAAGTTGTAAAGTCGAAAGTGCACGATAAATAAAGTTATTGTCTCCCAAAACAAAGAATAGACTCTGAACCGCCAAACGAGTCGTCTGTAATTTGAATCCCACTGCGTTACGGTTCTACGTCACTAGAAAACACATTTGCATAATGCCCGCCTATGTTGTAAGTTTCTGCCCGTGAACAATTTGACCAGCCCTCATACACGTCATTTTACTGACGACTGCTTCTCAAATCTCGGAGTTCAACACGGGATTCGCAAAACGCTTGCACTTAAAAGATGGATCAGTACTTAGTTTATTTGGACCAGCTTGCTCCTCAGAATCACAACCTGTAAGTATGACATTCTTTGGCACATTTCCTTCAAAAATGAAATTCAACCACGGTGTCCTCGGTGGCTCGGATGCCGGGAGTCTATGGAGACTCGTATGTTCGTTGGTACATCCAACAACAGAACAAGTTTTTTGGTGCAGACATTGTAATACTCCAGCGCTGACACAGCGAGTAAACAGAACTGGCGGTCTCTGTGTTCTCACTCAGGGGTGTGTCTATGCTAAAAGGGCAGATCATCAACAGTCATGGGTGGGGTTTCCCTACTCTTACATAGGAGTAGGGGGAAATATGAAACAGCCTGTTATGAGAGATTGATAATGATTGATGGGGATTATAAAAAAAAAGTATTGTCTGGATTTATACCATTATAGGCTGGTTGTTTACACACACTGTGGGCACACATCTGTGTTCAAACACCTTATAAAAGTGAATTTTGCATAATAGGTCCCATTTAATGCAGATTGTCTGTCGTTCTTACTACTTTGAGTAAAGATAAAGGATGGAGCAAGATTTGTTTCACAAACTTTAATGTTACATCAGTCATTCACGTTAGTGCTCGGCTAACGTATGCGCTGTTATTGATACAGTTCCTGCATGTGCACCGCAATAAATTAGAAATATACACATGGGTTTGTTGATGAACATACTCTTGTTAATGCTGATGGTGAGGAATTACAGTTGCAACATCTCATAATGTACCTCAAACTGAGTAGCGCATCACTGAGAAACGTCCTGCTCAGGTCGTCCTTGCAATGGAGGTTCGGGGTTGAATAACTAGTTCTTCTAGTGTTTCATCATCAGACGCGTTCGAATTGATATGGTAAAATCGAAGCAATCATACTGTCTTTACAGTGTGCACAATCGCTGAGGACTGAAGAAGCCTCAGTTGAAGTTCAGTTACGGTAATGGGCATTTAGCTTCGGTAGACCAATCACAACAGACTGGGCCGTCTGGCCAATCAGAGCAGAGTAGCTCCGGAGAGAAGGGATTTAGAGAGACTGATTAATCCGTCAAGTCATTTGAGAATCATTGAAAAATGTGATGATGTGCAATGTATATTGAGACCTTTGATGCATGTAAACCTGTTGTAGGAGACCTCCAAAACAAAATGAGGAGGCTTTAAAATAGCATAATAGGGACACTTTAAGTTTTTCCATCTAATGATTATATTTTATTTAATTTCAGCTTCATTTCAATGAACAAAAACAATGTTTAAATACTTAAAGATTACAGATACTGATGAATCAGAAACATCTCTAATATCAGAAAATATATGTGGTTTGTTGAGGAGAGGTGTGCTATTACTTTTCTAATTGATCAGACTTGGTTGAATGCACAGTTTCCACCTGATGATGGATGATAAAATGAGTGAAAAAAATCCCACACATTCCCAATGAAAGGCAAACAAAGCCATCTTGAGGTCTCTCAGCCATCTGGGCTCTTTTGACACCCAGAAAACACTATCGCAGTAGCAGTGCACTAGAAATGACTTAGGCAATATCTCGGCAAGAATCTATTTCTCATTTCTATCAGCAAGCAACTTAATTTTAAGTCCTCAGCAGAAATGCAAAGAGCATCCAGTATATTCTTCAAGCAATCTGTCATCCAACATTTTCTTTGCCCTTTTGACAGTCCAATTACGGTGAATGTCAATTACATGAGAATCATATGAGATCAAAAGGACCTTTCCAGACATCCTTCACTGAACAGCAGTTTCTACATCCATGAAAGGATGAACTGTGAGTTGTTTTTATTGCAGGCTGATGGCAGACGCCCTCACAGCACTTCCATGACAATCTCCTCTTCAACTGCTCCTCCTGCTGGTTACCATGACAACAACCACACAGCCAGTCACAATGCTGTAGCTGGAGACACACTGTACCGCATTTACCATCTCAGCCAACACAGAAACGCCCTTTTATAAAGAGTATTGAGAGATATTTCAAGAAATGTCTCGGTGTTGTTTTTTGTCCATACTGTTGAAGTCAATGGTTACAAAAATGGTCACTAACATTCTTCAAAATATCTTCTTTTGGAAGTCATACAGGTTTAGATTGACATGAGGGTGAGTAAGGGTGAACTACATGTATTTTAACCTCTGTGCTGATTATGTATATGCAGGAGAAACATACAGACAATGGTGCCTCCTCCTGGTCACAGATAACAGGACACCATGATTTGTATATTACCCAAAAACTAGCATTAGTTCAAACTCCTTCCATATGAAAAGAGGAATGACACACATGAGCCAAGAGAGCAAGTGATTTATGTGCTTCTGCAGCAGGTTGAAGGCTATTTTGGGAGAGATCTTGACAGAAGGAAAGACGGATTGGCCTTCAGGAGCAGCGATCAGCGGGTTCTTGTGCAGAATATTTTCTTAACATCAGAAAGATGGAGTAATTTGGCAACTTCTTGTGGACATCACTAATCATCCAGTTTCTCTGTCCACTCAAACCTTTTCCACATAACGGCTGAAAACACAACCTCTTTCATCAGTATAAAAATATTTCAAATGTTTTTCCAAACCTGTGAGTCACATTTGTCCTGTGGCGATACTGTGCATGCCAATGCATTTGTGTAATTTCGTTAAATGCGTTTCCACATGCCTGTCATGATATTATTATGATCATATCATCTAAGGCCCTGATGTGTTTTGGTTGATATTGGATCACAAGTAGACAAGGGAGACACATTCCTGTTTACACCTGGTGTTTTAATCCGTCTCTTTTGTCCACTTTTGACCACTTCTGTCCTGATTTCTTCGAGGGGAGGGATAAATGTGCGGATAAATGTATGTGTTTTTTCAGATCTTTCAATCTAATGGACAAAAAAAGCTCACGCAGTTTACATATGAACGCACCCGGAGACGAAGGAAAAACAAACGGAGAGCAGCGACTTTCCTTTCTGCTCTGATAGCCACAAGACCAGCCGAACGCTGTGAGTGTGTGTTAGAAATCAGGAATGGTAAGAGAACATTGTGCTTGGTACGTTTTTTGTCTTCTAACCAAAACTTGGGTCTTCAGCTGACAAAGTTTAAATCCCATCTGTCTAGTGCACTTCCCATAGTGTTTACGCATTAGGTCAGTAGGTGGGGAGTAAGCGTCTTTTGCGGCTGTTTGAACACATTTGAACACATAAGCGTTTACACTACGAAAGCAAGCCGGTCAAATGCGTTTTCAACTACCTTTGGAAGTGGTCGAAAGTGGACAAGCTCAAAACATTTTAGACCCTGTTTACACCTGTATTTAACGTCGTCCACTTGTAATCTGATCAACAAAAACATATCTTAATATAAACAGGGCCTAAATTACTTTTTAAAAAATTACATTTACTTGTGTGGACAGACATGACAACTAAACTACATAAATCGAAGTGATTTCACCAGGTGGCGATCTAACCTCATCATGGTCCAGTGACACTCAATCTCATAAAATGTCCCCTGAATTCCACATTTATAGCAGATCCTGCAAAAATGAGAACAAAAATTTGACAAAAGTTTCTTCATAGTTTTGCTCGCCTGCTTGGCGGTTTTATTTGGCAAACTGAAACAGAAACCTATACTGTACACTTCCATTCAAAAGTTTGGAGTCAGAAAGATTTATTATTATTATTATTTTGATAGAAATTACTATTTTTTTATTTAGCACAGATTTCTATTTCAAATAAATGCTGTTCTTTTGAACTTTCTACTCCTCAAAAAATCCTGAAAAAATGACCGTTTCCACAAAACTGTGAAGCAGCACAACTGTTTTCAACATTGATAATCATCAGAAATGTCTCTTGAGCATCAAATCAGCATATTGGAATGATTTCTGAAGGATCATGTGACACTGAAGACTGGAGTAATGATGCTGAAAATCCAGCTTTGATCACAGGAATTAATTACATTTTTAAATATATTCACATAGAAAACAGTTATTTAAAAATTGTAATATTTCATAATGTTAAATGTTTTTACTGTATTTTTGATCAAATAAACGCAGCCCTGGAAACCATAAGAGAATCTTTCAAAAACATATATTATAATATAAACTCCAAACATTTGAACAGTGATGTAAGTATTCAAGAAATGCAGCAACAAAACCAGAATTAAATGATTCTTTATATACCATTTATAATTCAACCCCAGAAAAAGCTCCAGAAAAATTAAGTATTATCATAATTCATACTACTACAGTGATTCATAATTAGTAATCTCTGAAAAACTTAAGTATTTAGTCTGCTGTATCTGCAATGACAAACCTCTGCACCCTCAAAACTACAGTGGGGAGAACAAGTATTTGATACACTGCCGTTTTTCCAGGTTTGCCCACTTACAAAGCATGTAGAAGTCTGTAATTTTCATCATAGGTACACTTCAACTGTGAGTGACGGAATCTAAAACAAAAATCCAGAAAATCACATTGTATGATTTTTAAATAATTAATTTGCATTTTATTGCATGACATAAGTATTTGATCACCTACCAACCAGTAAGAATTCCGGCTCTCACAGACCTGTTAGTTTTTCTTTAACAAGCCCTCCTGTTCTCCACTCATTACCTGTATTAACTGCACCTGTTTGAACTCGTTACTTGTATAAAAGACACCTGTCCACACACTCAATCAAACAGACTCCAACCTCTCCACAATGGCCAAGACCAGAGAGCTGTGTAAGGACATCAGGGATAAAATTGTAGACCTGCACAAGGCTGGGATGGGCTACAGGACAATAGGCAAGCAGCTTGGTGAGAAGGCAACAACTGTTGGTGCAATTATTAGAAAATGGAAGAAGTTCAAGATGACGGTCAATCTCCCTCGGTCTGGGGCACCATGCAAGATCTCACCTCGTGGGGCATCAATGATCATTAGGAAGGTGAGGGATCAGCCCAGAACTACACGGCAGGACCTGGTCAATGACCTGAAGAGAGCTGGGACCACAGTCTCAAAGAAAACCATTAGTAACACACTACGCCGTCATGGATTAAAATCCTGCAGCGCACGCAAGGTCCCCCTGCTCAAGCCAGCGCATGTCCAGGCCCGTCTGAAGTTTGCCAGTGACCATCTGGATGATCCAGAGGAGGAATGGGAGAAGGTCATGTGGTCTGATGAGACAAAAATAGAGCTTTTTGGTCTAAACTCCACTCGCCGTGTTTGGAGGAAGAAGAAGGATGAGTACAACTCCAAGAACACCATCCCAACTGTGAAGCATGGAGGTGGAAACATCATTCTTTGGGGATGCTTTTCTGCAAAGGGGACAGGACGACTGCACCGTATTGAGGGGAGGATGGATGGGGCCATGTATCACGAGATCTTGGCCAACAACCTCCTTCCCTCAGTAAGAGCATTGAAGATGGGTCATGGCTGGGTCTTCCAGCATGACAACGACCCGAAACACACAGCCAGGGCAACTAAGGAGTGGCTCCGTAAGAAGCATCTCAAAGTCCTGGAGTGGCCTAGCCAGTCTCCAGACCTGAACCCAATAGAAAATCTTTGGAGGGAGCTGAAAGTCCGTATTGCCCAGCGACAGCCCCGAAACCTGAAGGATCTGGAGAAGGTCTGTATGGAGGAGTGGGCCAAAATCCCTGCTGCAGTGTGTGCAAACCTGGTCAAGAACTACAGGAAACGTATGATCTCTGTAATTGCAAACAAAGGTTTCTGTACCAAATATTAAGTTCTGCTTTTCTGATGTATCAAATACTTATGTCATGCAATAAAATGCAAATTAATTACTTAAAAATCATACAATGTGATTTTCTGGATTTTTGTTTTAGATTCCGTCACTCACAGTTGAAGTGTACCTATGATGAAAATTACAGACTTCTACATGCTTTGTAAGTGGGCAAACCTGCAAAATCGTCAGTGTATCAAATACTTGTTCTCCCCACTGTATATCTAACCCCTCCCTACCTAAATGCAACTTAATACCCAAAATTGTCTAGATCTGGTGAGATGGATATTTAATCTAATAAAAGAACACAGACAGTGCAATAGATGCATGTTTAAGATATCAAATTCCGAACTTATAAGCAGAATCAGGCCGACATAAGATCCATAGCTAGTGAGTGCACACCTGGTGCGTGTGCCAGGCCAGATGAGTCCACTCTCTGCTCTGACGTCACCGGCCCCGCCATACTAATCGACACAGACACTAATCCAGCTATAAAGCCTTTCTCCTCTGCTCAGGAGGAGAGAGAGAGAGGACAGGAGAGGAGTTTAGGATAAAGACAGTAAGGTAATCATAAGAGGGACATGACTGCTTAATGTGCTGTGACATTTCAGTGCTCGATTGGAGTATCAGCTTGCAGTATTTTTTCTATTGTGCCTGCCATTAACCTAAAGTTACAGGCCTTCATTGTGCACTGCACTCTCAGGCATCGCACTGGAAGGACGGTGCCCCCCGATGGGGCCTGTGGAGGGGCAGTGCTGTGGGAGCTGCCCCTCTCTGCCCCCTATTATCATACCAGGCATGGGCAGCGTGGAGCTCTGCACCACCCAAGAGGACGGCTGCCTTCCCACAGATGGGTAGGACCCCATACAAATTCTGTGTGTTTTTGTGTAAGACTGAACAGACGGCTTGTGTTGGAAATATGTAATGGTGGACAAACACTTACGATGTTAATGTCTTTAGGCCTAAGATGTGGTAGGTACGCTGGACCTATAGCTTAAAGGCACAATATGTAAGACTTTTGGATTAAAATATCCAAAAACCACTAGAACAATGTTATTTTGTTGACTTGTGCAATTACATTATCCCAAATATTTCCAAGAATGTTTAAATCCAGAGAAATAAGCAATTTTAACCAGGACATGGACTGTGCCCGTGCATCGCCTATCAATGACATCATACCCGTGTTACCCTCGATTTCTGGTTTTATTTAGTAGAAACCATGGAAACACCAAAGACAAAATATAAAAAATATACAAGACAAACGAAAATATTTTGTCAATAAAATACAATTATTAACTTTTTCATATAAAACAATGACATTTTTTAATAATTAAAAATATACTAATTTTTGAGTTTGACAACAAACACACTGCAAAACACAGTTATACAGCATAGTTCAAAACATAATAATAATTAATCATTTCTGAACATTGACTCTCAGTCATTATTCACCTCTTTCCCATGGTTTCTCAATAGAATTCATAAAAGTATAGAATAAAATAGCATAGTTGTAATAGGGGCACAATGTAACACAGTGTTACAAACTAGTGTCTTCTGCTGGTTAGATATGCAATATATAAAACGTACCTATATATAGAAATATCTCAACTGTTAAATAACAGATGTAAGATTACAATAATATCAGATTTGTCTAGTTTTAAATAAACACAAAAAACAGAGATGAAAAATTAACTTCAGTAAGAAATTTACTTTTGCTATTGTTAAATAAATGTTCAGTGATATCTTCCAAAGATTTTTTAATTTTGGCACAATTTTTTCTCTATATAGTGTTTATATGGCAACTAGTAAATACACTAAGTTTCGTCATGCTGGCATGTGTTTATCCAGTATACTCGCATAAAGCAATATATACTATATAGCAAATTTCAACTGTTGATTGCTTGTATCATCGCAAAATGTAAACTACTGTATATTATCACGCAGCTCTAATCTGCTAAATATGACTATAAAGCTAAGTGAAAATAGCATATTTTCTTAGCGATAGATGCTATTTACACTAAGTGAAAATAGCGATATATTCTATTTATACCATGTAAAAGTAGCAGTTCTTTGCAATATGTGTAAACAGTAATTAGATGCTATTTGTATATTAACAGGATACAATAATAATGTAAATGATTATATTTATTAAAGAGTGTAAATGATTATATTTATTAAAATTATTAAATGGATGCTGCCTGGGACAATAAAAGCCCTCCCTACACCTAACCCTACCCAATAAATACATTTATTATTATTAAAGAGTCGTTAGGCACTTTATTTCCACTTTTAGAACATTTTCTTCATTTTTATTGAAAGTAAATGCCTTTCCGATGTGATGGGAAAAGGGAACAGAGCGAGCTCGGCAAAAGGTGGATTCGACCCGGATCGATCGCATCAAAACCTAGTTCCATGAGCCTTACGCTCTACTGACTACGCCACTGAAGACGTTGAAACGCGCATCTTTTTTAATCTTGTGTGGCCCAACCAGGCATTGCTAGGCGGAGCTAGTGTAAATAGCGCTTGCCAACAAGGCGTGCTATTTGCACTTAGTGTAAATAGACACTCTGATTAAAATATTATAAACATCACAATCATGGTTTTCTGTAAAGCTGCTCCCCTCCCCCCCATTCTTGATGGGTGTGTTTGGGAAACATTCCTAGTTTTGATCATGATCACATTTCACATTATTAATTTTTTGCACTTTTATTACCCAAAACAACTTCAAAGCGCTTACAGTGCTTTTGTATTCCCTGAATATCAAAGTGAGCTACAGAAACTTAGGATCATTTTGGGGTGACAGTAATTTTAGTGCTATTTTCTCAGTTTAATCAAACTGACATTTAGCCTACCATAATATGGGTTACAGTTATAAGACTCTATGTGCTAGTTGGCCACAAAATGATGAGTAATGGCCGTAAAGGTGTGTTAAAATCCAGCTGCTGAACAAGAGACAGTGTGTTCTCAATCTGTGAGCTAGCCTTTCGATAGCATGCGTAGCTGCTGCCTCGTGCCGGAGCGAAATCTGTTCCGTTAGCTTGTTAATGACTTACCACAGACAGCATGAGGCAGGATTACACCGCTAACTGCTAGGCAGCTGTTGTCAGAGAGACGTTAGCACATAAGTGACCTCCATAGGTTTTGTGTGAAAAACAGTTGTTTCACAAACAGTGAAAGCAGTGATGAAGTTCCTCTTTTGATGAACTGACTGAAAGAGAACAGAATATTCAATAAAAAAATGTGATTTAGCTACATTATCCCTGTCATGTGGGCAACTTCTGAAAGAAAGATGAAAATGTTAAGTAAAGTTAAGAACATCAGGTGTTAAATTCTGATACTTTATAATTTTGATAGAGTGAAGTATGAACCGTAAGCAGGCTGTGGCTTTTCAGAGAGCTGACCTTCATTTCATTATACTTCCTGGTTTCTGATGGCTTAAGCTGACACACACACACACACACACACACACACACACACACACACACACACACACACCCTGTGGAAGTAAAAAGAAAGAGGATTCTGTTTATCATACAGTTCTTCAGGCTTCCTTAATCCCTGTCCAGCTCCTCTGGGAGAATATAAACAGATTTGGAACATGAAGGACAAAAATAACACACAAGTGTGTTAGTCCTGTGGACATTTAGAAGATAAAACACTTTTCACATTCTCACTAGTTTAATAATTAGCCTACTAATGTCCTAGAGAAGGATGGGTTAACAATATCGGTTAATTGATTTTAATCAAATTTATTTTGATGAACCAGTATCAATTCTTAAATCCCAAGATCTTTATGCAATAAGCTTGCTTGCTTGCTTTGTTACTTTTTATAAGTACTCAGCCTTCAGTGAAAGCAGTGATGAACAGAATATGAATTAAAAAAAAGTGATTTAAACCCAGAATCAATGTTTCACATCTATATGAGTAAAACACTCACTGAACTAAACACTAAACATTCACTGAACAGTAGCGGGCCTCCCATCCAGTAATCGCAATAAGCTTTGTATTTTATCACTTTTTATATCAAAGTTTCTGCTTTCAAATTCTGTCAATTATATCAGTCATTCAAACAATAAGTACCGTTTTGACCATGGTTTTGACAGATCGCTGTAGCTGCAGGTCAAGGGGCACGCATGAACCGATCGTCACATCCGCTTCACTGTTAAAGCACAAAATAAACATGAATGAATGTCTGAAGGTATGTTGAAACTAAAAAGTACAACATACTGAAATGTATCGTGTCTCACGGAATCTCCAGTGGTTGGACCGCGGAAAGACGTCGATAAATCAGCTTGTGTCAAAACGTAACGTTACCTCAGGAAAAGCTTGTTAAAGAAATAGCAATGTTTGAACAAAACAAATATAAAACATCTATTTGTAAATGCACCAGTGTTCAGACATTTTTTGTGTTTTATAAGATAAAATAAGATACAACAAGAACAAAGAAACAAAGTGCAAACAAATGGTCAAATAAATACACAATAAAACAAAGATACAAATGAAATAAATAGTGCTTTAATTTCAGAAAGGTCTACTAACATTAAGTAATATGGCCTACCTCATATCTTAAAGTAATGAAATAACTGATAAATGGATAAATGCTTATTAAAGCTAAAGTTATTTATTCAAGAGAGAATATTTTCTCTTTGCCTTTTGTTTGATTCACATTAATGGCTCAATCGTCAGCAGGTTTATTAGACGCTGCCCCTTTAAGACCGAATGCAGATATAATATTATCATATTCTCCCATTTCTCCAAACTATTTACGCCCATTTAAGATATGAATTGTGTTTAAGTGACTACTCTCCAAGCCGGTCGTTTTGACATAGGCTATTTGTTGTGTATTTGATGGTCTAGACGCGCACACGAAGCCTACAGTATAATCTGCACGTCGGTCCGTTTTGCAGCGCGCGCACACATTGCCGCGTTGAAATTGGAAACAGCGTCTATTGCGCGGATTTTGTGCATTTAATAGCTCTTTTTGTTATCAAACACGTCCTGCAATTTAGCAATAGTGGAGACTGCATTTTACAACAATCACAGATTGTGCTAATAATCTGACGTTAAATTTTGGCACTGCTGTGCCTGTGAAGGAAAGGAAGGGCTGGTTTATAATAGTTTTACCTCATATCTTCTTTTTATAATCCTTGGAAGCCAAAATCTAACTCGAAAATAAAATTAGATTAATACTACAGGCCTAAAGTGTAACCAGACTAAACTTTTGCTTAGTTCTCTCAGCCACCGTCACTCATTAAGCAGGCATATCGCGCTGTAGCTCCACGTGAGAGAGCTCGCGCTATCTCTCCTCTGGATTGCGAATAGCAAAAATGCATCACAGACAAATGGTTTAATATTATCTCATATAGAAACGGCTGGCAAAGATAGAATTTGCAAGATAACGTCTATATAGCAATAATAAATAGTAAATGCATTTTCTTAATTTCCCCGGTACCGACAGCAGAACCGATAGTGTCAATTGACCCAATCGCAGTTCTTTATATGCATATATTTTATATTCTCTCAGTATATTATTTAGCTGGAAGAGATGCAGATACAAAATGAACAGTTAATGATTCATTCTGTATCTGCATCTCTTCCAGCTAAATAATATATATACAAAACATGAAAAATATTTTAAAGGTCTAGTCATTATTTTAATCACTTGGTGCCCCCCTATTGGCTGGTTCCCCAGGGCACCCGCCCAATCCCGTCTATGGATAATCCGGCCCTGATAGCCAAACACAATTCTAATATTAAAAAGTGGGTTTAAAAACATTAGCCTACAAGCAATTTAAATGTTTTTTTTTTATTTTTTTTTTTAAACAAGTTTTTATTTGAGTGTTCATTAGCTTATCTAAAATAAATAGCAACTGATTTTTTTAAAAAAAAAACAAGTTTTTATTTGAGTGTTCATTAGCTTATCTAAAATAAATAGCAACTGATTTAAAAAAAAAAAAAAAAAAAAAAGTTTTTATTTGAGTGTTCATTAGCTTATTTAAAATAAATAGCAACTGATTTTTTTTTTTTTTTTTTTTTAATAATTTTGACTGTTGTTAATTTTAACCTTTAATATTAGGCTATGTACGTACCAACCGACAGGTTTCGTCTTAGAGTTTATTGCATTAGAGTTTGAAAGGTTTGAATTAGAGTTTGAAACTCTTTTTACATTTTTAAATAATGCATATACAAATAATTTCCTCAAAATAAGTATTTAAATGGTTTAAGTTTATTTTTACTCTGTTTGGATCAGTGGTGTCCAAACCTGGAGGGTGACTCCTGAAGAGTTTAGCTCCAACCCTAATTAAACACACCCAAACTAGCTAATCAAAAGGGCTTCAGATTCACTAGAAAAGCAAGCATCCAAAGTTAGCAAAAAAAAAAAAAGTAGCAGGTAAGGAGACCAGAATGAATGTCAAAGGAGAAAGTTTTATAAGAGAAGACAGACAATTTTGCAACTGGTAGGATTCAGTTTACAGCACTTCAGCTCCTATACCCTTAAATAGGGCACTATTTGAGGCGACAACCATTTGTAATGGTATCCGAAACCATAGTGGACGTTATCGAGTGCACTCATTTAATCCCACAATGCACTGCAATAACGAGTGTACCACTGATGTAGGGCAAAATCCAATCGGAAGTGAGCATCCCTATGCCCTACTCACTCCGAAGGGCAGAGCCCTTGAAGTGGGGACTCTGGAGGGAGCAGGGCACTTGTGTGTCATTATGAAGCCGTTTGGAACGCACTTGGTGAAGGAAGCAATGAAAGGAAACGTAATTTCCTCATTAGCTTCACATGGATTGTTACCACTACAACGCTAGGCAGTGACAACAGGAATATCTTATTATTATACACAAATATATATATATTTATGTGTGTGTGTGTGTGTGTGTTCCCGATCTGCTCTAAACTTTATAAGCATTACATATAAGGCATTAAACACATTTCTTACCTATGAAACTTTTTTTAAACTTAACGGATTAGTTCAATGAAAATTAGCCCATGATTTACTCACCCTCAAGCCACCCTAGGTGTATATGACTTTCTTCTTTCTGATGAATACAATCAGAGTTATATTAATAAATATCCTGATGTTTCCATGCTTTATAATGGCAGTGAACAGGGTCCATTGAGTTTGAAGCTCAAAAAAGTGCATCCATCCATCATAAACGTACTCCACAAGGCTCCGGGGGGTTAATAAAGGGCTTTATAAAGTAAAATATCTAGTTTCCGGCAGACCGCCTTCTGTATTCAACTTACGAAGAAAGTGTAATGCCTCTCGCAGTTCAAAACGCTTACGCTACGTCCTAGTCATATGTCGCGCCAGTTACGCTTTTTCCATAAGTTGAATACAGAAGGCAGTTCAATGACGTCAAGGCTGTTATGTGATTGGTTAACAAGGCACACGTGATCCAAGTTACGCTTTCTCCAATGTAGGTCCACGGACCCTGCTATATCCCAATAATAATACCATCTCTACTCTGGTTAGAGCTAAACTCTGCAGGACGTTGGCCCTCAAGAACCAGGATTGGACACCCCTGGTTTAGATAATCACACTGATGAGCATGTAGTAATTACTATGAATTTTCATTCATATCATTAAATGTCTGGATCAGGGACAGGGGTAAAACATTAACGTCTTTACATAAAAGGCATTTGAAAAATAGCAACAATAAATGATGAAGGCATGGAAAATCTACCTGGCCTTCATATATCAAAAAAGAAAGAAGTAAAGAAAAAAAATTTTTTTTTCATAAAAATCAACCCCTAAGACAGAGTCCACCAAAGTTCAAGAAACACCCCCACACAATTACTTAAATATGATGTATAAGAATTTCACAGCATTGCGAGATAAACTACAGATAATGTTCCGATAATCCGAAAAGTCTTGTTTACCACTTCTCACTTCCTACACAGGTTAGAAGTTTACTGAACACCCAGATGACCCAAGGTTTCAGGGTTTTGCTGTTCTTGACATCTGGCTGCAAAAAGCATGTTTTTTTGAATGCAGTGGAAGTCTTTTTGGATAAAAGCATTTGCCAATTTTGACTATTCAGCACATCAACATTTAACATTTGAGCACGTCATACATTTTTGAATGTGATTAAATACACACTGCACAGAATATATATCTTACAATGCAATGCTCTCAACTTGACATTATAATAATATCCTTTTATTATAATTTTTTTTTTTTTTTTTTTGCCTCGTTATGTTTGAACTGCTGCAAGACATGTTTACACAAACTTGGATTAAAAAGAAAAATAACGGTATTTATTTCCAAGATTATAACTGGATGTCACTCACCATCAACATGATATCATGTGACATGTATCATACCACTGTTTTAAATTATGTAATGCATGTTGTTTTACATACTATTTAAAAAAAGTGTAGTGCATAATGCCCAGTATTTTGTAAATAGTTTTCATATCTGCAGTGATGATGACCCATAATGCAATGTTCTTATCCAATCTGCTGCTAATGAAAAATGACTATATGAGAACATAATCCATTTTGATATAATCGGCCCCTGGCTGTCTGTTATAAGCATTGTAATCCGGGCGTTCAGCTAGGGCTTGAGAGTGGAACGATTAGTCACAGGTCACCTGGGAGCAACTGCGATTAGCAAATCCTATAGGCCATACCAGCAGACCGCCTTGTTTCTTAGCATTATTTTTTACTTCACGTGCCTCGTAAACTTTAATCAGAATAACTTCCCCTCCGTCTTGCAGCGACATCTCTTCTCTTCTCTGATGATGAGGGCGGGGCCACCTGTCACTCACATGAGATCCACCAATAGCGAACAACAACCATCTAATCAATTCCCCATGGACAAAATCAAGCCCCTCCCTACATTTTTTCTTGTTCGAGAAGCCGTTTCACTCAGTCATAATAGGGAGGAAAAACTATTGTAACTTCTGTTGCATTCCGACTTAATATAACACAAGCTAAGGTGTTGTTCCACAGGTAATACTTATACAACAGTTCGATAAACAAGAATTTTTTACATTTTAGACACAATATTACCATTTACTTTGTGTAGGCCTATTTCTGTTCCGCCAACAACAATAATTCCAAACGAAGTCAAAGCAGAATCAAATCTCCAAGCAAAACAGTGGCGGTGTTTCTTTCCTGAATGAATCTGCGTTATTCAGTTCAGTTCATGAATCAGTTCAGTAAATCATGCATACTCACTCATAAAGACTCTTTATGCAAATACTATTTCCACCAGATAAAGATTAAGATATAGTAGAAACCAGTGTTTGGGAAAGTTACTTTTAAAAGTAATGCATTACAATATAGCGTTACTCCCTAAAAAAGTAACTAATTGCATTACTTAGTTACTTTTTAAGGAAAGTAAAGCGCTACGTTACTTTTTGTATTACTTGCATTACCTCGTTAAACAAGGATGCACAAATAAGAAATGAGAAGCATCCTCTTCAGCAATAAAAAATGATCTAAAGTCATTTTTTGCTTATTAGTATAATTGAATCTTAAAAGATCAGTAGCAAAGACACTGGTTAATAAAGTGAGATTAAATACATAATGTATATTTGTGTAATTTAACACATCTAATTATTGCAGGTTTGCATAGTATTTTTAGTTTGCATTTCACTGTTTTTATTCATTTTGAGAAATACTGAATGTTTTTGTGCGAGTGAGATGAGTAAATGCATGCTCACATTAGCCTAGAACTACAATAACCATCAGGTTTACATACAACGCCTCTGCACTCACTCCCGATTTCACGTAACATGGAGACAGGAGAGGTGTCAGTCAATACATAGGAAAATAAAGTAACTTGTGTTACTTATTTGAAAAAAGTAACTCAGATGTTTTGTTGTAAATTTAAAAGTAATGTGTTACTTTACTAGTTATTTGAAAAAAGTAATCTGATTACATAACTCACGTTACTTGTAATGCATTAGCCCCAACACTTGTACCAACTGTAAGAATCACATGTAAGTATTCCGAATTCAGGCACTTAATTTCATTCCTAAATGAATCAGTGTTTTGAAAGTATTGAGTGAATCAATCAGTTATAAAGACGGTCAGTTGCCGCCACCTACTGGCGTAATGACATAACCTACAGAAAGAGTCCAATCTCGCATACTTTTGTAGCTGCTATTCTATTAATGTACAAGCAGAGTCATTCAGACAGTCACAAGTCCTAGTGGGTATTGAGTATACTAAAGTGAGTGCAATGAGTAGTAGCTGTGACTTTTACATTTATTTTATTTTTCCATTTTCTGTGATGTCACTCTAACAGAGGGATGGGGTACCCAGAAGCCCAGGCCATGGATGAGTTTCCAGTACAGAGAAAAGGGGAAAGATTGCCCTTTCAGGTAACAAACCTCATCCTTTTATCTTTGCAATTAACTTTTAATGTATATATAAATTTTTAAATTTTTTTTAGCCAACTTTTTTTTAATTTAAAGTCACACATGCTCAACACTTTAGGTCACAAATCACATAAAAAAGCCACCAAAGGGTGCACAAACTCTGCTGGGTGACAAGTTTGTGTACTAAAGCCACCCAGGCCTGTAAACCATATTTGCCTTTGGTGACAGAGCCTAGAATATAGCATTTTCTTTTTTGCTCTTCTGTTTTTTTGTTTGTTTGTTTGTTTTTTGTTTTTACTTGAGCCTAATATCTGTTATTTGGCATCTACTGTATGACCCATAATTTATATAGTCTCTGTAAAATCTATACTTGCATCTAACTTCTGATGTCTGCATATACTGTTACATTTATCATGTAGCTAGTTCTAATGCTGTGCTTTAAGGGTGTGTCTTAAAATTTAGTCGAAAGTTCATTGGTTACTTCCACATGTGAACTGTCCAATGGCATATGGATTTACTTTTTCCCCACCACTTTTTTTTTTTTTTAATCTTATTTTTTTTATATAAAGTTGCCAGCCAGCACCAGTATTTTTGATTTCTGAACATGCAATATATCAAAAGAAAGAACAGAGCCTCTGCTTTTAGACAAACAAACAAAAAATAAACATTTTTATTCTAGCTTCATGCATTCTTTTTTTATCAATACTTGAATGTGGGTAAGTTTATAAAAAAAAAGCAACATTTTGAGCAAAAAGCTGAGAAAATCACGTTTTTGTCAAAGACTACATCTGGATGGGATTCAGAACGATGATCAAAACACAGATGGAGTAGATCGAGTCCTGTAGCTCGTCCTGGGTCGACATTTCATTCAGTAACATTAGGCAGTTTTGATTTATATGCTGTTTAATGTTGATGTTCGTGTAATTTTATGCTATCGCATATGCTATCGCTTGTTTCTGCTTCTTTTTCGCCTGTTTTTTTTATTTTTCTCCTTTGTTTTGATCAGGAGATTCTTTCAGACTCTTTCAGAAGATGTGTCATAGCGCCCCCTACCGTATAACAGTGAAAACACAGAAAGCCATGTCAATGGCGGCGAAAGAGTTCAGAAATGCAATGGGTCAATTCTTTTTAAGCCTGGTGTCCACTGTTCGATTTTGGCCACGATTTGGCTGTCTAAATCCTTATGCTTGTCAAGATTCCTATGATCCAAGGCCAAAATCTGTAGTCTTTGATTGCTAGTTGGACATGTTCACCGATAGTCGATTAATGACCATTGTGATCAAATTTTATCTCCAATGAAATTCTGGTAGTGTCAGAAGTTTTGAGGCGCAGTGTGGCTTTTCCTGCGACAACCGGCAAATCAAAGACAAGCCTTCTCAACACAAGCCATGATCAAAATTAACGCTAGAGATTGTTTTGTTTGCTAGCCACCAATTCAATTCTGCATGTAAATGCAGCTCACACACAGTCACTAAACTAGATTTTAGTATTTACTTTGTGTACCAGATTTTTTTTAATGAAACTTTTTAACGTCTATTTATTTGTCAATTTGATTACTTTTTTTGCATTCGTTTTAAGTCCTCCATAAGCAGCAACTATAAGTTAGCCATTCATGCGTTGATTTACCCCAAAAACTGAAGCTCAGTGTAAATTTCAGCATTGCTGTGTTATTTTAGTGGTCCAGCATTATCAACATTGGCTCAGCCAATGGCACGAGTTTGTGTTTGTGCAAACAATAAGGGGGAAACTGTTTGGAAATTGTGTTGCAGTTCCATTTGGTGCCATTAGTTGTTCACAGCAGCTTTAAACCTCATTTGGGGACTTAAAAGCCACATATGTAATATGCTTAAAAGCACATCAATAATGTGGTTATGTTGTAGCAATGCTTATCCACATTTTGATTTATTTGATAATAATTGCTGATTCCCTCACTAGTTTTTAAGTAAGAGACCACAAAGAGTCTCATGGTAATCACGTGCCAAAATTTCACAATGGGGTTGAGCTTTCGTCATTCACTTTGAGCCAAACATGACTGACCTGAAGAAACCTCAGGAACCACTGTTGTGCAAACACCATTTAAGACTAAAGTTTTCTCCTTCCTATATTATCCCCTCTCTTCATCCTTTATTTTGCAGATCTTCCCAGATCCAATAGAAGTAGTTTTGAGTACTGAAGGCACTCTGACCTGCGCACCGCAGGGGAAGGAGCGCCTGCCGTCCATTGTGGTGGAGCCTACTGATGTCAGTGAGGTGGAGAGCGGTGAGCTGCGCTGGCCCCCGGAAGACATGGACTTCGATGAAGATGAAGATCTGTTCTTGGAGCAGTGCATCCCACCTGCTAACATCGCCGACTGGGGGGATGATGAAGAAGAGAGCTCTGTCATTGAAAACCACCAGCAGACCACTTCTCTGTTAGGTACTTACAACAGCTTTCACAACCATTCAGAACAATAACTAGGCCAACACAAAATGTTTTGGGGGGAACATGGATGTTAGCATCACCCTGGTTCCCATGACAAAAACCCATCAGGATTTTCCCATTACTGTGTGTATTACTGCAGTATTAGTGCAGTGTTAGAGCACTTTTATATTTACAAGAGTTACTTTTTTCAAATAAGTAACGCAAGTTACTTTGTTTTCCCATTTATTGACTGATGCACTTTCCTGTCCCCATGTTGAGACAAGTGCAGAGGCGTTGTGTGTGCTGTGTAAACATGATGGTTATTGTAGTTATAGACTATCACAATATTGCGTAAACCTGCAATAATTAAATATGCTAAATAATACAAATGTACTTTATGTATTTAATCTCACTTTATTAACCAGTGTCTTTGCTGCTGATCTTTGATGATCCAATTCAACCATACTAATAAGCAAAAATGACTTCAGATAACAATCACATTTGTGTTTCATTTGTTTTTATTGCTGAAGTAAGGCCCTGTCCCAAATGGCAAACTTCATATGCACTTTTGGTCTTGTGGACTTACAATGGCTGCCGTATGCGCATGTCTGCTTCACAAGGTCGTAGGGTGTCCCATTTGTCATTTTAGGTTTCAGAAGGGTGCTCGCAAACGGCCCCTTTGTGGTCGATATGCGCCCTTGATGCACACTGAAGCGAGCTCCGCAGCAGACTTCTTCCCAAAAGTCAAAGCGGCGTTACGTCAAGAAAGTGCGGACTCGTAGGAAGGCCATGAGTGTTTAGGGTGCCATTTGGGCCTAATAGTGTTGAACTTTCTTCTCCTGCGTCCTCTTCTTCTGCAATCCAGAATGGCAGCACAGTTGAAAGGTCTGTTTGAGCTGCGCCCTCTACTGTAGTTTGAATTTGCATTTCCTTCAGCCTGAGTTTTATTCATTTCACTTTTGGTGTGAAAGTACCTTTACATTTGCCAAAAATATTTTTTTTTATAAAAAAAAATTTTTTGTTATTAAAAAACAAGCAAGCTAGTCCAGCCCAGGTGAGAAATAATGCAAAAGTAACTTGACACATTACTTTCTATAAAAAGTAACTAAGTAATACAATTAGTTACTTTTTTAGGGAGTAACGCATTACTTTTAAAAGTAACTTTCCCCAGCACTGAATATAAGTATAATATAATAAATATAGTATACTTATATTTATTATATTATACATACTATATTTATAATATAAGTAGCCTATTATTGTAACGGTTGGTTGCCGTATATACATCGCACGAATGAAGGAGATTCAGATTAACAGTCTTTAATGACAAAATGCTCAGGAGAACATAAAACAACCAACTTAACACATACGAGGACGGACAAAGAACTAAGGAGAACTCAAAGCCTAATGCTGCCTTCACGTGCTATCGGAGTTTCCTAGTTAAAAATTGCACATGAACGCCCTCTGATGTCGTGTTTACCACTGGGAAGTTTGGAAATGATTTTGATACCCAAATTCCTGAGATGGGCGTGCCATAAACTTTAAACATGGTCGAGGGGCGAACTACTGTTATGACAGATTTATGATTTATTAGTTTTTTTTCCCCACAACAGCTAGATTGTCTTGTCTTATCATTAATGTAGTGCATATTTACATATATGAATAATCATTTAAAGCGTATTGTACGTTTTATACACAGCGAAAATAGCCTGCATTTGACCGAAATTACAGAATCTTCAGCAAGCAGACTATTGCATTGTGAATGTTTATACAGTTGTCAGTGCATGGGTCATTAAATATAATGTTGGTTTTAATATTTTCCCAAGACTTTCCAAATAAATAGACAAGAATAAACCTGGCATCCTCCATGATTCCTGTTCATTCAGACAACAAAGCACTTGAATGCAACAAGCTCATAATCACGACTTCTGAAGTGGGAATTATGAAATTTCCGATAGCACGTGAAGGCAGCTTAAATGCATGGGAACAAACAAAGAGAACTAATTAGGAAACAGCTGAACAGAATGACTAATCAAGGAGACTAATGAGGACTCAAGCAGACATGTGACAGAAACAAAGCAAACAAGACTCAAACTGAACATAACAGAATAGACACGTTCAAATTATAAATAAAATAATAACTGGCACAGATTTAACAAAATTTCCCCTTGTTTGGCAAATAAGTAATTGACGGACAATTACATATATATTACCATCATTTTATTATGTAAGCTTTACACCGATCAGGCATAACATTATGACCACTAATATTCCTAATATTGTGTTGGTCCCCCTTTTGCTGCCAAAACAGCCCTGACCCATTGAGGCATGGACTCCACTAGACCCCTGAAGGTGTGCTGTGGTATCTGGCACCAATATGTTAGCAGCAGATTCTTTAAGTCCTGTAAGTTGTGAGGTGGGGCCTCCATGGATTGGACTTGTTTGTTCAGCACATCCTACAGATGCTCGATTGGATTGAGATCTGAGGAATTTGGAGACCAAGTCAACACCTCAAACTCGTTGTTGTGCTCCTCAAACCATTCCTGATCCATTTTTGCTTTGTGGCAGGGCACATTATCCTGCTGAAAGAGGCCACAGCCACCAGGGAATACCATTTCCATGAAAGGGTGTACATGGTCTGCAACAATGCTTAGGTAGGTGGTACGTGTCAAAGTAACATTCACATGGATGGCAGGACCCAAGGTTTCCCAGCAGAACATTGCCCAAAGCATCACACTGCCTCCGCCGGCTTGACTTCTTCCCATAGTGCATCCTGATGCCATGTGTTCCCCAGGTAAGCGACGCACACGCACCTGGCCTTTTACGTGATGTAAAAGAAACCGTGATTCATCAGACCAGGCCACCTTCTTCCATTGCTCCGTGGTCCAGTTCTGACGCTCACGTGCCCACTGTTGGCGCTTTTGGCGGTGGACAGCGGTCAGCATGGGCACCCTGACTGGTCTGTGGCTATGCAGCCCCATACGCAACAAACTGCGATGCACTGTGTATTCTGACACCTTTCTATCAGAACTAGCATTAACTTCTTGAACAATTTGATCTACAGTAGCTCGTCTGTTTGATCGGACCACACGGGCCAGCCTTCGCTCCCCACGTGCATCAATGAGCCTTGGCCGCCCATGACCCTGTCACCGGTTCACCACTGTTCCTTACACACTTTTGATAGATACTGACCACTGCAGACCGGGAACACCCCACAAGAGCTGCAGTTTTGGAGATGCTCTGACCCAGTCGTCTAGCCATCACAATTTGGCCCTTGTCAAACTTGCTCAAATCCTTACACTTGCCCATTTTTCCTGCTTCTAACACATCAACTTTGAGGACAAAATGTTCACTTGCTGCCTAATATATCCCACCCACTAACAGGTGCCGTGATGAAGAGATAATCAGTGTTATTCACTTCACCTGTTACATAATGTTATGCCTGATCAGTGTTAATATTAATTAGTGAGTCCACAGACTCATTCTCTGGCTTGGGTATGTAGAGCATTCACAGCTTATATAGACTGCACACCCCTGCAGTATATATTTTCCCTCAGTTTTTTCTTATACTTCTCTATCAAGCTCCTAAATCTCATTTTACACAACAGGGGGTAACAGATATTGTTTTTTTTTTATGTCAAAACGGGTATGATGTGGCAACACCAAGCGTTTTTGACTTCAGCACCATCACAGAGGGTTACACAGTATGTATACATTACTAATGCAATGCTCATTTTCAGTTTCTTTTTCATTAGAGAAGTTTCGTTGTTTATGTTTGTTTTAGGTTTGTTTCATTTTCTATCTCCGTCTGTCTGTCTGTAGATCTTCAAACAGATGACTTTAGGGACGACACCCCAACTCTACCTCCAGAGAGTGCTTCCGCTCTGAACTGATGCCCACCAAACCCGCCCTGTTCTCAGCGTCTGAATTTAGATCACAACATGTTGAACCTGTGCTGCCACATCTCATGTAGGACGCTTTCCTGAATAGCAGTTTACAGAAGAATGAATTGGAGCATGCTTTGATTGCGGTCTGATTGTGGTCGCACATTAACACAAGATTCAACTGACACTTTCACTATAGAAAAGAGAGCGGCGGCAACTTGTGAAGACTGTAGTCAACATGAAATTATATATTGTAAAAAGTAGCTCAAAAGTAGTCTCCACAGTTGTGTCTTTTTAATTGCAAACTAGTCAGCATTTTCACATTTCCCTTTATCATGCAGATCTGAAAAAGAAGGAAGAAAGAGGAAGGAACATTTTTGTGATGTTACTTTTTCATCTGTGACAGATGGTTATGCAGTGGAGAAGTTGAGAAATGTTGTAATGGAACTTTTCTTGCAGTGCTTTGAAAGAAAAAATGTATTTTGTATCATGTCGGTCCCCTTTTTCTTTTACCCATGTCAGTTTTTGTGTTGATGTATTTCAGTCATGTCCAAATTACATTTTAACCATCAAGTGCACCTCTGAATAGAAAACAAAACTTCAAACCGTGCAGTGTATTGTGTGTTTTATACCAAACTGAAAAAACAAAGTTTTACTTTGTGTAATGTTTTCCAAAGCAACTTTGTGAAACATTTCTCTTTGCAATATGTATTTTCCTCAAAGGATTATTACCAAATGAAAACTATTTAAAGCAATAAAATACATCAGTGCCACTACTGAAAATCATTTTGTAGTTCAGATTCTTGTCTCTAACAATTACGTCCAATAATAATGAAAGAAAAAACAAAACAAAGAAAATCTGCTGATTCGAATAGCGAGATAGACAGAATCCTTTTCAGTTCCAGTTCCAAATGATTCCTCTATTAACCTTTTTAGCCACCCACTGTTTCGAACATCATGTAAAAAGTGCTTACACAACACTGCTGAGGAAAAGGCTTGGTTCACAGCACCTTGCAATCATTTCCTGGCTTTAAGGGACGCAAAAATAACCTGAATCACATTTGCTGTCGCAGATCTGCACAACTTCACAGGTATTTTTTAATTCATTTGGATAGAATTTTTTTAGCATGATTAGAGTTGTACTAATGTATTATTATAATTTCTTCCTTTTGTGGACAAAAGAAGACTATTTAAAAAAAAAAAAGTCTTTTCTTACGAAAAAGAAGTTTATTCAAGTGTGCTATTAGTATACTTCTTTTAAACTAAAAAATAAGAAAGTATACTTTCAGTCTACTTTTTATGTACTTCTAAGAAATATACTTCAAATGCACTTAAGTATACTTGACTTATACTGACAGAAAGGTCTAAGTATATTTTGACTATACATGCCCACTTTTGATCGAGATATACTTATAATTAAGTATTCTAAATATACTTAATCTTTTTGATTTTAGTAGCCTATTAAAATACTTTTTTCACATAGTTTTACATACTGTCTTACATACACATATCGTCTGAAAGGTCTGAGTTTCAAGGTTCCATATCTGGCAACTGTTTTGTGATAGAAGTGATATTTGGACAGAAATTTAGTAATTTGTTACAGGAGAATGCAACAAAAAAAATCTATGGAATGTGGATGACACCCGGTGGCTATTTTTGGTATAGCGCCTAAACAAAATCTCATGGGAACTTCAATTTTTGTGATATCAACTTTAAATTTGGAACACAACTTGGTTAGACATATGGCTTTGATTTTGTAGTATTTTTTAATTTAATTATAGAGTAATTTTTTTTGTAAAATATATATTTTATATAAAATTATTTAGTGCTATTTTTAGTAATTTAGTAATAAAAATATTTAGTACAGCATGTTTAATTTACAGTAAATTTAAACTTCCATACTTTTCATACTTTCATTTTTTGAAGTGCTTTCACTTCAGCAATAATCTGCTGAGTGTCTTCTTTAAAACAAGACCAAACTTAGGTCTATATTTCAAAGCATTCTTGAATTTCAGCCATTTAAGTTTGGATAGTGCATTTTCACGTCTATTCTCAAAAAGGGGGGTGACAGTTAAAGGTGCACTGTGTAAATTTTAGCGGCATCTAGCGGTGAGGTTGCGAATTGCAACCGCTCACCCCTCCCTTTCGAAGCACATAGAGAAGCTACGGTGGCCGATACAGGACAAAGATGTCGTCGTCTGAGACAGCAGAGAGTAGCTAGCGCTCTGTAGAGCAGTTCGTCCGTTTAGGGCTACTGTAGAAACATGGCGGTGCAAAATGACGATTTCACTGTAAGGGGACCCGTGGTGTATGCAGATAGAAATGGCTCATTCTAAGGTAATAAAAACATAACGGTTCATTATGTAAGGTCTTTATACACCACTGAAAACATAGTTATGTATATTATATTGCATTTCTGTCAATAGATCCTCATAAATATTACACACTGTACCTTTAAGGGGTTAAGTAGTTTGAATTAGAATTATTAGATTTGGGGGGGGGCCACCTATCAATATTATTGTCCATAACCACATTGAAATCCCCCCCAAAAACCAAATAAGAGCTGGGGTAGTTATTTAACAGTGAAAGTATACATTCTTCCATTTGATAAAAGAAATTTTCATTTTGTTTTTGTTGATTGAATCCGTCGAGATTGGTAACAATAAACATCATATCTGAAAATTCAAGTAAAAGACAAATATATCGACCATTTGGATCATTTCACAGTCTGAAAACAGAATTTTCCCCTTAAAGTGATGAAGATGCAATCCCCAGCTGAGCTTGATGTTCCATGGGACATCCACAGGTCCATGCCCCATTGTGATCTCCAAAAATTGAAAAAATAAATAAATAAATAAAAGTCTGAGTTAAACTGTTTAAGGTATAAGCTTTACGTTTGGTAGGGTTTCTTAGCCCTTTAACATTCAAAGAAAGAATAGACAGAACCATGACAGAAAAAAGAAAAAAAAAGAAGGAAAAAAAAAGAAAACTTTGAACTGAGAACTTTAAGAAAATATGATAATAACGTAGCAAGGAATCACACTTGTCTAAGAAGTCTATGAGCATAACCAAGCTCAGCAAATTCTATAATAACAAAAATATATATAAATCAATACCAATGTATAGATGTAGTGCAGTAAAAAATATAGACTCATAAATTATTAACATTAGAACAGGAGGAGTATAAAGGAATAGGTAATCATCACATTGTCAAACAAACTATAATATTAAAGCTCCTCATTTTTTTTTCCAACAAATTCTAAACTAAACCCATTGACTATTATATAAAGTGCAATGTTAAACGTTTTAATAGAAATCCTTAAAGGGATAGTTCACCCAAAAATTAAAATTAGCCCATGATTTACTCACCCTTAAGTTATCCTAGGTGTATATGTCATTTTTCTTTCAGACGAATACAATCGTAGTTATATTAAAAAATGTCCTGGCGCTTCCATACTATGGAATGCCAAGTCTGCCAAAATTAAAAATAAATAAATAAATAAATACGTAAATAAATATACAAATAAATGTAAAAAACCCAAATATAAATAAATAAATATATAAATAAATATACATAGAAAAGCAAAAAAACAAAAATAAATAATTATTTATACATTTATTTCCTTGTTTATATATATATTTATTTTTTTCCACATTTATTTATTTATTCTTTTATTTATTTCCACATTTATTCATTTCTACATTTCTTTATTTCTACATTTATTCATTTTTACATTTATGTGTTTCTACATTTCTTTATTTCTACATTTCTTTGTCCATAGGGAAATGAGGAGGGCGTGGTTTACCTCAGACATAGCAATCGAGCTCAGAGTAGGCGAGGGCGAAGCGTTGAGGCCACAGTGACACCTTGTGGTGTGGCCGAAATACAATAAGTATAGCCTACTGACGTTGATACTGTCTGTGATGAATGACTTGGATAGGTATATGGCCAAAATCTTACTGTGTGACATGGATAGGTTACTCTTTATTCCGGACATGGCCGTAGAACACCGTCTGGTCTGGATTTGTAAAATGTCATGGGCTAACATACATGAACAGCAACATCTTCAACAGATCTGTTAACAGGGAGTATGAAATGGAAGCGCTTGATATTTTCCATTACCGGTCAGAACACACGGAAAGGAAGCAGCGCACATATAGGCTACAGTGAAGTCGACGCAAGCATATTGATCAATGCATTTGAAACAAGACCACAAATTCACTTCACATTCATATTTCCTATTTGTACATGCACAAACGCTTAAAATGCAATGCATATTTCAAAGATCCAAAATAGAACGAGGCGTTGGTTACAGTAGAACATTTTGCCGCGTTGCGTCACTTCACATGTGGACAGTCACAGCATCACTGAGTATAATGGTTTTTTCTTGGTGTGGTCTTATTATTAATCACACGTCTTAGGCAAAGTTATCAACTGAAAATATACAGAATTAGATAAATCAAATGTGCCCATGGAAACGGATCTGGTGAAACACACACGCCATGCATTAAACATACACAGATGCATCATCCTCTTTCAAACAACACCTGTCGCGTGCCCTCATATTTTTGAGCTAACTGCATTTTAATGTAACTTCCAAAAACAGTACTGACAGCAACAGAAACAAATTTATTTTCTATTAAGCGGTGGTAGTCTTTAGCCTACCCCCATAAACTGATGTCCAGGGGCAACCTTATGACCTATGACTTAACTCGTGATATAAGATTTTGGCCATATACCTATCCAACTCATTCATCACAGACAGTATCAACGTCAGTAGGCTATACTTATTGTATTTCGGCCACACCACAAGGTGTCACTGTGGCCTCAACGCTAAAGAAAAGTAGAAATACATAAACGTAAAAATAAAGAAATGTATAAATAAATAAAAGAATAAATAAATAAATGTGGAAAAAAATAAATATATACATAAATAAGGAAATAAATGTATAAATAATTATTTATTTTAGTTTTTTTGCTTTTCTGTGTATATTTATTTATTTTTACTTTTTTACATTTCTTTGTATATTTATTTATGTATTTATTTGTTTTTAATTTTGGCAGACTTGACATTCCATACTTCCAAGGGTTACGTGAATGGCCGTTTCTGTTTTGAAGTCCATAAAAGTGCATCTATCCATCATAAAAGTGCTCCATATGGCTTCAGGGGGTTAATAAAGCCTTCTGAAGTGAAGCGATGTGTTTATGTGAGAAAAATATCCATATTTAAAACTTTATAAACTAAAATGACTTCCGACAGACGGCCGTAGGCATTGATTTACGTTGAAAGAGTAACCCTTGACTTGACGCATGACGTATTGACAAACGCGGATTTCGATATAAGAGAAGAGGGGTTTGAGTTTGTTGCCCAGCCCTGTTTGTTTGAACCGCGAGAGGCGTCAAAGCTTGCGATACACCTACATCCTGCGTCATATATATATTCCGTCAGGTGTTATTCTTTTGCCTTAAGTCGACTTGCGTAGGCCGTCTGCCGGAAGCTAGTTATTTTAGTTTTTAAAGTTTTAATTATGGAAATTTTTCTTACACAAACACATCGCTTCACTTCAGAAGGCCTTTATTAGCCCCCCCCAAATCCTCTATTTTTAAATTGTTGCTCCTGAGAAAGGGAGAGTCTTTCGCTGCCCGCCAAATTGCATCACAATAGAAGCGCGAGGTAAGTTAAACTGAAAGATGATCCGCCTAGGTTTGTCGCTGCTCATCTGTTTACGACCAAGTCGATGTACAGTGTCAACAATGTATGGAAGTTTGTCCTTTGCTTCTGCTGGCAAACCTGGATAACATTATCCTGAACATACTCCCTCTCCTTTTAACATCGTTAACTTCGGCACTCGCAAACTTAACAGCTGTCTTTATGTCGGCTCTGTTTGGTGTTTTCAGTTTTTTTTCAATGCGCGATCGCTCGTGCATTCTTTCCAGGGCGTCAGATTAATTGTTAAAGGATCATGAAACCCTAAACCAAATTTTCTGAGATTTTTGAGTTATGTGTGTTGAACATCATAGAAGACAATGTTACCATCTGTTAGTTTTGAATGTGGCAGAAAACTAGTTAAACTGGCGCTTCAAACAGTGAGATCGCAAGATACAGTAAGTGAGAGATGCATTAATGGGTCAGAAACGAGTGTTTGCTTTTGCTCTGTGAGTTTCTGCGTTGCATATGTTCTCTTCAATAGATCCTGAGTCTACACTGTGAGTGTAACCTCTCTTCAAACGGCTTATAAAAACTCCAGAAAATAAGTCTCAAAAGTTATCAAAGACGCAACAGCGTGTTCATATTAATCGTGCATGATATGTATTTATGTAACGGTGAGCTTACAAAACCATATGTATATTGTGTTGCAGGTAATGGTATTTTGCAGCGTGCATTTGTGGGAAGCTTTGATGCTTTTAATGAGAGCGAAATAAAACTGTCTGAATCAGAAGCCGTTACTGTGTTGCACGCCCACTTTCATAGCATTTTTGTAGCATCAACTGTGGTGAGAACTGACTGTGCTGAAACAGGGGGTTTCATGACCCTTTAAAGGGATAGTTCACCCAAAAATGAAAATTCTGTCATTAATTTCTCACCTTCATGTCGTTCCAAACCCGTAAGACCTTCGTTCATCTTCAGAACACAAATGAAGATCTTTTTGATGAAATCCTTTCCGACCCCTCCATAGACAGCAATTTAATTAACACTTTCAAGGCCCAGAAAGGTAGTAAATACATCGTTAAAATAGTCCATGTGACTCCAGTGGTTCAACCTTAATTTTATGAAGCGATGAGTATACTTTTTGTGCGCAAAAACAAACAAAAATAATGACTTTATTCAACAATTTCGTTCTAGCCTGTGTCAGTATCAATATTGGCAGTATCACAGCTCTCTATCTTCCGATGTTTAACTACAGGAGACTCACATGGAGTTTGGGAAAGAGGAGGAAATATTATCTCAACAGGCATGATATCGGCAGAATCCATTTCTGACTTGAGGTAATCGTGCAAATTTCCGAAAAATGAGTCTTGCTACGTCGCCGAGGTAGCTTTATTAGCAGGATTAGCCTTGACTTGGCATGCATTCTTGGTTTTCCTCTTCTCAGATTTTCCCATTCTCAATCATTCTAATCGTTACTGCAATCATATATGCACCGAAGGGTCTCTATTACTGCATTACAGATTAAAATATTAGTTTGAATTTGCGGAGCTCTCTAAAGCACGACTTGTCAGAGTGATTGAAGATTGCTGACGCAAATGTAAAATAACGGAATCAAAAAACTGCCTAACGTTACTGAATGAAATGTCGAACCCATGAAGAGGAAATGACTGTGAAGCTTTGGGGGTGTTGATGGACTCGATTAGCCTGACAAGGCTATCCGAGGGGCGGGATAAACGGTTGTCTTTCAATTTCCCTCTGCACACAATAGGATAGCACTACAACCAACCAGAGCAACGAAGAAGGTGAAGCGGAGCTAGTTGATAGATTAAACTTTTGCCGTATCCAGTCGGCAAAACTTAGAACACATCTTCCTTTTTTAAGAATGACTTCAGTGCCGTTCTTTGTTCTTTTCTCAAAGAAAAGCTTAACTCCAAGTCTTCCAGAGTCACGGCCAAAGCCGATTCGGAACTGTCGCAACTCCGCCGTCATTACGTTAAGCCCGCCCACCGACTCCATGCACGATGTGACTGGCCTGACTAGAGTTTGGTTTTTCAAACTTGCAAGCCAACGGAGAGTTGCTAGATGACTCTGGCTCCAAATTACATTTGCTGCTGCTAGGGTGTGTCTAGATTTCTAGGCTAGGACTCGATCTACTCCATCTGTGTTTTGATCATCGTTCTGAATCCCATCCGGACGTATTCTTTTTAAAAAAAAGCAACATTTTAAACAAAAAGCTGAGAAAATCTTTTTTCTTTCAAAAAATCTTTCATTTTTGTTAATGAAACTTTCTCACATTCAAGTGTTGATAAAAAGGATGCATGAAGCTACAATAAAATGTTTTTAAATTGGAAAGAGTTAAAGTACAGGTAAAGGTATATTTCAATTATAAAAAAAAATAATAGGCTACCTAAATAGAAACATAGTAGTATACTTAAATAGTAAACTATAAGTATGATGTTATGTTCACTTAAAGAAAACTTACAAGTAGACTTGCAGTATAAAACTACTAAACTAGTAGTTTACTTTACTTAGTACACTTCAAAGTGTACTTTCATAAACTAAGAAAATAGTAAACTTATAGTATACTTATAAGTTCACCTGTAGTGCAGATGCAGTACAAATGAAAAACGTAGTTGTGAACTAGTTTACTATACTGTTACACTTATAGTACACTTAAACATACTTTTATACACTAAAAGGTGGGCCAATCAGTATTGAAATTTTACACTTACAAGTTTACTACTAGTTTGTTGATATTAGTATACTTACTACATAAAGTATACTTAAAAATATACTTGAACATGACTTAAGTATACTTTATAAAATGAACTTGAAGTATACTTCTTCTTTGCACATTTTCTGTTAATTCTCTCTTTCTTGTTTCACAGCTGAAATGGAGGAGGGTGATCTTTATTTTGACAATTCTGACTTTTTAAATGAAACTTACCCTTGTGATGACACTGAAAACTGTACCGGTATGGTGTTCCCCTCTGAAACGCCATTGTCCCAGATAGGGTTCCGGCACTGGATCGCTCTGGTCTGCTACAGCATTGTGTTCCTGTTGGGTGTCCCTGGGAACGGTCTGGTGGTGTGGGTGACCGCGTTCCGAATGCCGAACTCCGTGAACGCGCAGTGGTTTCTAAATCTGGCCATCGCGGATCTGCTGTGCTGCTTGTCGTTGCCTCTCCTCATGGTGCCGCTCGCCCAGGACCAACACTGGCCTTTTGGTGACTTGGCTTGCAAATTACTCTACGGTCTGTTCTACATGATGATGTACTGCAGCGTTCTGCTTCTGGTTGTGATCAGCTTGGACCGTTTCCTTCTGGTGACCAAACCGGTGTGGTGCCAGAACCACAGGCATCCCAGGCAGGGCCGCTGCGTCTGTTTCGTCGTCTGGATTCTCGCTCTCCTTGGAGGTTCTCCTCAGTTTGCTCATATGGGGACATATGAAGCGAGCGAGACTAAAACATTGTGCGCTAGCTTCTACAGTAGCTTACATCACGCATGGGCCGTAACCCTTACCCGCAGTTTTCTGTCTTTTCTGCTGCCTTTTCTGATCATCTGCGCCAGCCACTGGAAGGTTTACCACACAACGAGCTCTGGGCGAGGACAAAGAGGCAGCGACAAGTCGGCCCGGACGCTGCGTGTCATCTTGGCGTTGGTGCTCAGCTTCTTCCTATGCTGGCTTCCCCTACAGATCGTGGATCTTCTGCTGTTGGTAACATACGGACAATCACAGAGTCTTGAAGCCAATCTGCGTCTGGCCCATGTGCTGACGCTCTGTTTGGCTTACATTAACAGCTGCCTGAACCCACTGCTCTACGTGTGCCTCGGCCGCGGTTTCAAGGAAAATCTAATTAGCTCTCTTCGGCGTGTGCTCCACTTCGCATCCGAGGCACCGACCAATCAAATCAGCATGACTGCAAACAGTAAGTCAACCACAGACGGCATGTTCAGAGAGAAGCCCCGATGAAATCATTGCCTGCACAAGTGGATCTAAATCTTGGTCTTCAAATACTGCCCTCTAGAATCATTTCTAGATTTATAAAATGTATTTTTTTACTTTTTTGTGTCACTAGTAGATATGCTACACAACAAAGATGTACAAAATGAGTAACCAATTTTGATCTATTAAAGGTGGGGTAAGTGCTTTCTGGTAACCGATGTTGATATTTCAAATCATCAAAACAAACACGCCCCTATTTTGATAGCTCCGCCCCACACATACATAACCCAGGCAACGACTATGCGGAATCTTTGTGTTACTGTGGTAATCCGAATGTTCAATGAAAAAGTCATCCCTTCCATCCCAAAAACACAAACAGTTCTCATGAACAACTCGATAGCACGAGCACGACAGTCCAACTAACGAACATGTTACAATTATGACAAGATTAGAGGGTTATATCGATCACGAAAAGAGGAACCAAAGGAAACAAACATATATTAGGAGTATATTATCGTACTTTTCGGACACATTTTGGGAGCTGACACTTGAAACAGACAGTGAGGAGGTTTAGACGCTCCAGGCTTATCGGGTGTGGAAATTAATGGGTCTTTATCATCGCTGAAGTGAACGACAATACGATCGCAAATGGACAAACAAGTGAACATGACACACGAGCATATTCAAGCAAAAGCCAGCATATAATTAGTTCTGTGAAACAAAACAAAACAAATGTTACTCACCTATTGAGAAGAAATAAAGCAACCTCGGCCTTCCCGCTCCTTGAGTTCTCTCCAGCGCTGGAAAGCTGATACTTCTTGCCTGATCGTAAGCCTTCTTTTGTTCCACAGACATCTTCCACTTTAGTTTTTTATCTGCCATCCCTCTCTTTCTGCCATCTATCTGCCATCTCTCTCTTTCATTTTTCTTTTTCTGTCATTGCTCGACTAATGTCCGTCCTGTGTGTCATGTCTTTTGAGTAATGACGTGCACTGAGCGCTCTCTTCTCTTCATCATTAGTAGACACGCCCCTTACTGCTGATTGGCTACAAGTTTGTTTTGGTACTCCGCCCCACTTTTCTAATGCATTTTTGAAATATCACTTACCCCACCTTTAAGTCAAGAATAAAACTTTTAAACATTCATAAAATGTATCACACAATTATTGCGAACAGCAACTCATAACCATTGAAACGTTTACATGCACAAATTTTCATTTGGAATGAATCCACATAGATTTCAGATTATGAAATTTCTTTTTATATAAACCCTAAACAAAATACTCTGATTCACATATTCATTTACATGCGCATTACATGTATTGCGAACAAAACCTCAGTGCATGTACCGGAGAATGCCACCTCAAGCATAATGGACGTTTTTGGCTTGCCTTGAAGTAGGCTAGCTAAAAAAAAGCTGTCAAAAGAGACATATATTTCAGAAGAGATTTAGTACATAAGTACTGAGCAGTTCGTAAGACTGGGACGTAAATAAACATCTGCACATTCTAAGATGTAAAATAGTAGTCCTATAAAAAAAATTCCTAACATTTAGGCTAGTTAATCATTTATTTTATTGTATCACTTATAATATGGCACTGATTGGTTAAAGGGATAGTTCACCAAAAAAATGAAAATTCTGTCATTAATTACTCACCCTCATGTCGTTCCACACCCGTAAGACTTTCGTTCATCTTCAGAACACAAATGAAGATCTTTTTGATGAAATCCGAGAGCTTTCTGTCCCTCCATTGACAGCTTCACAACTGACACTTTGACACTTCAAAAAGTTTCACAGAAAGCCTTTGTTAATTTTAAGGACCAATGTTTTGTCTGGATATGGGTTTGCAATGATTCTAACTAGGCAGCTAAATATAACAGTACTCCATGGCAACTGAGAACAATACAGAAAGTTGAGCAATGAACAGAATTCATATCCCATATAACCTCTCCTGTTTGTGGATTATACACTGAACAAAATTATAAATGCAACACTTTTGTTTTTGCCCCCATTTTTCATGAGCTGAACTCAAAGATCTAAGACTTTTTCTATGTACAAAAAAGGCCTATTTCTCTCAAATATTGTTCACAAATCTGTCTAAATCTGTGTTAGTGAGCACTTCTCCTGTGCCGAGATAATCCATCCACCTCACAGGTGTGGCATATCAAGATGCTGATTAGACAGCATGATTATTGCACAGGTGTGCCTTAGGCTGGCCACAATAAAAGGCCACTCTAAAATGTGCAGTTTTACTGTATCGGGGGGGTCCAAAAGAAAAGTCAATATGTGGTGCGACCACCATTTGCCTCACGCAGTGCAACACATCTCCTTCACATAGAGTTGATCAGGTTGATGATTGTGGCCTGTGGAATGTTGGTCCACTCCTCTTCAATGGCTGTGCGAAGTTGCTGGATATTAGCATGAACTGGAACACGCTGTCGTACATGCTGATCCAGAGCATCCCAAACATGCTCAATGGGTGACATGTCCGGTGAGTATGCTGGCCATGCAAGAACTGGGATGTTTTCAGCTTCCAGGAATTGTGTACAGATCCTTGCAACATGGGGCCGTGCATTATCGTGCTGCAACTATCGTTTTGCATAACCAAAGAATTTCTGCACAAACTGTCATCGGGGTCTCGACCTGACTGCAGTTCGTCATCGTAACCGACTTGAATGGGCAAATGCTCACATTCGATGGCGTCTGGCACTTTGGAGAGGTGTCCTCTTCACGGATGAATCCCGGTTTTCACTGTACAGGGCAGATGGCAGACAGTGTGTATGGCGTCGTGTGGGTGAGTAGTTTGCTGATGTCAGCGTTGTGGATCGAGTGGCCCGTGGTGTTGGGGTTATGGTATGGGCAGGCGTATGTTATGGCCAACGAACACAGGTGAATTTTATTGATGGCATTTTGAATGCACAGAGATACCGTGACGAGATCCTGAGGCCCATTGTTGTGCCATTCACCTCACCGGACATGTCACCCATTGAGCATGTTTGGGATGCTCTGGATCGGCGTATACGACAGCGTGTTCCAGTTCCTGCCAATATCCAGCAACTTCGCACAGCCATTGAAGAGGAGTGGACCAACATTCCACAGGCCACAATCAACAACCTGATCAACTCTATGCGAAGGAGATGTGTTGCACTGCGTGAGGCAAATGGTGGTCACACCAGATACTGACTGGTTTTCGGACCCCCCCAGACCCCCCCAGTACAGTAAAACTGCATCTTGATATGCCACACCTGTGAGGTGGATGGATTATCTCGGCAAAGGAGAAGTGCTCACTAACACAGATTTAGACAGATTTGTGAACAATATTTGAGAGAAACAGGCCTTTTTTGTACATAGAAAAAGTCTTAGATCTTTGAGTTCAGCTCATGAAAAATGGGGGCAAAAACAAAAGTGTTGCGTTTATAATTTTGTTCAGTGTATGAGGTGTATTGCAATTCTGAGATTGTGTGACTGTATTTCACTGATTTTCAGAAGTAATTCGTACATATAATCTGCTTTTTGCAACTTGTTTAACCATTTATGTATAAATATTGAAAATATGAAATAAAAATAAAGTTTTAAACACCCATCTGGAGATGATACATTTTTTTCTGGTATGCATTGGTACAACTAGGCAGGCCTATATGACTCTGTCAAGTCCTTATGTAGTTGATGTAAAAATACTTTAGCTTTATTATTTCAAATCATACCCATGGACTAGTTTGAGACGATGGCTGATGAATAAATAAGAGTTTATTAACAACATGCAATGAACAGGAACATTTTGAAAGACTACATGAAAATCTTAAAAATACACTGCAGGCATGAGATCAAAGATGGTGAACTATTACGTTTAGGCAAGGCATATTTTAGCACACTCCTCACTGGAGTGTATTTCCACTGTACATCACAGGTAAGGGCGTTTGGCTGTGTAGCAGCAAGACAATGAAATATTCCAGTCCTCCAATGCACTAGGTGGCGCCAATAAAGAACCTATGTGATATCAAACTTCATAAAGTATAAATACTAATTAGTCACTATAAATGTTGAAAAATCTGCAGTACACTACAAATGCGTTTTAACCAACATGCTACAAAATACGTCTCAAGTAAACTTCATTCTCATGAATGGTTACCGTACTGTGCAAACTAGACACAACACCTGAGACATGGCAGGCAAAGTGGTACGTAGTACTGATAGGGATGCCTCCATAACCCCAGGCACATCATGTCATATGTGTGTGAGATGAGCCATGAAAATTGCTCTCTTTAAAATGCTAAGCTAATGAGAATCAATTTCAGGCGAGCGAATATCTCTCTTCATCCTGCAGTTTGCTCTGTGAGTACCTACTAATTCCTGTTTGCTTGTTAAAATATTCCCAGGCAAAATATTCTCATTCTGCATTACACAATGGAGAATGTGACATCATCATTATCATCAGCAGTGTATAGGTTAAAATGGCTTTAAGTCAGAATTGTGGGCCTGCACTCTTCAGTTTGAGACCTGGCTTGAGATCCTTCCTGGTTACTACTCCCATCTCACATCGTCTCCTGCCTCTATTTCACTGTCTTGTCAATAATCAAGAAAAACATAATTTAAAATAGATTTTTAAGTGGGGGAAAAGCTAAAATATAGCTATAGTAATGAAAGAAAGCGATTTAGGAGCATGCCTGAGAACTTGAAGCTGAGGAAAGTGATTTACAAACATTACAGATCCATATTCTTTTTAAAGGGATAGTATTTTCTTTCTCATGTGAAACAAATATTTTGAAGAATGTTGGTCACCAAACAGTTTTTCTTCCATTGTGTGGACCAAGTACAATGTGTTCCTTTTGTGACCCATCTGATATGATCTTTTAATGGGTTTGATGTGCTTTGTATCTTGTGGTTGTGTCTCTTTTATTAACAAGAAGAAAGATACAAGAATCCCAGAAGTGACGATCAAGAAAACAAGATACAACTGGAAACAAAGAGGGGAGTTACTTATAAACAAATTGTAATCCAGTTAAGTCTGACGGCACGTCACATCTTCCGAGTCCAAACGCTCTATCGGATCTCAAAAGCAAACAACAAACTGATAATATACACTCACGGTATGCTGTAGTACTACTGAAAAATCATGACGCTAACCTTATCATCTTCTGAGTCATTTAAATATTGGTGTCTAGTGGCGCTTTTCCACTGCATGGTACGGCTCGTTTCGGCACGACTCAGTTCGTCTCGCTTTGGCTCGCTTTGCTTTTCCACTGCAGTTAGTACCGTTTCAAAGTGGGAGGGATTATAGAATGATCGTTATAGTTGCGCCGCCTCTACTTCTCGGCATGTGGATGTTTTTAACTGCAAAACAAAGAAGTTTGTTTCAAAGGAGGCTGATGGCAGCAAAACAAAATACTGCTGAGTCTGGGAACTCGTACAACAAAGCACAGACAACAACATCAATTTGTTTGCTCGACGGCGCACAAGGGTAAGCTTATCTTGCATTTAGAAATAGGGTCTCAATCACTATATCACTGTCACAAAATCTCGAAAATGGTAGTGACTGTAGCGGTAGCTGGTAGTGACGATTCTCTCTGACCAATCAGTGCTCTGCAGTGTTTACACGTCACATTTTAGTATCAGTACGGCATGCTTGGAACCTCAACTGAGGTGGGACTATTTAAGCGAGCCGTACCATGCAGTGGAAAAGCACCGTGAGTTTTTAAAAGTTTGAATGAATAATGGTCATAAACGGGTGTTGAGTTAGCATTCTTACTTGAAACGGTGTAGAGGCTTTGACCCGGAAACAGTATTCAATATGTCACGACTTAACAAGCAGATTAAGTGAAGATTTCAAATGAATTCAGTGGAGAAATAGGCAGAGATGTTCATAGCCAGACTCATACAGTGGTCATGAGTTTGAGGGAGCCTGAACGAAAACGCATGATCTTCTTTTTAAGCGCATGCGAGGCTTTAATCTTGACAGCTGCACTGGAGGGATTCTGTGAGGAAGAGGAGGAGGAAGGGGGCAAACGAGGAGGAAGTTGTTGAGGCCAGACCAACCCTCCGCTCTCATCTGAGTCACTGGACACTGAACTGGTCCCTGGAGAGAACGTCTCACTCAGACTGGAGTCAGAACCATCGGGTGGCGCAGTATTAGCTTCTTGCAACCTCTGGTCCTGCTTCACAAACTGAACACTAGTGTGTTTGACCGGTAAATGATTTTCATGCACATCCTCTCTGAATACCCCCTCATCCTCTTCTTGACTGAGATCTGCAGAGGAGCACCAGAGTCGCTGACTGGATGGGTAAAATTCATCACTATGATGCCTGCTGATGTCCCGTCCCACAGTATAATATTTGTGCTCCGGTTGGGCGGCCCATCCTTGAGAGACGCAACTGTCCTCTGACCGAGAGCGGCAGGTCGACTTGTTTTGTCTCTCTCCCGAAGTTGTCCACCTTTCCTCTGGAACCCTTCTGGTTAGGGACCGAAGAAGAGCCCACTTTTGAGATGGGATGGGCTGGTGTTGCTCACGGGACTCGGGAGTTGACGACATAGGTACGCAGGTGTGATTGCAGCAGGTGTGAATGTGTGGTTTCATGGTATCTGACATTGTGGGGCGGCGTTCGTTGTAAACAGGTTGATGACGAGGGGAGTCACTGCTGCTGTCGTAAACTTCTTTAACTCCATACTGATCCATTTCCAAGGAGGATTCTGGCTCCTCGCTGCTTAGGGAAGTTTGTCCAATCTGAGCATTGGGAAGATTCATGTAATATCTGTCTTGGGTCTCGCCCTCATTCTCTTCCTCTGAGAGCGGTGCCCATTCCTGCCATTCCGATTGGTCAAGTGAAAGGTAACCAGGAGGGTATGTGTGTAAGTCTCGCCACTGATCGGGCTCACAGTTGAGTCCTGCTGTAGATCTGAAGTGTCGCCGCTGCAGGAGTCCCAGGATGTACGTCTCCACGCGCATAGCCTGCTGGATGTCCTCTTCGGTTGGCCCATCATCTATCTTCACTGTAGGATCGGCCTCAACATCAGAAGTGAAGCTCATCTCAGGCGTAAGGCTTTCATTCCTATCAGCCATCTGATCTGTAACCCATTGAGGGCTTTCTTCATCTTCTTCTTCATCCTCTATTCCCTCTGCAATACCCTCCAGTGGGGGGTATGGGGCAGAAAATGAGCGAGGGAGGGTGGCATGTACTGTGGGCTCCATTTGACCCTCCCAATCCAGCATGTAGGCATCTGTCAGCATGTGAGAAATAAATGATTTTATAAGAAATAAAACTAGTTCCTAACACCAGGGGTTTTCAAACTTTCTGAAGTATAATGATCCCCTTGCAAAGGACTCCCTTCTTCAAAGCCAGCTATGCCTATATTTTATTGCAGACACTTTTATACTATGTGGGTAAAAGGTAATAATTATATTATCAAGACCACAAGTTGTTTTGACTGTTTTTTTATTTTATTTTAATTTAATTTCTGAACTTTTCCCCCCTCAAATTTTCCCCTAGCACCTACCTCTATCGACATCAATTTGAAAACCCCTAGTTCAAATCACAACATACTCATAGGTCCACAGGGTTATTCATAGTACTGAGAGTACAAATTAATGCACTAAGATGGAATAAGCTAAAAAGTGATTAAAGGAAACACTCACCCAGAGATCTGGGCCTGTGACAGGAGGCAGTGAGGTTTGGAGAGGAACAGGAACGCAGTGGAGGAGACAGACTTTCACTTTGCTCATAAAACCCTGAGGGATCAAAATAAATTGAAATCTTATTTTCAATATTATTAGCTTTCATTCTACTATTCACAACATCTGAGTGAATGTTTTTTACATGTGTAACCAATACATCTCACTATTAAAGATAACTTTACATGGCAACACATTTCCTAACACAAAACCACCTCATTGCATAACTAGGTGTGCGCAATACTGTATATCTGTGACCATATCGGAAGAGGTAATTGGTCAGTAATCGTGATATTTAATGCCCAAGACCAGCCCCCAGAAGACACCCTTTTTTTACTCGTATGTTTCAACAGGAATATAAAGAACAAATAACATACTAAACTATATTTGCATACTAAAGCAAACAATTTACATTCAAACTTATTAACATGCACACACACACACACACATATATATATATATATATATATATACACACATCGATCAGGCATAACATTATGAAGACAGGTGAAGTGAATAACTGATTATCTCTTCATCATGGCACCTGCTAGGGGGATATATTGGGCAGCAAGTGAACATTTTGTCCTCAAAGTTGATGTGTTAGAAGCAGGAGAAACGGGCAAGCGTAAGGATTTGAGCGAGTTTGAGAAGGGCCAAATTGTGATGGCTAGACGACTGGGTCAGAGCATCTCCAAAACCGCAGCTCTTGTGGGGTGTTCCCGGTCTGCAGTGCTCAGTATCTATCAAAAGTGGTCCAAGGAAGGAACAGTGGTGAACCGGCGACAGGGTCATGGGCGGCCAAGGCTCATTGATGCACGTGGTCAGCGAAGGCTGGCCCATGTGGTCTGATCAAACAGACGAGCTACTGTAGCTCAAATTGCTCAAGAAGTTAATGCTGGTTCTGATAGAAAGGTGTCAGAATACACAGTGCATCGCAGTTTGTTGCATATGGAGCTGAATAGCCGCAGACCAGTCAGGGTGCCCATGTGTATGTGCAAAAATAATGCACATACACATTAAAAAGTCAAATAAATTAAAAATGAATATCAGACAGCACAGCAGTATGGATTAGACTATGCTCATCTATAAAATGTCATGTTACATCACTGTATAAAAACCTTTATATTGTGTTGATGATTTTTTCTTTAATTATTATTTGCAATGAAGGGATTGATTCCCTTCACAAAAATAGTCATTTACTGAGTTTTTAAAAACATTGACAGACAATTAATTCCCCCCCGTATTTATTTATAATATTTAGGCTATTAGTTGTGGCCTAATGGTTTAGAGAGTTGGAATTGTAACCCGAAGGTCTCAGGTTAGAGTCTCAATACCAGCAGGAAATGTAGGTGGGGGGAGTGAATGAACAGCGCTCTCTTCCACTCTCATTACCCACAACTGAGGTGCCCTTGAGCAAGGCACCTAACCCCCAACTGCTCCCCGGGCGCCGCATCAAAAATGGCCGCCCATTGCTCTGGGTGTGTGTTCACGGTGTGTGCATGTGTTCAATACTCAAGGCTGTGTGTGTGAATTTGGATGGGTAAAATGCAGATCACAAATTTTGAGTATGGGACACCATACTTGGCTACACGTCGCTCACATCACTCACTATAACCGCTACACTCAGAAAAAAATGCTACAAATGTTGTCACTTGGACAGGTTCTAATATGAATATAATATAATACCATTTAGGTACTAATATGTACCATTTTGGTACCAATATGTACCTTTGAGGTACTAATATGCACTCTTTCGGTACAAAGGTGTACCTTTTGAAAGGGTACCGCCCCAATGACAGCTTTTGTACCTTGTTTTCTGAGAGTGTACAAAGAGCTGTGCATGCGCAAGAAACGGGATTCCGCTTGCACACCATCTTCACTGCTACTAGAACCGCCTGCGATTTGTAGATTCTGTCTCTCATTAAAAATTAACTAGAGGCTTGTGCTTTCTGCGTCCTGTGTGAAACTGCATTTATGTCAAAGTGGTACAATATTGGCCCAATTTATTCTCCCAATGGCCACCCTGGGCATGTCAGAAGCAGAAGCTTGGATTACTCTTTTTCTGCACCAGGTTACAAAAAGATTCAAGCAACAAACAGTTCTACTGTTCTTCTTCTGTGTTCTTATGTATGTTGAAGCATGCAAACTCAAGGTCAGAGCTTTAGTAGGAACACAAAACAAAATATAGCAGCCTATATATTTAATAATGGCCATCTCATCTGTTATAACATTAACTATAACAATATATATATATATATAAGTATCTGGTACTGACCAACATTTTTGTGCATCTGTACATAGTAAAATATATCCACAACAAGTGTGCAATTTTGCAGAACACTATCTGGAATAAATGATTCATGAGTCACGGAGTACCTGAGCTTGATGCGCTGGGACTGTCCAAATCCTCCTCTGTATTCTGCTCACATGCGAGTCCTGTATCCACCCTTAACTCACTGAGCTGCTGTTGCAGGGCCAGCATCAGCAGACTGGGGGCGCCCTGGAGTCGGTTCTGAGGGGTATAACAGAACATCAGTTCATGCATTTCCTGAGAATCAAACCCATAACCTTGACATTGGGAGCACTCATGCGTTAATGTTTGCGTTCCAGGAATGCAATAGTCCAATGGCATACAAGCACATACATAAATAGCTGAGAGGACAGTAGTAGGGTGCATCAACATAATATAGGACATTTCTTGTGCATTTTTTCCATATTAATCTATGCCCTAGATTGCCATTACTCACCCTCACTGCATAAAATACTGTTAAATCTTAAATAATTTAAAAGGTCTGTTATATTACAGCCCTATAAAAGGTCTCTTGTATAAAAGAAAATAGTAATGATGTATTGTCCATCTACATTAGAATAATCTAACATTATTTGTATGACAATAGAAGGAATGGAGGATGGCTTGGATGGAAAGCTTGTTTGTGTGCATGTCACCAGTGTAGAGTGTGCTCGTGCGCACCACTGACAGTAGTTATGCAAGCAAATGGCACGTGCACCCAACCCAGAACATCAATCATTTACCAAAGACAGGACAGATACTGTTGAGTATGCTTTTTTTAATCCTTTGGTTCTGGTTTTGTTTCAGGACCTAGTTTTATGCTCTCGACAGCTAGATGAAAACATTGTTGTTGGCACCGTGTTGCAAGTGAACCTGTGTTTAATGCAGTCCTGGGTCTGGGTTTTATTATAGTTTTGTTCATGGTTTAGTTTGTCCAGATTTTGTCCATACAGTATGTTCCCCACCTGGCCTGAATCACTGCTCAGGGAGTATTTTTGGTTTCTTGTTATATTTTGCTGGCCTATGACGCAAAGGTGGTTTGACTTGGGTCATTATTTTAACCACTTTCAGTGTTCTGTCAGTTCTCTATTTTCCCCCCATAATAAAGGGTATAATGATGACAACCAATGTTTAGGTATACAGATCCAAGACAGATGTGAGAAACAGACTGGAGAGATTTTTTAAAGCTAATAAAACAAATATTTCAGTGGACTTCCAACAATTTAGGTTGAGACAGGCTAATGCAATGTTTGGAATAACTTTTAAAAAAAATATATAACATGGAGGCTTGCCACAGTAATACCGGTTACACTCGTATGAAGGACAATCACGGTATGATATTTTATTTCAAAGTGGAGACATGAGTATGAGTGAAACTTACTTGACACCAGTCAATATTGAAACTCTCTACACATCCTGATAGCAATCAATAATAGAAATGGTCTAAATATTAAAACATGAACATATACAGTATCTTCTGTGGAAGTCTCAGTACCAAAAAATGTTCGTCCAATCATTGCATTCAGTCCGAATGTAATGACAGGATGTCCTACCTGCCTGTCAGCATATGTATTTCCATACCTTCACGCACCTGCTTGCGCAGACATCACACGTCATCAGCGCGTTTCATGCAATGCAGAGTCTTACAGGACTGTCTTTTACAGTTCCTCCTGAACCAAAACAACAAACTTAAGCTGCGTTCACGCCATGTCGTGACTTGTAACTGTAATTACAAGATGGCAACCTGTGACGTTCTACCCGGAGCTGTTCACTTCCTCAGACTCAGATTTATGCCTTTCTATGTCAACACTATCAACGGCTAAATGAATCTGCAGCAGTCAGGTGGTACAGGTCAGAGCTCCGTAAGTTGTTTACGTTCATTATTATTGTAATGTTATGAGGTAATTTAACGCAGTCTCTCATGACACTTTGCAGACTCTACTGTGCGTTCATGTGTTTTTGCCTACCCTACCTTTAATAAAGCAAGTCACATAAAGCACATCCTACACAGCAGTGAAGCTTTTCTTGCTTCTCATGTGTACAGGTACTTTTCATAGACAAGAAGTCGTTCAACACATAAGACACATGCACAGCTCCTCGATCTTTCCACACGTGGCTGTTTCCGAGATCGCCCCTATAATCTGGTTCACTATTTGCAGGAAAAATCTGCAGGAAATACTGTAGTAAAATGATGTGCAATACGTGCAATCCCACGCCGAAATTCAAGCCCTGTAACACCAACAATATTCATCCGGAGCAAATGAAACGAGTGATTGAGGGGAAGCGGGTTTGTGTGTCGACTCGCTGGTGAAAGCGCAGCTGGTATCTGTGTCTATTTCGCAGAAAATGAGTATTGTGTATCGAAAAAGCTATATTTTTGACAACACTACATTGCACTTAGTTTATATTTCAGATGCTTTTTTTTTAAAAGACTACAATTGAAAAATGGATATATTATATAGAAAATTGAACCCGCCAAAGTGGCTAGTAGGAGTGACTGAGTTACACGCCACTGCTGGGCAACTCTGGCCTTCGAGATCCACTTTCCTGCAGAGTTCAGCTCAAACCGTGATCAAAACCGCCTGTATCTTTCTATTAATCCTGAAGACGTTGATCAGCTTGTTCAGGTGTGTTTGATAGTCGTTAGAGCTAAGCTCTGCAGGAAAGTGGATCTCAAGGGCCATCTTGAGGTGCATTATGGGACTGAATGAGTGTACTCGATGTTGTTGACACCACAACAAATGGCTGTCCGGTCAAATATTATATAATGGTATTGGGGAGCGATTTAGGACACATCATGCTAATGTCTCAGACACGTGTCCTTAATTTTTGGTTGAACTAATCCTTTAATTGTGTAAGTTAATAATTTTTTTTCTGTTTAATATAAATTTTTAGTAATAGTTGAATCGGTTTGAACACAGATACTGTGAAAAGTATGATATTATGGCAAGTCTTTTGCCTTTTAATGTTTTATTCTCTACATTATCCAATTTTTCTAGCAGGCCTATAAGGGAACCTACACACTAGAGAACCATTTTAAGGGTATGGAAAGATATAGTCAGTTTCAAATGAAGCGGAAATACAGCAAATTGGAGCACAAAAAGCACAACCAGACCTGCCTCTCTGAAATTCTCATTGGACAATGGATGAAAATCTTCTGATATTTGAGTCAAATGATGGAACATTGCTTTCTTCTATGTTCTTGCAACACACCATTCCCATTGAAATCAGCAGGTTTGCCGCACTGCTTGAATTCACCTGTCCGTTCTTCATGACAAAAATAAGACTTGAAAGACCTTTTTCTTATAATTCAATCGCTCATAAAACCATGGCAACATGGTTTAGCGCCTGAGGTCAAAGCTGAAGTACATGAGAGAAAATGACAAGTATAGAAAGGAAAAACAGTGGACGAAGACAGAGAGAGATGACCAGAAATCTATTCAATACAATTTTAGGCCTGCCAGATGTGAACAAAGGCCTAAGCAAATCCCCCCACTGAAAACATGATCCACTTTAGATGATTTCAGATCTAATATCAGCTATTCTCTCTGAAGTCTATGAATCAACCTCGTCTTGTGTTCCCTTGGTGATCGCGATTAACTGTCGTGCGACGGATCAGCTGGTCTGGTGTCTCACCCTCAAAGGCCTCACACACAAAAGCATGCAGAAGGCAGCAGTCTATTTGATTATCACAGAAACAGACAGGACCTGAGGGAGATCAGGCTGCATGCGTACTCTCATTATCCGGCTGCCGTGAGCGCCTAGTCTTTAATGTGCCAAAATGCGACACAACCAGCATCCTAATACACACACACACACACACACCACCCTACCCCCACAATATCAGCATACACACACATCACTCTAACAGTCCTAAAGTCCAAAATACATCACTAAACTGCACTAATCCACACATCCGCAGCAAGTACATCAGGGAAACTTTGGCCTTGAGGGCTGATGTAGTGTGTTTGAACAGATGTTGTATGTGCAAACTAGCTAATGCAAACACTGCTGGGTTCTCAACTACAAAACTGAACTACAAATAAATCTGTAGTGTGGCAAACTGGTTTAAAGCACAGGGATTTACATGAAACAACTGGGATGAGCTGTAAAGATTTCTCACAGTTATATTGCTAATTATATTATTAAAGGGTGCATGTGTAATTACATGTTGCCCACAGGGCTGTGAGTGTGAGCACCGCACTCCATCCTCACTATTGCCTGAGATCACATTTGATTCTTTCTGTAATTGGTTAATTAACAGCTGCAGTTTGAATTAGTCAGCAGCACAAAGATGATAGATAGATAGATAGATAGATAGATAGATAGATAGATAGATAGATAGATAGATAGATAGAACCTGAGTGAAGAGCTAAACGAATGGCGCTTTGCTGATGGAAGCTCTTATCAGTCTGAAGAATGGTTTCCGGTGGTCGCTGAGGCGGAGCGCGTGAGCCGCTGACAGCTCATTTGGGTGATGCGTCTCGAGCGCACCCGCACGCTCCGTCCCGCGAGAGTCTGACTTATTAATATTCCGCTCCATGCGCCTTTTGTCTGATCCATCTAAGGGGGAGAAACTCTGGGGAAAGAGAGACCGCTGCTTATTTGATTTCTCTCACCGCCTTTTCACCGGCCTTTATTCAAAACTGAGTTAGAGTGAGTGAGGTCCGAATCCCTGGAGACAAACTGATGAAAGGACAGGAGGGACTACGCGCTCTGTTAGTTTATGAATATAACTTTGATAAACACTGTTTTCTCAGCCACTTATGCAGACGGAATACAGTTAAAAAAATAATTAAAATATAAATATCAGTTTCAACGAAATGTAGGGTAAGACTTTATTTTTAAGCCATAACTCTTAATGATAATTAAACCACAATATAATATAATATAAACACGGAGAATATATATATATATATATATATATATATATATATATATATATATATATATATATATATATATATATTTTTTGTTAAAGAAACGAATAGCTTAATATTTCTAGGAGTATCATGAATTGATAAATCCATGCGAAACGAACAATGGATAGTTAAATGTCTACATGCCCCGCCCCCTTTCCCATATGCACATCAATCACAGCTGTCAAAAACATTCACTTGCTGTGAAAATATATTCTTTTAATTATACAACACAACTGCTGCTAAATGATATTATATTGGCATATTAGTGTTATAAAACCCATATCGACACACCACAGTTTTCACGTGCCAATTACGTAACACCACAAAGTACATATTTTAAACAAGCCTCTTGTTTGTACACGCTTGCACACTAATAAAGGCTCTTTATTGGCACATATTGTTTCATTACGAACATTTAACATCCATGAATCGTTTTCATTCAACAAAAGGTTATTTACAGAGGAAAATGGCTCTTTAAACCAATAAACAACCAATAATTTTTTTTATTTTATTTTAAGAACGAAAAGGTTCGTTGGTGAACCAAAATGTTAACTATGACAAAAAAAAAACAAACAAACAAAAAACAACAAAAAAAAAACCTTTCAACCTATTTTTAAAAGTGCACTTGACTAGAATAATAATGGCCAGACTGTCTGCCACTACATTCCTCGTCTGTTTTAAACTTTTCCAAACAAATTTCCAATATCCACATCTCCATAAAGCGATAGTGAACCACTGGTGGGAATCCCAAAAGAATCGTGTTCATCACCTACCAGCTGTAGCCTTAAAGTGAGCTGCTCCTGTTCTCTGCTGCTGCGGGCCGGACCCACATCACCCCAAGCCGGGCATCCCGGCACTGAGTCCCCGAGCGACAGGGCGCCGAGGACCAGACTCTCCTGCCGCTGCTTCAACATCTCCAGTTCACACAGCCACGCAAAACTGGCCTCCAGACGCTCTTTAATCCGACTGCGCTCTTCTTCCATCTTCAGAGGACTCCCGAGGTCCACCAGGAGCCTCCTCACCCTTCCCAGCAGAACAAAAGCAATCAATCTTTCAATATGATCTGCGTCAGCCTGCTTCTGCTACAGCTGTGGACGTTTATCACGTTGCAAAGAGACACATGTCCATTTGGATTGAGTGTTTTTCCCCTAACACGAGCCTCTGTTGCTCATATTGCTGCGGTCGGACAATATTTGGAGATATCAGTTTTGAATCCCTCACATTGCTGTACATTGAGGTGTTCCCTGCTCGTTAGAATATTCCGCCTTGTCCGCTGTGATTGGATGTAAGCTCGCCGTCACCGCCCTCCTGAGGATCTCCCACACTCTTATTGGTCAGTCCCCGGCAGATTGATTTGCATGCAGACCATGGAGGGTCTTCGTGCGCTCAAGCATAGACGGGATGCATTGATGAATGAATGGACGCCGAGAATATTAATTTGTCTGGTGCGACCGGTCAGAAGACAGGAAAATTTATGCATGGATGACCTAATAAGGATAATTAATGAATACTTGGTTATAACATGGGATATATAGTCATGAGCAGGGAACTGGAGGGCGATTGAATTCATTTCCACTAGGATATTTTTAGATATTGGCCTCGACTTCGATTAAATAAATGTTTATTTTATTGTATATATATATATATATATATACACACACAGTCTCAACATACTAAGTATTTCTGTAATAAACATTTTCTTTTCTATTTCAACAAAACAAATCTGCATTTAATCGTTTTAAAACAAGACTGCAAGCTGCATCTAGTATGCGTCTGGATATTACGTAATGAAAGGATTGGGTTATGTCTCCATCTAGTGGCTAGACATGCTAGTGCACAGTAGCGTGATAGTTCTCTATTGTATGGAAAATGAGATTGAATTTTAATGAGGTGTTAAAAGCTTTGACTCAGCTTCAGGCAAACTTCCAAAAGCATAATGCAATTTTGTCTGTGTGTGATATTAACACTTGTAACACTGCATTTGAGAAAACAAAAGTAACATTTCTGTGGGGTATCTAAAGTAAAGCATTCTAGAAAATTCAAGGGGAAAAGGGGCATTCAGAAAAAAAAAAAAAAGAAAAAGAAAAAAAAATAGCAAGGTATTTTCCCAGTGTGGTTTTATTATTATTATTTGCAATCTGTCTACTTCACATAGATCAGAAAGCCACTGAATCAGAGCCTCTATTAGACAAAAGTTGTTGGAAGAATGGAAAACTGTGCACAGCACAGTTCTGCTTCCTATATCAGTGAATCATATACATACAGTGCATATGGAAACATGTACAAACCAGCCTGGTCTATAGAGATAAAAACAGTTCTAAAAAGAAAAAGAAAAAAAAAGAAAAAATACAGAAAAGTCATTGCTACAGCAGTTAAGTTATAGGATGCCACAGATGGACATCTACAGAAATCAATCAGAACACTTTCAAGAAAATAAAACAGTTGATTTGTGAGACAGTTTGTTGCTTGGACACAGTTGTCATGTCATTCAAGGAACTACAGCACAGGTACAGTGGAAATGATATCAGTGGACAGTAAAATCCCATAGCACAGAGTATGATATGAAAATTCGAAATATCATTTAAAATAATCTTTCTTTTGCCTAAATACTTAATCACAAATGCTCAATATAATTCTCTAATAGTGACAACACATTTTTCAGTTGCAAAATGCAAACTCAAATCTTTGGTCAGATACATCATAAGTCACTGCATATGAGCAAAACAATCAGGCTAAAAGTTAATCATTTTTTGCTCTGGTGGAGTTTTAGCAGAAGAGAACGGGTGGTTCACGAAGAGAAAAAAATGCATTAAACATGATTTCACATATTAGGCATTCACACATACAGTACAGTGAACATGATTGTGACAGTGATTCATTTGATTTTTCAATCAGCTCCAAAATATCAAACCATGAGTAAACTTTTCATCTTTTCTCTAAACACACAGAGAAATCAGAATACACACCCAACAACCAACACAGATGCACTCTAATGCCAAAATAAAAAAGCTCTTAAGATTTATAACTGAGAGAAGGTTTTAACAGTGAATAAACCAGGAGAAACTGTCCAAACTGTAATTATCTCAGTAGTTCAACCGCAACAAACGTACGCTCTGGAATAAAATGCCGGCTTCAAACACTGCACAGAGCAACACTACAGATGGATTTGAAAGATGCACAGTAAAAACGCAGACAAATAGCAAATAGTGTTGGCCCAGATCCGGCCCACATCTGGTATGCGTGGAATCCACATGTACCAGATGTGGGCCGGATCTGGGCCGACACTATTTGCTATTTGTCTGGGAACTCAATCAGATTCCAAAGCGCTGGACTGTGGAACACATGACTCAAATGACATTACTGCTAATGCTTTTCTGGGAAAACAAAACCACATCTTACATTCATTCATCAATACAATACCATGTGGTTTGTAGCTGAAATATTATCATATGACCCACCAGCAATGTGCCAGCAAACATACATTTACTGTATAACAGGCTTTCTGTCCTGTAACGACTGGACGTAAAGTGCCACATCTCTTCATGTCGTCTCGCATGAGATTTTTTTATTTTTGTCTGCATAAAAAGGGAACTGTTGCATTTCATATTTTATATATATATATAAAAAATGAAATATTTATATATATATATATATATATATATATATATATATATATATATATAAATTCTACCATCTATAAATACTATATTTGGTTTAGGCTAGAGCACTTATGCTCTATAAAAATATCATAACTGCCTCCCATAACTTTTCTTTTATTTGACTGATTTAAAAGATGACAAAATATGGGCTAAAATAAAAAGCGAATGAACGGTGAGTCGAGTGCTTCCTGGTCCAGACTCTCACCTCAGACCAAATAAAAAACAGGAATGGTGCCACAGCAGGGAAAGCGTGCGTGGGTTTCCGAGCCGATATATGGCCGTTTTCGGCTTTCTGAAGCCAGGCGGATGTGTAAACAGACGCCCAGTGGATTGAGCTGCTGGGCAAGAAAAAGGCAGTTTGGCTTCATGTGCCGGGAGGAAGACACAAGACGTGCTAAGTGGAATGATTTAAAACATCACACGAACACACATACATTCACCAAAATAGACACCGATCAAATCACGATACACGTCTCAAACGTGCTTGTGCGTGTTGCTGAAGAAAACGCAGTTTAATAAGTATAAACTCTTTCCGTCTAGAGCTTTGATAAGTGTTCTATGTACATAAATGAACAATAAATATCTGCAATGACTTCTACATATATTGAAATATATATTAAATCTTGAATAAAGTATATATTTCAAACATTTTCATATATTTTCCTACATCTTCAAATAAATCAGGAGATATCACAGTTTAGTAATCAAAAACTAACGTTGTATCCATCTTCCTGTCTGCAGTGTCCCTTTTCACAGTCTTTCTCTGGTGCAAATACACATTAGCATAATGGTTAACGCTTCACAGAAATGGAAGGTCTCTGTTTTTAGCGCAAATGGCCCTTTTGCAGAAACTTTCCCAAAGCAAGATTATCAAGGAAACCAGCCCTGATATTATAGCATGAGTGAACTAGATTTTATAATGCTCAATGATCTCGTTCATCACGCCACTTCCTTCACAAACGGAAAAGGGACAGGGCAGCTGTGCCGTTACTGGTCAAAACCAAGCTAAAAAGATCATTTTTTCTCATTCTTTGTACCAATAAACCAATAAAAACACTTCAAAAGAAAGAGGGCTAAGAGGGGTAAAAAATAAAAAGCATGCTCTTCATTTTCCCGACACTCCTCCTCACATACGTTCCGTTCCTCAGACCGGAGTGTACAGTAACATCCTCAGAAAGAGAACCTGAAAGAAAGCTGGAACAGTGATGGGCCCACTCGTAACCGCCCCACAATTCCATGGGACAGATACGTCCCCACTTCCTGTGAGTTGACTTTGATCCACTTGGATCGTTCGATGGCAGTATCTGGTCCATCTCTTCTGGTCTCTGTCAAGTGTCTCTTTTGTTTGGTATGCATAGTCAAACACGCACAGATGGGCCCTTTGTTTTTTGCCTTTCGTTCATATACGTGGCTCTACATTGCACAGCGCGCCCTGGTGGCCTGGGGGGTAACTGTCAGTGATATCGACTCCTCTTCTCGTCCGAGTCTGAGTTGTAATCTCTCAGCCCCACACCTTTCTGTAGGTTCAGTAAGGAATCCTTCATCTGTGTGAAGACACATGCGTGCTGTAATAATCACGTTCAATAAAATCACTTCATCGTGTATGCAGAAACAAGGCCGTAACCACGTCTTGAACATTGGGGGGACCAAAGTTTCTTTTTAAAGGATTAAAAGGGATTTAATGGAATAAAGAAGGAATAAGAACTGATAATTGCCTATATAATTGTGAAGTAATTCATTTAAACTCTTTGCAAATAATATTTTATTTAAAAAATATGCACACATTCACTCTTGTTTCTATGTCTAATAGGTCAAAAATATAAAAAACGTTTCTTGTCTCGTCACATTCAGTTATGAATGACATCATTTAGATGATTGCATACTTTCAATTCAAAATGGCGAAATTACATTAGAAAGTTGAGAAGTTTGCATCACTGTATGTTACTGGTCGTTAAACATATCCACCGTAAAACAGTTGTCAAATATAAAATGTTTAGCTACTTATATCTTACCACGCACACACTCTTTCACTGGAAAAAATAAAAGCGTGGCGTTGGAATTCACTCATCTTCAGTGAACATTAAGCCCCACCTTCTTTGATCTAATTGGCCCTCATTTTGACACTGATGAGCGCTGTTAGGCCGCTTAGGCAGACCAGCCTGAAAAATTTTAATTTTTAAACTTTCTGCAATCCTAACAACAAAAAGAGCGGTGTGTAATGGAGAGCAGCATTAAAAAATACAAAATATTGTGGGGGGACAATTTGGCCATTTCCAATTATTGGGGGGGACTCTCTGACCCCTCAATGCCTATGGTGGTTACGGCCCTGTGCAGACATATTATATACCTGATCCAATAACAGTACTGAAGATTTGATGATCTCTCTCCATTTCTGCAGCTCAGCGTCATGGTACCGCTGCTGGGACTCCAAGAGCTGTGCCCATTCCATCTGTGTCTGCGGCAGTTTACTGCTAAAACACAAGAGAAACACATATGGTAACAAAAACGCCACCACTCAGTGATCTACATGGGTCTGTTGAGTGTTTAAGTCACTGTTTAATATCAGCTGGGTCCGCTTAGTATTGTGGGTGGGGCTCAATATTGCTGTGGGCTAAGCTCAATATTATTTCGAGTGGGTCTTGATTTTGTGGGAGGAGCTCACAATGGGTGACGTGGATCATTGTTGTGGAGTGACTCAACATCGTTATGGGTGGAGCTCAATATCATTGTGGGTGGGTCTTGATGTTATGGGAGGAGCTCACAGCTGTGGGCGTGGCTCAATATTGTTGTAGGTGTAAGTGCACTCTGAATATCTGCACATGTTCCCAAGTACGTATAGCTGCAGACTGGAGATCTCCAAAATGGGTGTGAACTCCAAAAGTGGGGGGTCTGACTGCGGTAATTTGATAGTCCACTAGGTGGCAACACTCACAGTTGGGCCGTTGCTGTCAAAAACTGGTTGAAGCAGAAGATGGAAATCCCAATAAAAACAACAGAATACGAAGGTGGAACCAACAATAACTGATGTGCCAGGAGGTCAGAAAGTTCCAGAGTTTGTACGACTTGAGTTTGAAAAAATCATGCAGAGGTCACATGTCCATGCTGCCCTCTGCTGGTTAGGTGGAATATCAAAAAAGCGCAGAAAAACAGTATCTATGCAGTAACTACTGGAGGAACAAGCGATTTACAGTTGTGTTGAACATGCACTACCATTTAAATTTTTGGGGTCAGTATGATTTAAAAAAAAATTAATTAATTAATTAAATTCAGTTTAGTTCAATATCACTTTATTGCTGGAATTTCATCCAAAAATTGTCTCGTATCCCAGAGCGTTTACTGTCTCACATCAATACCACATCAATTAATACTTCAGTACGATTAATACTTTCAGTACAATTATTACTGAAAATTTTGGCTGATACCAATAACCTATAATTCTTAATAACTGAAAGCCAATAATCGATATATTGGCTGATAAATCTAAATACAAATTTTTATATAATTTGAGGGCCTGCTTACAATTTTATGTTGCCTATATAACAGGCTTGCGCTGCACATGTTGCACTTACTCTGCTGAAGGAAATTATCCATTATTTATCAGCTTTAAGATATCGGACAACTTTTCTTATCGGACCGATAACGATAACAATAACACTGTTTCCACAAAAATAAAGCAGCAAAAACTTTTCAACTTTGATAATAGAAAAAAAATGATTCTTAAGCAGCAAATCAGCATATTAGAATGATTTCTGAAGGATCATGTGACACTGAAGACTGGAGTAATGATGCTGAAAATTCAGCTTTGATCACAGGAATAAATTACATTTTAAAATATATTAAAGTAGCAAACAGTTAGTTTAAATTGTATTAATATTTGACAGTATTGCTGTTTTTACTGTATTTTTTTATCAAATAACTGCAGCTTTCAAAACCATAAAAAAAAAATTACAGACCCCAAACTTTTGAACTGTAGTGTAGAAAATTGCTAATTGAAAAATGATGGCTGCATCATCAGAGTGAAGCAGTTTTGCTGTGTGTGTGTGTGTGTGTGTGTGTGTGTGTGTTGTACCTCTCATGTAGACGTAAGCCCTGCCAGCTGGTGAGGCTCTGTGCAGAATACTCCAGCATCCAGAGTTTATAGAATAGCATCACATTCAGAAACACCAGTAGCACCAGACTGCAGAGAGACAACAAACAACTGAGCACACCTTCAAGAAGACCATGGACACATTCAGTGAAGACAAATGATAAAAAAGACAAATGCTGGACTTGTAATGAGCAGAATGGGCGTGATCGCATCTTAGATGAGAAAGTCTAGGAAATGTGTCACATACGGACATACATTTTTGCTGCATTCTATTCAAAGTCAAATGTGAGATATTCCTACTACTATTCACAGAAACAAAATGGTAATGCTGTGCAATTGTCCATTCTATTGCTCTTTATCCAAGTAGGAAATTGGAAATTCAGACTTATTGCGTTGAATGGAGCGCAGCATAAAACTGAGAGGGGAACCGAGAAAATGGACTAGAATGACAGGATAGAGTTGAGATTTTCTGAACAGAATGGATGAATATTTGACATCAGTAAGGGCATGTACCTTATACAGATCCTAAGGCCAACCACAAGAGGCAAAACCAAAAAAAAGGAAAAGAAAAGAAAAAAGTCAGATTTATAAAAACAAACATAAAAAAATAATAACTAATACCAGTACTAGTTAAGAGCATATAAACAAAATGAGTACAACTTACACAACGCTGATGATGAGTAATGGTTTAGAGAGGTTGCAGAAAATCCCGCCCCCTGGCGTGTGCTCAGGAATGTGTCGTGTCTGAGTGGAACCTGTGGACGGAGCACATGCAAATGCAACCAGTCATATACATTTAAACCTAAGTTAGTGTTTGTGAATATTTGGTTGTGCATGAGCTCACCTGCCACGTGTTTAATGCGGTGGATGACCTCCTCGTCTGTTGGCGTGGTAACAGGGCTGAGTGTCTCATCTAGATGGGCTGTGCGGAGGTGGGCGAGAGCCCTTTTTCTCCGCCTCAGGGTGGCGTTCTTCACTGCTTTAGCTTTAGGAGACAGTCTGTGGCTTTCCATTAGAGCATCCTCCATCTTTGCCAACTCCAGCTCTGACAAAACAATAGCACTTGTTTACTGGTATTAATTACTGGTGATTTATTCTGGTATAAATTATTTCTTTTTAGCAGTGACAAAGCATTCAGCACAACAGGAATAACATGAATGTAAAATGCGTGTGTAAAAATTGTTGTGGGTGGGACTAAATATTGTTGTGAGTGGAGTTCAATGATGTGGGTGGGACTTGATATTGTTGTGGGTGAAGTTCAATTATGTTATGGGTGGAGCTTACTTTTGTTGTGGGTGGGGCTCAGTATTGTTGTGGGTGGACTAAATATTGTGGGTGGAGCTACATTTTGTTGTGGGTGGGGCTCAATATTGTTGTGGGTGGCACTTGATATTGTTGTGGGTGGAGTTCAATGACGTGGGTGGGACTTGATATTGTTGTGGGCAAAGTTCAATTTTGTTTGTGGGTGGGGCTCAGTATTGTTGTGAGTGGGACTAAATATCGTTGTGGGTGGAGCTAATTTTGTTGTGGGTGGCGCTTGATGTGGGTGGAGTTCAATGATGTGGGTGACGATGTTTTGGGCAAAGTTCAAGTTTGTTGTGGGTGGAGCTTAATTTATTGTAGGTGGGACTAAATATTGTTGTGGGTGGAGCACAAAATGGTGTTTGTGGCTTGATATTGTAGTGGATGAGACTTGATATTGTTGTGGGCAAAGTTTAATTTTGTTATGGCTGGAGCACAATTTTGTAGAGGGTGGGGCTCAGTATTGTTGTGGGTGGGACTCTATATTGTGGGTGGAGCTCAATGTTGTGCATGGGGCTTGATATTGTTGTGGATTTATACTTTTTAATAAAAATGTAATACTTTTATTAAGCAATGACACAATAAAATGATCAAAAGTGATTATTTATAATTCATCAAAGAATCCTGAAAATAACTATCACTGTTTCCACAAATATATTAAGCAGCACAACTTATTATTAATACTGATAATAATAAGAAATGTTGTAGACGGAGTTTAAGTTTGTTATGGGTTGAGCTAAATATTGTTGTGGGAGGGACTTGATAATGTTGTGTGTGAAGCTCTATTGTTGTAGGTGGAGCTCAAGAAGGTTGTGGTTAGTGCTCAAGATAGTTGTGGGTGGAGCTCAGAATAGCTGTAGGTGAGTTCATAATGGTTGAAATTGTGTCTTACCAAGACTTTTAAAGTTTTCATCTAGCCCACTCCAGAAGTTCTTCTCAATGAAGCCCTTCACCAGCCCCCATGGCTGTTTCCTGTACCTCAGTTCTGTAGAAACCCTGAAGACAGATGAATCACATTATTGTCAACACACACCTGTATTATTACCCCTATTTTTAAAAAAACACTGGCATCCTAAATCTCCGACCCGAAGGTAATAGCAAAGGTAACTTCCTGCCTTTTTCTGTTTGACTTTGGCCATAAAAAAAACTACTGTTCATCTGTACCTCAGCCGACACTTGTTCTTGGCCACACGTGTTAGCATGTAGCGGTTTAGGGTGTAAAAGTAGTCATGGTACGGCACGTCATGAGTGATGACTTCCGCATCAATGATGTAGCACTCACTCTCCTGGCTGGCTTTATACAGGGTCTAATTCAGAGAGAAGTTGCATTTCAAACATATTAAACAAAACACACAAATTGCTAAAACAAATCATCCAAAGAACAGTACTGAGGAGAAGTTCAGAAGTTCCAGATAAACGTCTCACCTGAGTCTCAGTAACTGTAGCTGTTTTAGGAGCCAGTGGGTTGGTCAGGGAGATTGTGTACATGATCTCTCTCGTCTGATTTCCGGCATCCTCCTTCTTCCAAGGGTGATACACCACATCTATGAATGGATGTGTGAAAATTAAACGTAGAACCAGTACAAAGTTATTTTAGTTTTAGCAAGGTTATCAAAGTCCACTCTAAAGGGAGATATTCTCTTTAACAGAAAACATTTTTCAAGAACTACAACAAACTGCTCATTGGGACTACAGCTCACTTCTTCCAGACCTAGTGAAGTCACAGTGTCACTCATTTAAATAATCCCTGCCCACGGAATACGCAAAAAAAAACAGGGCGATGCCTGGTTGAGCTGCGCTAGAGAAGACCTGCTAAAGTAGCATGTTGTTGCCATGTCGAAGAGACACTGTTTTTTTTCCACCCCGGTTCCAAAACCCCTTTGTTTGGCCTTTCTAAGGTGGACAAACTTAGAAAACAGTGGTTAAAAATGTATCTTTAACCCTGTTCCTGAACATTATAACCCCAACGTTTATATGTGTGTGGCACATTTTACAGAGGACAGCTTCCAGAACCTAAGAGAGTACAATGCCGGCTACACACAAAAGCTTCTCCTGAAAGTCGGAGCCGTTCCCACTTTGTTGGTAAATTAAGTTGTTTATGGATCAAAACCTGTAAGTATGTTTTATTATTTGTGGCTCCACTAGCCTGCTAGCTAACATTGATGTAGTATTTATCTCACTTTTGTAAGACTGTCCACCAATCTTTAGGAACTTACCACTCTAAAACGTCCTGTAAAATCAGTGCTTGCAAAGTTTCTGCACGATCCTCTTGTTTGTAAACATTCTCAGGGTCTGAATCGGGCTCAAATTGGTACGGCAAAATTGCCACCATTGTTAATATTTACCTGAGCAGATGAAACTCGCGGTTACGGTAAGGGGCTGGACATTTCCGGAACACGCTCTAAGCGGTTCGCCAATCACAACACACTGGGCCAAGCTAACATGTCATATTTTCGAAATAGGGGATTCATCGAAACAGGAACTAAACAAAGCGTTTGAGACAGACTGGGAAGAGAGGTGCTGCAATAATGTAAAATATGTAAAAAAAAAAAAAAAGCACAATAAAAATCGTGGGGTAACGCAGCGCTGTTTTACTTGGTCAAAACAATCATACTAAAAGTACAGTTGAGTGTGTTGAAAGTTATGTTAATGTTACTCTGTGCGTTAGCTCAGTGGCTGGTATGAGACACACTGCAGTAAGCTAGATCGATATTAGAGTATCATTAATAAAAGCTGGATGACTTGTGTTGCTAAATGGCATGCAATTCATTTTAAAACATTGTATGATGGAGAAAATGCTGTATTATCTACAAATAAAGCTCTTTCTGATTATATTATGCTATCCACTTGACAAAATAGTGTTGTCTGATTTACTTTTTGGGTACAAATATGTTACAAACGGGAAATCAAGAAAACAAGAGATTCAAACAATATGGCAATCACACAGTGAGTCTGAAACACCTGTGTATTCACTTGGTGGAACGTCGTCCTGTGATGCGTGACGGCGTACTGCAGAAGCTATAAAGGATAAATGGACCAAAAATAGTCAGCTTTTGATTGGCTGAAGTAAGTTGCTCACAGGCATGCAGGAAGTATGGGCAGGGCGTCACGGCATCTCGTTCCCTTTTCATGGAACCATGGTTGCTATCGTAAGCTGAGATGCACGCTATCAATGGAACTCGTGCTAAGTCTGAAGTTGCGATGCTATGGGAACGTTAATACCCACTACGCCATATTAACAAGTGCTTGTCCTAGTGTGAATCATGTAGAGCACAGCTTAGAACATAAGCACCTGAGACACTGGTGTAGGGTCCAGATCCAGTTGTAGAATCTGATGAATGTGTGCGGAAAGGCCCAGCCCCCCGCACCACAAACTTCTCGGAGAGAACTCCTGACAGTAAAGTCTTAGATGCCACCATACTCCCTGTAGAATGGGCCCTCACAACTAGAGACGAAGGAAGGTCACACGCCTTGCAAGCTGTAATAGCCTGAGATAGCCTACGAACCCTGCCTGGGTGAACCATAGCATACCAACAGCTGGTCAGTCTTACGCCACTGAGCAGACCGGTGGATGTAACATTCAAAAGCCCTGACTGCAAAGCAAATTAAGCTTTCCTTGGTCTGCCAACACAAATGAAGGTGGATAAAAGGCCTGCCAGACTTCTGAGCAAGAAAGCCATATTGAGAGTTAGGTAACTTCTCTGAAACAGTTTCAATAGTCCGAAGGGTGCTAGGGACAACTCCTCTAGAACCATGGGCAAATTTCAGACCATAACTCTTGCATGTATAGCAGGCCTTAACCTCAATGCGGCATGAAGGAAACAAGATACCACATGGTGTCTCCCTAAAGAGCCATCACCCAAAAGTGTGTGGTAAGCAGCTATGGCCGCCATGCAAACCTTACCGTGGAGGGGGATAGCCCAGTAGAAAAATGATCCTGAAGGAACTCCAGCACTGAACAAACCGGGCAGTTAACTGTGTCCAACTGGTGTTCTCTGCACCATAAAGTGAAGAGTCTCCACTTTAAGGCATAAAGTTCCCTTGTGGAGGGAGAGTTTAAGAGACCAGATTTCACATGTTGGTCCCCCTCAGGGGCTCCTGCCTGTCCCCCCATACTGCCTCCTGCCTGAGATAGAAGGTCCCTCCTGACGGGAATCTCCCAGGGAGAGCCATCGAGGAGAGACATCAGGTCCGAGAACCATACTCAACCCGGCCAGAACGGGGCTACCAGTAGTAGACGAATCCCCCCGGATAGCTCTCTCTAGAACTCCCAGGAGCAGTGAGATAAGGGGAAAGGTGTACAGACTCGGCCTCTGCCACACCTGTACCATGAGGGAGGGAGAGCCAAAGCGGACAGTGTGATATCTCTTGGAAAGCAAACAGGTCCACTTGGAAAGCATAGCAGCATAGCAGGCCTTAACCTCAATGCGGCATGAAGGAAACAAGATACCACATGGTGTCTCCCTAAAGAGCCATCACCCAAAAGTGTGTGGTAAGCAGCTATGGCCGCCATGCAAACCTTACCGTGGAGGGGGATAGCCCAGTAGAAAAATGATCCTGAAGGAACTCCAGCACTGAACAAACCGGGCAGTTAACTGTGTCGAACTGGCCGAACTTCTTCCAAATCAACTCCACCAACTCGGAGTCTCCATTCCCTGGACCCTAGCCCCTGCCTCAACTGGATGTCTGCTCCCTGATTTAGATGCCCAGGGATATAGATTGCCATCATGGAGAGCAACTTGGCCTGGGCCTACAAGAGGATCTGGTGTGCCAGTCTGCAAAGAGGGTGCGATCGCAGACCCTGATGATTTATGTGTGAGACTACTGATGTGTTGTCTGAATGAACAAGAACATGATAGCCTCTGAGGTCTGGGAGGGAGTACCTCAGTGCTAAAAATACAGCCATCATCTCCCGGCAATTTATGTGACAAGAGAGATGATGATCCCTCCACAGACCTTGAGTTCACAGACCATTTTTCCTTGGAGGGACCCGACCTCAAAGTCCTGAGCGCTGAGGCATCAGGACTTATCCCTAGTAATATCTCAGGACTGAACTCTAGTAATATGTCCGATGTCCTGAAGCAGATAACCGGCAAGGAACAACCAGACATACTCCTCCATATAGACATCCAACTCCTCAAAGCCAGATGACTATCCCATCAATTCATTCCTCAGAATTAAATGCAGCCATAATCCACCAGACAATTAAAAACAATCTGGATGACAGGCTGAACATATATTATTATATTATAGCCATATAACTCCTCAAAGCCAGATAACTATTTCACCATTTAATTTCTCAGAATTAAATGCAGCCAAAACAACCAGACAAGTGAACACGGTCTGGATGACAGGTTGAACATTCATATTAATATAGAACAATATGCGATATAGAATCATGCAATCATAGCTTGCAAACACTCATAATAGTTTGCATGCAGTTGAAGGAAGAGAGAGAGTCTAAGTCTGCTAGGTTCCCTCCGGCAATATATTTCTTTTTTTTTGCGGAGCCGTAATCTACACGTTGCCTTGGCAGGTGCTTCAGAAGCAATCACGCAGAGGCTTTCCCATATCGTAGGGACTTCTGACACAGTGCATGTTTCCTTGAGAGGGAACAATGATTCGTTTTCTGTCGATAAAGGTATCCAAAAATTTACTCATCTGTCTAATAAAACACGATATGTTAAAGCGTCTTTGGTGTTACCATAGTTTCTACAGAAGTAAAATGGAAAGAAATCGAGGGTAGCGCGGATATGACGTTATTGACAGGCGACGCATTAACATGGGACGTTACACTGGTTAAAATAGCTGATTTCTCTGGATTCTGAATTGATTATATATCATATAGAAAGCATGCAAAGAGTGGTCCCTTTATAATCATGCAAAAGCTGCCACTTATCGCGATAATGCGATCTCACCACGTTCCATTATAATCAATGAAGCTGTCTACGCTGCACAATGAATCTCTTGTTCACATAATGTCTACACTTTTTTATAAAGAGAGGATTTGCGAGCGTGCAGAACTCAGCACTGGACAAAAACGCCGGCTTTGAGCGGTGAATTGATTCTGACTAACTTAAACACCTCTTATTGGCCATTGCATTCAAGAAATCAACAGACATGTCTGTGATTGGCTACATTGCTCAACACTCCAAACACATGTTGTAAATAGAAACCTTTGACGCACTCCGGAGCACAAACACTGGATCATTTGCAGAATGCCAATATGCTATTATTATGGAGAAAACGCTAGTCTCAAGTCCGTGGCCTGAGGAAGGCTAAGCCTTGCCCAGCCTCACACACGCTCTGCCTATGATTATTTACCTTCGTTTGTTGTTGTTTATTTTGGATCATCTAACAGTTCAATGAGATGTTTTTGAAAGGTTCTGACCTGTGAATCTCCTCTGCTCCATAAAGTCTGTCATGAACTGGGACTCCGTGAAGAGGATGCCGTACAGCTTATCAACACTGAATTTATACACCTCGTTAATGTACTGACGGCCATTCAGATCCTCGTGGAATGCTTGAACCTCATCTCCTGAATACACATTCAAGATACACATAAAGATGAATCATTCTGCACTACTCAAGCATTGGCATCAAATTATGTGTAGAGTCTCACTCTGTTCAAAATGCAAATGACGTTTCCAGAATAAGACAGAATATGTATTTATGACTTACGAATATCTATCTACATGTATTAAGGTGCAACAATTAATTGATAAAATCAATAAAAAGTTAAATTTTTCTGTGTTGCTTCCAAACTGTGGAAACATTTCTATATTTGTTTTGAAAATGTGAAATTGTGCACTTCATATTGTATTTTATTATATATTAAACTTTTTTAGTTATATATATATATATAATATAGCATATCCATTTGTCCATTATATATTTGGCATCTTCACCCTCTATTCAAATATAAAAAATTTTAAAGATTTTGTAAGCATATTGTGAAGTTGTGCTTGGAGTCAATTCTTTTATTTCTTATAATGCAATGAAACATGCCAAATTATGCAGACATAATTTTTGGCCATGCTGTCATAAAAAGAAATTATGAACATGCAAAAACAAGAGAGAGCCAACAAAATACTAATAGATTATTTGATTAGAAACATTTGTTAGTTGCAGGCACTTGTATTTATGATTTCAGCTCTTGACTGCATGTACCACTTTAACTGTGTCTGTGAGAAACCTTACATTTTCATTTATTCATTTAGTAGATGCTTTTACTCAAAGTGACTTACAAAAGAGGAATAGAACGAGAGATTCATCTTAAGGAGGCCATAACACAAGAAGTGCTAGCAATATAGAGTCTCAAACATCATACAAGCTAGAAAAGGGAGGGATTTAATAAACACTGAATGCATAGAAGAAGAGTTTTTTGTTTCAAACCTTCATCATGTGTCTCTGAGGAATCACTGAGATCAGTGGGTATATCCTCGTTGTCGTTGAAGTCGAGTGCAGGTGGTGGCACGGGGCCCAGAGGACTGGGCGGCTCGCTGTTCCTCTCCTCAGCCAGCAGAGGGAGTGGCAGCAGATCTCCATCAGCAAGGCAGTCTGTGTACTCCTCAGCTGTAATGTCAAACTGAAACCAGCAGAGGGCACAATTTTAAATGTAGTCTCTTAAAATGGCATCTGTGCGGTGAGAACGAGCTGGTATACTCACAGACAGTGGCGTATCAGTGCTGCTGGGAGGAGTGGTGGAGGTGATGGTGGAGTGGGTGATGGATCTCTTGTGTGTCAGAGGTGAACTGTTGTCTTGTTTGTTCTCACTGCTGCTCTTGGATGAGTTATCATTACTGACCTCGTTCTCTTCTGCTGGGATCTCCTCACAGTATCTGAAGAAGCATATACAGTATTAGCACACAAAGAAGGAATGTGGCTACCAATATGCTTTATTTGTCCAACATTCATGTCTGTTAAACACCAACTTTATGATATGTTGCGTTTTTGAAGAATAGTTGTGAAAGCATTAGGGCTGGCCCCTAATAGTCTACTAAATGTTAGTCGACGAGAAGAAGTCCCGGTAACCAAGTTTTAATTAGTTGGTTAAACTCCACAGGAAGTGGCAAAGTCATGTGAGGAACCGATTGTTAACACGGCTGGTCCATGTGGTAATTACAGTGTGTCGGGACATGTAAGAGACATTTGAAACATTTAAGTAGTAGCCCAACGTTAGCCGCTCACTCTAACGTTAACCTAGATAAACAAGCGCTATTATTAGGCTCATATCCAAGTCTTCTTTAGTACTGTGCTTACATAACATGTTTAACTTAACGTGCGTTTCACTCTATAGGCGCATCCATTATACTGTGGCGATGACGAGTTAGCGTCGTCAAATTCATCTTTGCAGAAAACACTAGTTTATTAATAAATTATTAAAATGTTCAGACAGTATATACTGCCACCCCCCAGTATATACAAGTAATTAAATACCAAGTTCTGGCATGAAACTTTAAATAAAGTTTAAAGCAGGCTGATAGGTCCTTAACTCATTGCTAGCGATCACATCATTATCTCATAGCGCAGCTGATTGGTTGCTGTTGCATCAGCGGCCAATGAGCTGCGGCTCAACGTTCAAACAAATACCGATAGTGTTGCTGTTAGCAGCTCTACCTGTATAGATCTGCTACGGGGGTTAATTCATGTATGTTACATGTGCAGCAGCAGCATGTCTTACATGTTAACAGCAATGTCTGTGATTTACTGCAATTACTTGTTTAAGTGCTATAATCGAGTCCCCGGTGCATCTACCAACCCAGATAAAGTGAAAAAGGACAACCTAGTAACTTTGTTTTGGTAAGCCTTTCTCTGCAAGCATGTGAAAAAACGAGCCGCTGAGATTTCGCTCCCCCCGTGACGCAGGGGGATCTTATTATACTATTCCTGCCCCATAATCTGCACGTTTTCACCCACGGTGCCACCATTTTGTTTTCGCACGCGACAACAGTGCACCAGTTCTAACGCCATGGCAAAAGTAGACTAGAGCAGCTAGTATTAAAATGTCTTATCTATTTAAACATTATAACTGTTCTGTTTTTGGCTGTAATAATAAACTCCCGGCATCTGAGCCACTGAGGATGTAGTGCCCAAGAAATTAGCTAAATTCGTATATGTTTGTGTGAATCATTGCAGACAAGGGTCAGTAAATGCAGAATTTGCACAAAAGTTGCTTCTCAAAGATGGATCGAATCCAACTCTTCATGATCCAACTTCATATCCAGAACACGCAAGTACTGCACTTTATAATGTGAGTTTGCAAATCGCCTTTCTGAATGTGCTAATGTGGCTAAAGCTACCATTGTCTCTTACTGTGTACACAAAGACCAGAGCTTGTTATTTTTATCCCGAAAGTGCTCAAGGCCTGTACAATTCAGAAGTGCACTTTTATTACTTCTTAAAAATAAAACTAATGACATAGCTCTGATGAATACAGAGACAATGGTAACTTTAGCCACCGTATAGCGTCCTAACCAGCACATTCACAAAGGCGATTTGTGTACATTCACAAAATAAAATGTGCTGTACTTACATGTTCTGAAAATGAAGTTGGCATTTATATATCTTTGCAAATTCTACTCGCTGTGTGAAGTTCTCCACACTCCAGTTGTTGTTGTCGTTTATCCAAACTAGTGAAAGCTGTAAAGGCTCCGCCCTATTCTGAAAAGGGGGCGGGGAACAGCAGCTCATTTACATTTAAATAGACACACGAAAACAGCGTGTTTTTGCTGCCACCCAAATAGGGGCATTCAGAACATCCTATAATAAATAATCCGTTGTGTATTTTTTGCACAGACACATTCTGAGGACACCTGAGACTTATATTACATCTTGTGAAAAGGGCATTATAGGACCCCTTTAACACTGCCATATACATTACCATGCCAATCTCTTTTATCATGCCAATCTTTCCGAGAGTTGACATGACAGAAATGAATATAACAAACGTGTGATTGTCGACTAATGGCTTAAATGAACGACGACTAGTTGTCTAGAAAAATCTTTAGTCGGAGGACAGCCCTACAAAGCATGCATGTTTAACTCACCCCATTGTGTTGAAATCATCATCAGGCGGCACATAGTCTTCATCGTCGCTCGTGAGTCCCAGCTCATTGCCGTAGCACTGATGTACAAAGTGCCAGAGCTCTTTAGGGCAGAGGGGCTGCACACAGAGACGGCTGTCATTATGAGCTCAGATATAACAAATCTAATATTGCTTAAAATGTTCTACACAAGCAATACACTAATAACTGCTTGGATTATTCATATTTATACACAGAGCTTGACATTAACTTTTTTGCTCATCAGCCACTGTGGCTAGTGGTTTTTCAAAGTTAATAGCCACTTAGCATTTTCACTGGCCACAATTTTGACATCGATACCATAGGGAAAAACTGCCATAAAGATATTTTTAATATTATCTCATAATTTGGCAACAGGAATATTAGGCTGCTGTCACTTTAAGACCTGCCGCACAGATCCATTATACTGTTACACATGCGCTTTCTTTCTCAACTGTTTACATTCACTTAAAACAACTGACTGTGTTTACGAGAATACTCACCAAGACCAACATTTTTACATTATTTTGTGTGTATTTGACTGTTTAAGCGCAATAAGCAGTGAAAAAGAACACAATTAGACTACAATTGAAAATATGTATATATATATATATTTTATTTATGAATTTTATATATATATATATATATAAAATTCAACCTGCCAAAGTGCAGTAGGAGTGACTGTGCTACACACCACTGCTGAAATCCATCCGCATTTGACGGTTTGGCGGGTGTTAATGTCAAGCCTTGTTTATACACACAACTTCTTGTGAAAATTCAGCCTAATGTACTTATGCACATGAATTTGTTCCCTAGTTCTAATGCTAATGAATTTGGAATATTCCAAATAAGCAACCGTGTGCCAGTCATTTGCATAAAACACGCCCAAACATGTCCATATATGGGCTCTCCTCACAACCTTTCCTTTATAGTCTTTCATCACTCAACTACTAAACTATTTTTGTCAGGGTTCTGTCACTTCGGTCTAGTTTTGCTCTTGGGTTTGTGACAGAGCCCTGACACTGCTATATTGTCATGTTTTGTGTGAGCACATGGCTTGTCATGTGTTTCTTTGTGCCATGTGCTCTCCTGTCTATTGTCTTGACTCCGCCCCTCTTGTTACCTGATAATTGTTTCATTTGCCCCACCTGTCTTCCCTCAATTATTGCCTTGTTTGCTCCCTATTTAGTCTCCTTGTGTTTGCAGTCCTGTGTTGATTTGTTATCATCTGTTTCCCTTCCTTGCTTCATGTGCTTGGTTCCTTGTTGTGTGGTATGTTCTGGTTTTCCCCCTTGTGGGTAGTTTTTGTTTGTTTTATTTATGTTTTTGTCATTAATAAATCCCATGTTCTTCTGCACTTGAGTCCTCACTCCTTTCACCCATACCCGACCGTGACAGAACGAACCAACCACTAGAGGACTCAGCAGAGAAATGGGTATCTTCCTTTTCCCATATCCCTGCCCTTCCGCTCAACAGATGGCAGATCGACGCAGCAAACTCCTCTCTCTTCGGCAAGAGGGAGCCAGCGTGAGGGAGTTTGCTCACCAGTTCGTGTTTGCAGCGGAAGGGCTCAACATCGGTGATGCAGTGCTCAAGGACATTTTTAACAACAGCCTTAACGAGCCTGTCAGAGCCTGGGAGATGGGAATGCTGGGGATACTGTCTTTTTGGCAGTTTGTGGGGTATACCACTGTGGATGGGAGGGTGGCCTTCCACCTCTTGGTCCTCCCCCACTTCTCTTCACAGGCTGCCAAGTCCCCAGTCCTCCGATGACCCCTTCAGGGAGAGGGAGGAGGAAGAACGGAGTCACCACATCTGCCACCTTACCCAAAGGTGGCTAAACGGGCAGCAGCTTCCCCAGAGGCGGTTGTCCCCACTCTCGCTTCATCCTCGAAAGCGCAGGAGAAGGAGGGCTCTTGTCGCTCACCCAAGTCCGGTGGTCTGGGAGGACCCGACTTCGGTGTTCCCGAGTCCGGTGGTCTGGGAGGACCCGACTTCGGTGTTCCCGAGTCCGGTGGTCTGGGAGGACCCGAGTCCGGTGGTCCGGGAGGACCCGACTTCGGTGTTCCCGAGTCCGGTGGTCCGGGAGGACTCGACTTCGGTGTTCCCTAGCCCGGAGGTCCGGGAGGACCCGACTTCGGTGTTCCCTAGCCCGGAGACAGTCCGAGAGCCTGCTGCCGACCTGGAGGCTGTCCTAAAGCCCACTGTTGGCCTGGAGGTCGTCCCAGGACCTCCCACACTCCCTGTCACAGAGGCTGTTCCCATCAGCCCGGTCTTGGCTAAGAGGGTGGTATTGACTTTTTATGTAGTGGTGGTCCTGCGTGCCTGGGCAGTATACACCTCACAGCTGGCTTCCTCCAGTCCTGTTGGCACTCCAGAGGCCGTCCCAGAGCAGGCCGCCATTGTCCCGGAGGTTGTCTCAGAACAGCCCACGGTCGTCCTGGAGGTTGTCCCAGAGCTGCCCAAGTGCATTGCCCTGCCATGGCCTGCCCCTGACCAGCGTCCAGTGATGGCTCCAGCCCCTGACCAGCGTCCAGAGAGGGCTCCGTCTCCTGCCACGAGTCCAGAGAGGGCTCCGTCTCCTGCCACGAGTCCAGAGAGGGCTCCGTCTCCTGCCACGAGTCCAGAGAGGGCTCCGTCTCCTGCCACGAGTCCAGAGAGGGCTCCGTCTCCTGCCACGAGTCCAGAGAGGGCTCCGTCTCCTGCCACGAGTCCAGAGAGGGCTCCGTCTCCTGCCACGAGTCCAGAGAGGGCTCCGTCTCCTGCCACGAGTCCAGAGAGGGCTCCGTCTCCTGCCACGAGTCCAGAGAGGGCTCCGTCTCCTGCCACGAGTCCAGAGAGGGCTCCGTCTCCTGCCACGAGTCCAGAGAGGGCTCCGTCTCCTGCCACGAGTCCAGAGAGGGCTCCGTCTCCTGCCACGAGTCCAGAGAGGGCTCCGTCTCCTGCCACGAGTCCAGAGAGGGCTCCGTCTCCTGCCACGAGTCCAGAGAGGGCTCCGTCTCCTGCCACGAGTCCAGAGAGGGCTCCGTCTCCTGCCACGAGTCCAGAGAGGGCTCCGTCTCCTGCCACGAGTCCAGAGAGGGCTCCGTCTCCTGCCACGAGTCCAGAGAGGGCTCCGTCTCCTGCCACGAGTCCAGAGAGGGCTCCGTCTCCTGGCCCTCTGCCAGGACTCCAGAGCTGCCGGAGCCCGCCTGGTCCGTCCCTCCCGTCTCGCCCTCGTCGTCTGCCAGGGTTCTTGATCGGCCAGAGCCACCCTGGTGCCTCCCTCCAGCTCCACCCTGGCCTTCTGCCAGGACTCCAGGCCCACCTGAGCCTCCCTGGCTCAACTCTCCCGCCCCTCCCTGGTCCTTTCTAAGAACTTTCTGGGGTGTCCCTTTGACACTGACTTTAATCCCCTCCCTCCCTCCCTCCCCTTTTAACACACAGTATGAGATTTTTCATTGCTATGGTTATCACTGTCAATCATCGCAGTTTCGGATTCAATCCTGCATTTAAATGCAGTTGTCAATCCAGAAATTTGTTTTTGTGTACTTGGCAGCATGAAAAAGAGAAGTGTGCTCCTTTAATAATTACTGAAGCTGTCAATCAATTCAGTTCACTAACTGCACTCTCTGTAAAATATCCTGTTATAATAATAAAAAACTGGCTACACTGCTCAATGAATCTCTTATTTACATCGTATTTACACATTGTTGGTTATAATGAAAAGATTCGCAAGCATGCAAAACACATTTTGAGTGGTATTGAGCGGATTAACTTTTTTTTTTTTTTTTTTTCAAATTTCAGTATCAGTATTGACAACATTACCATGTTTATAATCTCACCTTGTCCAGCAGTGCATTCTGCCAAAGTCTGAACATCATCATATAAGTCCTATCTCTCGCACCAAACGATGTGAAGAAGTGCTGAAGGGAAGATCAAGAACAACTTAACTGAATGTGTTAACGTGTGCAGTAGTATCTGAGTGCGGCTGTGTGTCTCTCACCTTCTCAGTGTCCGTGCACAGCTGGATGGCATTGGGAATCAGACGCGCTGTTTTCTCTTTCGTCATGGAGCAGATGTCTTTCAGCCGTACTGTAAGCTGTTCACACATGCAACAGAACAACAAAACACAACATAACTTCTCCGATCTCTCGTTTTAGTTAAATTGTGCCTATTATGCTATATTAAAGACTCTTCATTTTCTTTTGGAGGTCTCCTACAATAGGTTTTCATACATCCAAGGTAAAAAAAAAAAAAAAAAAACACTTAAATTTTCTCATAATATACATTGCAGCATCACCTTTTTTCTCACGGTGTCTGACACGTTTCGATAAAGGATTCCGCCTCTCTAAACCCCTCCTTTCAGAGAACCTGCTCTGCTCTGATTGGTCAAATGGCCCAGTGTGTTGTGATTATTCAGAAACCAAACACCCATTACCATATCTGAATTTCAGCTCCAGCTCTTCCTCAGCACATGAGTTATACAAACTGTACTGATGGCATCGGCTTTACCGTATCAATTTGAGCGTGAGTCCTCATGCTTTGGAAGTGCAGCAAGGTGGGTTTGCTTTGGCAGCAGAAAACAGTGTCTTCTCAACATGTCGACAACACGAACCAAACTCTTCCAGTCTCAGCTACAACTACAGTGTCTGAGTCCTATTTTCACGATCTAAGCACATGGTCTAAAGCGCATGGCGCAGGTGCACTTAGGGCGTGTCTGAATCCATTTTTGCTAGTTTAACGACGGAAAAAATGGTCGGCACGCCAGACGCATGGTCCAAAAGAGTTGTACCTAGTCTCTTAATGAGTAATGGGTGTGTTTTGGGCGTAACGTGCAATAAACCAATCAAAGTCTCATCTCCCATTCCCTTTAAAAGCCAGTTGCGCTTGCACCATGGCGGATTCACTATTTACATGGTGGAATTTGCGAGCGGAAAGACTGAACGCTTCTCCAGAGAGGAATCCCTTTATTTTTAATATTTAAAAATGTTTGTGTGCTGTGCGTCCTTGTGTGTGTAATAATAAGCAGAGTGTACGTGCGTTGTGCACCCGCCTATAGGCTCATATTACTAACGTGCCCTTTAAATAACAAAAAATACTGCGCTATTGACTTTAGACCAGGTTTTGGTTGGTCAATGGCGCAGTCGTTTTCAGTTCCTCAAAATAGCAACGCACCAACAATGCGCCTGAACACACCTCGTTTTCAGACCAGCACACCCATGGGCGAACAGATGGGCGCGAGTGCATTAGCTATTTAAACAACGTGGCACTGGACGTGAAAATGATAACTGTGTCGGGCCGAAACTAGCAAAAAACACTTTGCGCAGGGTGTATGATAGGGCCCTTAGAGGTCGGGTCAAAGTAGACGGTGTTCACGGGCAGCCAATGAAGACCATAGGCTGGCATTATGCAAATTTGTTATGTGCAGGAAGTAAGACTGGGCCTGACGACTCATTTCAGGCTGTTCAGAATCGCTTCTTTCTTTTGGGAGACAATAACTCAATTTATCGTTTACTTTGATCTGTGAAACTTTGCAGACCTTTTACATTCACAAACAGCCATATAATACACTACATGAATGGTAATATCCGAAAAAGCATAATAAGGGCACTTTAAAGTATATCATACCAGTGTCTCCCAGCGAAAGATGTTGCTATAAAAACAGATCCAGTTTTCGGAGAGGTAGAGGCGGCCCTGCAGGAGAATGTCCCGCTGGAGAGCGCAGGAGTAGTCTGACAATGAGAGGACAAGGTCAAAGTTCAAAAGATGTCCCTCCTGTCAAATCATTCAATTCAATATTTTTTTCTTATATTTCAGTTTGCATCCAAGTTCCAAATAAAAGGAGAAAAAATAAAATAAAATTAAGTACCTTTAAACTGTAAAGCATTTAATTAAATTATAAATTAACTTTTAATTATAATTAAAAGTTAATTATAAGTTATAGTTATAGTTTTAGTTATAGTTATAGTTATAGTTACTATAAGTTATAGTTATAGTTTTGTAGTTACATATAATTTATTATTAATTATTAATTATAAATTAATTTAAAGTCAAATTGACCTTTCATATAACTTTTTTGAACATTTTAATTAAACTTTTAAATGAAAATATATGAATATTAAATATCTACACTGAAAAAATATATACTTTGGACTAACTTAAAAAAATACTCTAATTTGTTACAAACCTTAAACTTGGATTTAATGTTAATCAAAAAGATTTATTTTTCCAAAGACAAATTTTAAACATAAGCCAAACGTATGTATTACACACACGCACGCACGCACGCACGCACGCACGCACACACATATATATATATATATATATATTTGGCTTTTTACAACTTAATTTAGCATAAATGAAAACTAAATAAGCTATGATATGATATATTATAATGATATATTATTTTCCCTTAAGATAAAATAATAACATTTAGTTATTGAATGTTTAATGTAGTTTACTTGCTATAAATAAAAACAACTTTGAAAGACCTTAATGTTTATTGTGATGTCTTTTTAAAATATGCATCGTATTTTCTGCATGTACTAAAAAAAAAAAAAAAAAAACATCAAAAAAAAAAAAATAAAACCCAATTATTTCTATAGTCATAAAGCCAGACAGTATGTGTTAAAATAAAATAAACAAAATTATTTATTTTTATTTTTTTCCATAGGGAGTTTTATTTGCTTTTAGACAAACTGAACAAAACCGGTTTAAAGTGGAAACCATGATTTTCGACTAGATCAATATGAAAATGCTCTAAAATAAATAAATGGCTTTTTTCCGCTTTTTCCAGTGTATAATACAAAAATCTATTATGTGACATTTCCATGTCTAAATGCAAATTTAATTGCATATACGTAAGTCTTTAATTTGTTAATGATTACATCTTACCCACAATAAGACGCTCTGTGTCCGGCAACTGCTTGAAGAGCTTCCTGAAGTCTTCATTACGCTGCTTATATGTGGGACTGAGGACCTACAAAACAAATAAAGCAGTAGGTGAGGAACACACACACACACACACACACACACACACACACACACACACACACGTCCACACTCAGTAAGAAGCAGCCATTCTGCTCTTTCACACAGCTGATCATCAGTCAAATGCTGGTTTAGTTTGCCATGCAGCAGCGTGAGATGAACCACAATGAGCTCATTCCCACTGTGGCGCGACAGAAGACGCTGGAGTAAACGACGACTTCACACTGCTTCTTATTCACAGACACACTCTTCACTCCTGCTAATGAGTGAAAGTACACCTTGCATCATTAACAGCAGAGCAAAATAGCCAAATGCTCTAAGAAAAGACAAGACAATCACTTCAGCTTTGATAAGGTGTCTTGAGATCAACCCTGTAAAATAGTGATCCTTACACGCAATATTGAATGCGATACACTATTGCCACTGAAAAACAGCAACAATCTTTTGAGAAATACCTTGAAAATCAAAAATACCTTTAGAACGAAACAGAAATTAAGGCAACTATATTTATATAGGAATATTATATATAGGAATAAATGTTTTGGAAAATGAATAGATGGTTTATATTAATTATATTATATTATATTTATAATATTTTATATTATATTTAGTGCTGTCAAATCAATTAATCACAATTAATCGCATCTAACATAAAAGTTTGTGTTTATATAATATACACTCACCTAAAGGATTATTAGGAACACCATACTAATACTGTGTTTGACCCCCTTTCGCCTTCAGAACTGCCTTAATTCTACGTTGCATTGATTCAACAAGGTGCTGAAAGCATTCTTTAGAAATGTTGGCCCATATTGATAGGATAGCATCTTGCAGTTGATGGAGATTTGTGGGATGCACATCCAGGGCACGAAGCTCCCGTTCCACCACATCCCAAAGATGCTCTATTGGGTTGAGATCTGGTGACTGTGGGGGCCATTTTAGTACAGTGAACTCATTGTCATGTTCAAGAAACCAATTTGAAATGATTCGAGCTTTGTGACATGGTGCATTATCCTGCTGGAAGTAGCCATCAGAGGATGGGTACATGGTGGTCATAAAGGGATGGACATGGTCAGAAACAATGCTCAGGTAGGCCGTGGCATTTAAACGATGCCCAATTGGCACTAAGGGGCCTAAAGTGTGCCAAGAAAACATCCCCCACACCATTACACCACCACCACCAGCCTGCACAGTGGTAACAAGGCATGATGGATCCATGTTCTCATTCTGTTTACGCCAAATTCTGACTCTACCATCTGAATGTCTCAACAGAAATCGAGACTCATCAGACCAGGCAACATTTTTCCAGTCTTCAACTGTCCAATTTTGGTGAGCTCGTGCAAATTGTAGCCTCTTTTTCCTATTTGTAGTGGAGATGAGTGGTACCCGGTGGGGTCTTCTGCTGTTGTAGCCCATCCGCCTCAAGGTTGTGCGTGTTGTGGCTTCACAAATGCTTTGCTGCATACCTCGGTTGTAACGAGTGGTTATTTCAGTCAAAGTTGCTCTTCTATCAGCTTGAATCAGTCGGCCCATTCTCCTCTGACCTCTAGCATCAACAAGGCATTTTCGCCCACAGGACTGCCGCATACTGGATGCTTTTCCCTTTTCACACCATTCTTTGTAAACTCTAGAAATGGTTGTGCGTGAAAATCCCAGTAACTGAGCAGATTGTGAAATACTCAGACCGGCCCGTCTGGCACCAACAACCATGCCACGCTCAAAATTGCTTAAATCACCTTTCTTTCCCATTCTGACATTCAGTTTGGAGTTCAGGAGATTGTCTTGACCAGGACCACACCCCTAAATGCATTGAAGCAACTGCCATGTGATTGGTTGATTAGATAATTGCATTAATGAGAAATTGAACAGGTGTTCCTAATAATCCTTTAGGTGAGTGTATGTGTGTATGTATGTATATATACACTGAACAAAATTATAAACGCAACACGTTTTTTGCCCCCATTTTTCATAAGCTGAACTCAAAGATCTAAGACTTTTTCTGTGTACACAAAAGGCCTATTTCTCTCAACTATTGTTCACAAATCTGTCTAAATCTGTGTTAGTGAGCACTTCTCCTTTGCTGAGATAATCCATCCACCTCACAGGTGTGGCATATCAAGATACTGATTAGACAGCATGATTATTGCACAGGTGTGCCTTAGGCTGGCCACAATAAAAGGCCACTCTAAAATGTGCAGTTTTATCACACAGCACAATGCCACAGATGTCGCAAGTTTTGAGGGAGCGTGCAATTGGCATGCTGACTGCAGGAATCTCCACCAGAGCTGTTGCCCGTGAATTGAATGTTCATTTCTCTACCATAAGCTGTCTCCAAAGGCGTTTCAGAGAATTTGGCAGTACATCCAACCGGCCTCACGACCGCAGACCACGTGTAACCACACCAGCCCAGGACCTCCACATCCAGCATCTTCACCTCCAAGATCGTCTGAGACCAGCCACCCAGACAGCTGCTGCAACAATCGGTTTGCATAACCAAAGAATTTCTACACAAACTGTCAGAAACCGTCTCAGGGAAGCTCATCTGCATGCTCGTTGTCCTCATCGGGGTCTCAACTTGACTGCAGTTCGTCGTCGTAACCGACTTGAGTGGGCAAATGCTCACATTCGATGGCGCCTGGCACTTTGGAGAGGTGTCCTCTTCACGGATGAATCCTGGTTTTCACTGTACAGGGCAGATGGCAGACAGCATGTATGGCATCATGTGAGTGAGCTGTTGCTAATGTCAACATTGTAGATCGAGTGGCCCATGGTGGCGGTGGGGTTATGGACAACGAACACAGGTGCATTTTATTGATGGCATTTTGAATGCACAGAGATACTGCGACGAGATCCTGAGGCCCATTGTTGTGCCATTCATCCACGACCATCACCTCATGTTGCAGCATGATAATGCGCGGCCCCATGTTGCAAGGATCTGTACACAATTCCTGGAAGCTGAAAACATCCCAGTTCTTGCATGGTCAGCATACTCACTGGACATGTCACCCATTGAGCATGTTTGGGATGCTCTGGATCGGCGTATACGACAGCATGTTCCAGTTCCTGCCAATATCCAGCAACTTCGCACAGCCATTGAAGAGGAGTGGACCAACATTCCACAGGCCACAATCAACAACCTGATCAACTCTATGTGAAGGAGATGTGTTGCACTGTGTGAGGCAAATGGTGGTCACACCAGATACTGACTGGTTTTCTGACCCCCCCGGAGCCCCCCAGTACAGTAAAACTGCACATTTTAGAGTGGCCTTTTATTGTGGCCAGCCTAAGGCACACCTGTGCAATAATCATGCTGTCTAATCAGCATCTTGATATGCCACACCTGTGAGGTGGATGGATTATCTCAGCAAAGGAGAAGTGCTCACTAACACAGATTTAGACAGATTTGTGAACAATATTTGAGAGAAATAGGCCTTTTGTGTACATAGAAAAAGTCTTAGATCTTTGAGTTCAGCTCATGAAAAATGGGGGCAAAAACAATAGTGTTGCGTTTATAATTTTGTTCAGTGTATATATATATATATATATATATATATGTGTGTGTGTATATGTATATATACATATTTATATTTATATATACATACACAAATATATTATATAAACACAAACTTTTGTTAGATGCGATTAATCGATCTGACAGTACTAATTATATTATATTAATTATATTATACATTTAACTGCTGAATTATATTTTAAAAACATGAAATTAACGTTAAATATATAGACAGTACTGACACTGTTAACATTTTGTTTTTACTAATTTCTCAACATTGCAATAAGTAAATAAAAAAATGAATGTATATTATAAACATAACAATTTGAGTATTTGAGTGAAAAGTGTGTTTTCTGTTTAAAATATATATATATATATATATATATATATATATATATATATATATAGTGGGGAGAACAAGTATTTGATACACTGCTGATTTTGCAGGTTTTCCTACTTACAGAGCATGTAGAGGTCTGTAATTTTTATCATAGGTACACTTCAACTGTGAGAGACGGAACAAAAATCCAGAAAATCACATTGTATGATTTTTAAATAATTAATTTGCATTTTATTGCATAAGTATTTGATCACCTACCAACCAGTAAGAATTCCGGCTCTCACAGACCTGTTAGTTTTTCTTTAAGAAGCCCTCCTGTTCTCCACTCATTACCTGTATTAACTACACCTGTTTGAACTCGTTACCTGTATAAAAGACACCTGTCCACACACTCAATCAAACAGACTCCAACCTCTCCACAATGGCCAAGACCAGGGAGCTGTGTAAGGACATCAGGGATAAAATTGGAGACCTGCACAAGGCTGGGATGGGCTACAGGACAATAGGCAAGCAGCTTGGTGAGAAGGCAACAACTGTTGGCGCAATTATTGGAAGAATAAAATGGAAGAAGTTCAAGATGACGGTCAATCTCCCTCGGTCTGGGGCACCATGCAAGATCTCACCTCGTGGGGCATCAATGACCATGAGGAAGGTGAGGGATCAGCCCAGAACTACACGGCAGGACCTGGTCAATGACCTGAAGAGAGCTGGGACCACAGTCTCAAAGAAAACCATTAGTAACACACTACGCCGTCATGGATTAAAATCCTGCAGCGCACGCAAGGTCCCCCTGCTCAAGCCAGCGCATGTCCAGGCCCGTCTGAAGTTTGCCAATGACCATCTGGATGATCCAGAAGAGGAATGGGAGAAGGTCATGTGGTCTGATGAGACAAAAATAGAGCTTTTTGGTCTAAACTCCACTCGCCGTGTTTGGAGGAAGAAGAAGGATGAGTACAACCCCAAGAACACCATCCCAACCGTGAAGTATGGAGGTGGAAACATCATTCTTTGGGGATGCTTTTCTGCAAAGGGGACAGGACAACTGCACCGTATTGAGGGGAGGATGGATGGGGCCATGTATCGCGAAATCTTGGCCAGCAACCTCCTTCCCTCAGTAAGAGCATTGAAGATGGGTCGTGGCTGGGTCTTCCAGCATGACAACGACCCCAAACACACAGCCAGGGCAAATAAGGAGTGGCTCCGTAAGAAGCATCTCAAGGTCCTGGAGTGGCCTAGCCAGTCTCCAGACCTGAACCCAATAGAATATCTTGGGAGGGAGCTGAAAGTCCGTATTGCCCAGCGACAGCCCCGAAACCTGAAGGATCTGGAGAAGGTCTGTATGGAGGAGTGGGCCAAAATCCCTGCTGCAGTGTGTGCAAACCTGGTCAAGAACTACAGGAAATGTATGATCTCTGTAATTGCAAACAAAAGTTTCTGTACCAAATATTAAGTTCTGCTTTTCTGATGTATCAAATACTTATGCAAATTAATTACTTAAAAATCATACAATGTGATTTTCTGGATTTTTGTTTTAGATTCCGTCTCTCACAGTTGAAGAGTACCTATGATAAAAATTACAGACCTCTACATGCTTAGTAAGTGGGCAAACCTGCAAAATCGGCAGTGTATCAAATACTTGTTCTCCCCACTGTATATATATATATATATATATATATATATATATATGTATGTGTGTGTATATGTATATATACATATTTATATTTATATATTCATACATAAATATATTATATAAACAAACTTTTATGTTAGATGCGATTAATCGATCTGACAGTACTAACTATATTATATTATATTAATTATATTATACATTTAACTGCTGAATTATATTTTAAAAACATGAAATTAACGTTAAATATATAGACAGTACTGACACTGTTAACATTTTGTTTTTACTAATTTCTCAACATTGCAATAAGTAAATAAAAAAATGAATGTATATTATAAACATAATTTAAGTATTTGAGTGAAAAGTGTGTGTTTTCTGTTTATAACATATATATATTCCTAAGTGTATGATATTAACATTATATATGGAACTGACACTTAAGTGTTAACATTTTAATTTCATGTTTTTGCTAACTTCTACCAAATTAAAGAGTAATTAAATAAAATATATTCAATTTTTGTATTAATATTTTATATTATACTATATATATATATATATATATATATAATAGTTTATATCATGAGAATAAAAATTTGAGTGAAAAGAAAAAATTTAACTCATGTAGGTACAATACTGTATACAATGTAAATATACACAATAGTTCTTTTATCATTATATATTTATAATAATATTATAAGTTTCATGTTGTACACTGCCCTATTACTATTAAGAGTGGACCCTAAACTAGTCTTTTGTTGAATCTTTATGGAGACTCACGGCAGGTATTTCCTCATCCTGGTACGGGTCGTCCCTCGGGCCCCAGTGCCAGTCCTGCTCCCAGTCTGAACCCTGAATTAACCACCCCGCCAAAGCCTCCTCCAGCTCCATTAGGGTCTCCCAGTCCTCCTGAGAGTCAGGTGATGAATCCATGTCTCTGTGCCTCTCTCGTATTACAGCCAGCGGATCGATCAGTTCATCAATGACAAGATCCTGGTAATATTTTTGACTCGAATGGGTCTGTAAATAAGTATCTCAGATTCAGTCGCTCCTCCAAGGTATGTCTCCGCTATCGCAGATGTTCATCAGGGTGTAACGTCCTCTATCAGGGTGTGAGTGTCTGGCTCTTCTGACTAGCGCCACATGATTCAAGTGTGGCTCGCAAAAACACACTCGCGCAAGTGGCCTTTAGTAACCTTGGCAGACAGATACTTTATTATGCTGCTGTTTGTTCCAGTTTGGGAAAGCGTCTGTAAACATGTCCAACTTGATTCTTCATCCTTTTTCGAGCTGTAAACGTTGTGACTAAAGGGTTGATAAAGAAGGAACATCAAGTTACTTCCGCAAAGCGATCATTAATTGTTACCTCAGTATGCAATGGCTACTAATATCTCCATTGCAAATTGGTCGTTGGCTTTCAGAGAATGTTCTTCTTGGAGTTGAGTCCATCAAAGACGTGACTCGTCTTAGTTCTCAGAGTTTGTGCTTGTTTTTTGCATTCAGCAGCTGTTGCTAGACTTCAGATGGTCTTCTTCTACAGGTGTTAAAAGGACCACGTCGACAAATAAAGACCATCTGGAAACTCTCTTTGCCAGTTCCTTGGGTTATTATGTCCTTTTTTTATCAATTACGCTTTCTAATGTACAATTCACACCTTCATCTCTCAACCCCAACCTCTACTCACTCATGCCTTCTCATTTGTTCTGTCAGGAACCTAAAGATAACCAAGAACAAAGACTGACACATGATCTGCAGCAGTCATAACGCTAAGAATGGAATTCTGCTTGTGCAAGCGACAACTTGAATCTCCGTCCCAAAAGTATTCTCTCTTCAGCGGCTATGCATTAATAACCATGAAGGCGAATGTATAGTTTCTCCCAATGGAGTAGCAGATACCCGATAACATTCCAGTGGAGATCCAGAGAAAAACAGAAGCCTCAGCAGATACTTTGGAGCACAAGACCTCTATCTGATTTAAGTAGAGCTGGATGTGTGTGAGTGTGTTTACTCCTGGCGATGAGTATGCAAAGTTGGTTACATATTAACTAAAAGAGTAAATAATGAGAGCCGCTGGTGGCTGGTACCAAGAGTGGGTGTGACAGCTCCAATAATGTCATAAGGGGATCCCTGTTTTCTAATGTCTCAGTGGCAAGTGAGACCATGTCTAGTGTGCAAACTTTCGGGGTGTGATCTGTTAAGGTTAGTCTTTCGCAACTCAAATGGTCCTTATGTGCAAACATCAACCTTAAAGGGATAGTTCACCTAAAAATGAAAATTATGTCATCATTTACTCACCCTCATGTTTCACCAGATACTAATTTTTTGGTGACCATTGATTTTTATTGTATGGACAAAAAATATATTTTAAAAAATCAAATAAAAAGGAGAGTAAATGATGTCAGAATTTTCATTTTTGTGTGAACTATCCCTTTAAATGCCTTTAAAGCATACTAAAGTTGTAATGTTATATGTCTGATCTATATCTATAATAAAGCCATATATAATACCAGTACAGATGTTTGTCAATAATGATCCTAACAGAAACTTCAAGCAGCTTGTTTCTATGGTTACTTCCTCATGTAAACACATCTTCAGTTCACACCACTGATCTATATAAATGACTCGATTGCTCATGACGTCATAAAAAATGAAGCCATCATGCTGCCATATTGGTATTCCCTAGTATTCCCTCACATTCTATTGAATTAACAGGAAATCATCTGATTTCAATGAGAAAACATTACCTAACGGGTCAGTGTTTTTATATCTGAAGTCTCCCTGTACATTCTTACAATGCAAATATTTCCCCTGCTTATTAAAAGTTGCGTTCATCTTCATTACAGCAGCGAATATCAGATCAGCTGACGGATGAGACAATTCAGCATTTGTATTACAAATGTCACAATGATTCTTCTGAAATCTGAATACAGATTTACGCTATGCTTTTATTTGTACAGTAACTGTAAATGATTGTTCATTAAAGGGATAGTTCACCCAAAAATGAAACTTCTGTCATCATTTAGTCACCCTCAAGTTGTTCCAAACCTGTATGAATTTCTTTCTTCTGCTGAACAAGAAGGAAGATATTTGGAAGAATGTTTGTAACCAAGCAGATTTCAGCAGCCATTGACTACCATAGTATTTTTTTCCCCACTATGGTTAGTCAATGACCGCCGAGATCTGCTTGGTTACAAACATTCTTCCAAATATCTTTAACTCTAATCTTTAATTCTTCCAAATATCTAATATCTTTATCCCTTTAACAGCATGCATTTCGAAGCAGTAAAGATAATGACTTAAATGTTGGTTAAATTAATAATTAGCTCCAAAATATATACAAATAATAACACTTAATTCATATGCAAACTGTTATGCTAGTAAAAAGCCACAGAATTTGAGCTGACTTTTTAACAGTTTTCAAGATCTACAAGAGTCTAGATGTGGATGTTGGTCAACAAAAAGACGTCAGGAAATAATATATACACACAACATATTCATGGAAAAGACACTAAATGCGTATGGATTTAAAGGCATAAACTTTATTTCCAAGCATTTATCCTGTTGCTCCGAGCAAGATGATACATGGTGAACCTTGGATTTTAATACAATATAGTGCAATATAATAATAGGGGGTTGTTTTGTAATTTTTATTGTATATTTGAATCAAGCTATGCTAATAATCCCAAATATACGTTCATGCTTAATATTCCCAGCATAATTACGTACATAAAGAAATCTATTTGTGTAGTACAGTGTGCAGTAGAGTAGACACACCCATCTTAATGATTTCTATCGCTTATCCTGCTCGAAAAGACCATAAACATTACAGACAACGTCCGAAGTAACAATTAATTTACATAGATACAGTGGTGGTCAGAATTATTGGCACCCCTGGTAAATATGATCAAATATGGCTGTAAAAAATAAATCTGCATTGTTAATCCTTTTGATCTTTTATTCAAAAAATTCACAAAAATCTAACCTTTCATTAAAGTAAAAGAATTGAAAGTTGAGGGGAAAACACATTATGAAATAAATGCTTTTCTCCAAAACACGTTGGCCACAATTATTGGCACCCTTCTATTAAATACTTTTTGCAACCTCCTTTTGCCAAGATAACAGCTCTGAGTCTTCTTCTATAACGCCTGATGAGTTTGGAGAACACCTGACAAGAGATCAGAGACCATTCCTCCATACAGAATCTCTCCAGATCCTTCAGATTCCCAGATCCATGTTGGTGCTTCATCTCTTCAGTTCACCCCACTCATTTTCTATAGGGTTCAGGTCAGGGGACTGGGATGGTCATGGCAGAAGCTTCATTTTGTGTTCAGTGACACATTTGTGTGTTGATTTTGATGTTTGTTTTGGATCGTTGTCCTGATGGAAGATCCAACCACGGCCCATTATAAGATTTCTAGCAGAGGCCGTCAGGTTTTGATTTTTTATCTGTTGGTATTTGCTAGAATCCGTTATACCATGTATCTGAACAAGATGTCCAGGACCTCCAGCAAAAAAATAGGCCACAGCATTAAAGATCCAGCGGTATTTTTAACCGTGTTTTTTATCCCTGTTTGCACCAAACCCATCTGGTGGATTTGCTGCCAAAAAGCTCTTTATAGTTTCATCTGACCACAGAACCAGGTCCCGTTTGAAGTTCCAGTCGTGTCTGACAACTGAATATGCTGGAGTTTGTTTCTGGATGAGCAAGAAGGATTTTTCTTGAATCCCTCCCAAACAACATGAGGTGATGTAGGGGTTGTTTGATTTTTTTTTTTTTTTTAGGCTTTCTGACCCCAAGACTCAACTAATCTCTGCGATTCTCCATCTGTGATCCTTGGAGAGTCTTTGGCCACTCAAACTCTCCTCGCCGTGCATTAGGACGATATAGACACACGTCCTCTTCCAGGCAGATTCGTAACATCTTTAGTTGATTGGAACTTCTTAATTATTGCCCTGATGGTGGAAATGGGAATTTTCAATGCTTTAGCTGTTTTCCTACAGCCACTTTCTATTTTGTGAAGCTCAACAATCTTTTGCTGCACATCAGAACTATATTCTTTGGTTTTACTCATTGTGATGAATGATTAAGAGAATTTGGCCTTTGTGTTTCCTCATATTTATACTCCTGTGGAACAAGACATCATAGCTGGACAATTTCATGTTCCTAGTCACCCTGGTGTGCTAAAAAATGTAAATATTAATGGGAATATACTTCAGAGATATTTTACTCATAAAAAATTCTAGGGGTGCCAATAATTGTGGCCAACGTGTTTTGGACAAAAGCATTTATTTCATAACGTGATTTACCCTCCACTTTTAATTCTTTTACTTCAATGAAAGGAATTTTTTGAATAAAAGATCAAAAGGATAAACAATGCAGATTTATTTTTTACAGCCATATTTGATCATATTTACCAGGGGTGCCAATAATTCTGACCACCACTGTATATAGTAAAAACTAATCCTGTTCCACTGATACGCTGCACATCGGGTGAATTTAGGTCAATGTTTTGGCTGTAAGTCAATGATGCCCTCTGTCGGTAGGGAATCATAAGATGGCCGTTCGAACACTTTTGGCTTCACCGCCTGACGGCAGTTTAGAACGCAATGAGCAATCCAGTCATTTATATAGATCAGTGGTTCACACACATTTATTTGAGTGTCCGGCCCGGTGAAAGAATAACTGAGAAATATTGGTTGAAAACATTTTTGAAATGTTCCTTATGTAATATTGTGTACTATTTGTACCATGTATGATGTATTGTTTTAGTATGAGACTTCCCCAACCTTGAATTGACTTCCATTGTGGGAGTTCAAAAATGAACATTTTGAAGAATGTTGGTAACCAAACAGTGTTGGTGACCATTGACTTCCATTGAATACAGAAAAAAAAACAACCACTGACACATTTCTCAAAATAGCTACTTATATAGCTCAACCTATATTCAAACTGTCCAAACATGTTACATAAAAACTATATTGAAGGAATCAAGTTGATTTCTGCAGGAAATGTCTTTCATCATTTACAGTGGGGAGAACAAGTATTTGATACACTGCCGTTTTTCCAGGTTTGCCCACTTACAAAGCATGTAGAAGTCTGTAATTTTTATCATAGGTACATTTCAACTGTGAGAGATGGAATCTAAAACAAAAATCCAGAAAATCACATTGTATAATTTTTAAATAATTATTTGCATTTTATTGCATGACATAAGTATTTGATCACCTACCAACCAGTAAGAATTCCGGCTCTCACAGACCTGTTAGTTTTTCTTTAAGAAGCCCTCCTGTTCTCCACTCATTACCTGTATTAACTGCACCTGTTTGAACTCGTTACCTGTATAAAAGACACCTGTCCACACACTCAATCAAACAGACTCCAACCTCTCCACAATGGCCAAGACCAGAGAGCTGTGTAAGGACATCAGGGATAAAATTGGAGACCTGCACAAGGCTGGGATGGGCTACAGGACAATAGGCAAGCAGCTTGGTGAGAAGGCAACAACTGTTGGCGCAATTATTAGAAAATGGAAGAAGTTCAAGATGACGGTCAATCTCCTTCGGTCTGGGGCACCATGCAAGATCTCACCTCGTGGGGCATCAATGATCATGAGGAAGGTGCCAGTCCGTATTGCCCAGCGACAGCCCCAAAACCTGAAGGATCTGGAGAAGGTCTGTATGGAGGAGTGGGCCAAAATCCCTGCTGCAGTGTGTGCAAACCTGGTCAAGAACTACAGGAAACGTATGATCTCTGTAATTGCAAACAAAGGTTTCTGTACCAAATAATAAGTTCTGCTTTTCTGATGTATCAAATACACTCACCTAAAGGATTATTAGGAACACCATACTAATACTGTGTTTGACCCCCTTTCGCCTTCAGAACTGCCTTAATTCTACGTGGCATTGATTCAACAAGGTGCTGAAAGCATTCTTTAGAAATGTTGGCCCATATTGATAGGATAACATCTTGCAGTTGATGGAGATTTGTGGGATGCACATCCAGGGCACGAAGCTCCCGTTCCACCACATCCCAAAGATGCTCTATTGGGTTGAGATCTGGTGACTGTGGGGGCCATTTTAGTACAGTGAACTCATTGGGAGGGAGAGGGAGAGGGAGATTGACCGTCATCTTGAACTTCTTCCATTTTCTAATAATTGCGCCAACAGCTGTTGCCTTCTCACCAAGCTGCTTGCCTATTGTCCTGTAGCCCATCCCAGCCTTGTGCAGGTCTACAATTTTATCCCTGATGTCCTTACACAGCTCTCTGGTCTTGGCCATTGTGGAGAGGTTGGAGTCTGTTTGATTGAGTGTGTGGACAGGTGTCTTTTATACAGGTAACGAGTTCAAACAGGTGCAGTTAATACAGGTAATGAGTGGAGAACAGGAGGGCTTCTTAAAGAAAAACTAACAGGTCTGTGAGAGCCGGAATTCTTACTGGTTGGTAGGTGATCAAATACTTATGTCATGCAATAAAATGCAAATTAATTATTTAAAAATCATACAATGTGATTTTCTGGATTTTTGGTTTAGATTCCGTCTCTCACAGTTGAAGCGTACCTATGATAAAAATTACAGACCTCTACATGCTTTGTAAGTGGGTAAACCTGCAAAATCGGCAGTGTATCAAATACTTGTTCTCCCCACTGTAGATGACAAGGATGCAGCGCAAAATGTGTGATGATAACAGCCATAAAATGAAAAAGCCTTTGTGTGACACGTCTGCTCTGGGATAACGTTACACAACCTCTTTCTATTCACACTCCCTGTTTATGACTTTCCTAATTCTACCTCGAAAATAGCGAGAACAAACGTGTCATGAAATTGCTGCCTTAAAATAAACTACTTCATACAAACTTTGTGTCTGTACAGTGTCAGATGACGTTGATCTGTAATAATCAGCTGTCTCTTCTAAACCAAACATAATTGAGGTTATCTGCAATACAACAATGCAGTAGCCAACATTCGCTCTGGTGGTCAGTCGGGCTCAGAACTCATGAAGACGGTTGAGATGTAATCACAGAGCTCTCAGGGCCATGGGAGATCATCACTGCCCATATGAACACACACAGATGCACATACACTCCACAGACAATGCATCAAAAATATACTACACTCTATAAATATAACGTCAATACCACTGCATGAGATCCTGCTGTTGAACTGCAAAGTATGCATTTAGTATGCATCAAACAGCTCACATCCAAGCAGATGCAGTGTACTCAACCAATCACATCACACCGCTGAGAACCAGAGCCAATCAAAGAGATGCAAAGTCTACTTATTGTGACTCTCTAACGCTGCCGCCATGCAGGTTCTTGTGAAAAAGAAGTGCACTTTATTGTATTGAATGTGCACTTGTAGTGTACTTCAAATCTTAAAAGTATATTTTTAAAAGACTGTGCTTGCATATAATAAAATATTAATGAAATAAAAGGCCATTTAAAGAGTACTCTTTCGTGACTGCTTCTTAACACACTTAAGTACACTTTTAAAAAGTGCACTTTGTATTACCGTCAAATTAAACGTTTAAGTACATTTTAAGTACACAGAATAAGTACACTTATTTTGATGTGTTGACTAACATACTAAAGCACATGTAAAGTATTTAATTATAATTTTAACTGTATTGTGTTATACAAACATATTTAAATGTATAACATATGTTTCAATAGAAATTACATTCCTCAATAGAATATTTTATTTTACCCTAAATGCTCATCAGTTATTTCTGTAATAAGCAGTCTTTTTAAAAGTATGCTAAAGTGTACTTCTTTTTCACAAGAGGGTATTAATGCCGTGCATCCTGTGTTTTAGCATTTGGTTTAACAAAAGTTCATTAAGGAAGATGCTATGATTACATCATTAAAGGACCACACGCATGCCAAAGCCATCGTTAGAACGACAGAAGCCTTCAAGACTCATTTCAGTCCTCATACTGACGTTACGTGTGAGAGGAAACAGGAAGTAGAGTATAAAATCATGCTTACTCTGAGAATGTGCTGTCTCTCATGCTGAAGATAAAGAGTGAAGGAAAGAGAGAGGCAGACAAAAAGAACCACAGACAGAAAAAGAAAGCAAAGATAAAGGATTGAAGGAAAAAGGAAGATATTGTGGAATGAAAAGTGATTGAAAGATTACGGTATTATGATGCACTCTTGTGGCTAATGGTCTAAATAAAAAAACTTGATATTTGTATTGTATTATGGAGCCCCAAGAGAAAAGATAGTATATCGTGGCCATGAATTAAGGATTAGTCCTCCTGTTTTACTAAATCATGGCCACGATTTCCTAATTCGTGGGAGAGAGGGCCCTTGAAAAGTCTGGAATATATTTTAACATGGAACATGGGGGCCCATCAGGACTGCCTATGCATAGGGCCCGGGATCTTGTGCTACGCCCCTGAAAACAAGGGAATTAATTATTACAACACGGCAATGATTTAGTAAACCGAGGGAACAAATTATTATAACGTGCACACAATTTACTTAAACGGAGTGTCTATTTACACTAAGTGCAAAAAGCCTGCCTTGTTGGCAGAGGCTATTTACACTAACTCCACCCACTGACGTCTGGTTGGGCTAGAAAAAATTACAGAAGAGGCAGGTTTGTCAACAGTAGCAATGGTGTAGGGGTAAGTCGTGTGGTAGAAAGTTTTAATGCAAATCGACCCGAGTTCGACTCCCTTTTGCATTACATATCAGATCGGAAAGGCATTTACTGTATTTTCAATAAAAATGAAGAAAATATTTGAAAAGTTTAAATAAAGTGTCTAACGTGTGTTTAATAATAAAGAGTTTATCGGTTAGGGGTAGGTGTAGGGAGGGCTTTATTGTCCCAATTAGGTGGCATCCATTTTAATAATTTTAATAAATATAATAATTTACAGTACATGTTATTATTGCATACCGTTTAATGTACAACAACACTGACGTGCAAATAGTATCTGCCACTATTTATAAATGTCACGTTTTGAGTTTGTTTTCAACCCGTTTTTCTCTAACTGGAACAGACTCAGGAATTTCTCTCACTGGAACGGTGGCTGAGGCTGGCACGCTGTATTTCTCCTCGCTCTCGCCGATGGTAAAAGGGGAACCATTGCAGAGGAATACCCAGTCCACGTACTCCTTAAATGTCCCTCGAGGGGACTAACTACTATTGACACTTACTGCAAAGAAAATATGCTATTTTCTTAGTGTAAAAAGAATCCAGTTGCTATTTTCACTTAGCGCAAATAGCCACTGCCTTAAAACGAGCAAACAAATTAGTAAAACGTGCTGACGTATTAGTAAGTCATGGGAACGAATTGTTAATTTGTGGCCATGAAAAGCATACTTTTCCTGCATGTCATCTGTGGGGCTCCGTACTATAATGATAATTAATTATATAACATAAAAAGTACCTTGACGTATTCAAAGTATTTTTTAAAAATAGTGGATGCACTTTATTTTACAGTACGTGCACTTTCAATGTACTTATAGTGTACTTACCCACAGTAGTGTAAGGTAACTACATGGGTTAAGGTTAGGTTTAGAGGTAGGTTCAGGGTTAGTACCTAGTTATTACCCAGTTAGTGTCATTACTACAATAAGTACATAGTATGTTCATGCGAAACAGGACTGTAAAATAAAGTGCTACCAAAAATAGTACCACAACAATATTGTTCTTTTAGGCAAAAGTACCTCATAGTACCACGTAAATACTAAGGTATATCGCTATGAATTTCTGACACACTATGTGATGCACAACAATGTTGCTGACCCAAAACTTGAAGAAGCGGATGGCTGTAATCAGTCACGTTGACACATAGATATACAATATGAGGAAATTGATAACAAGATCGTGAGTCAGATAATATTTGCAGATGAACCGCTGAATGTCAGAGGAAAGAGCAACAGATCTGTAAATCATTATTAAAACAACACAAGAATCCTTGTTTGATCACATCAGTGTTCACATCTGACACACACAAAGTCAATTTGAAAGTAATTCTCTACTAAAAAAACCCCAAACAAAATCCCTATTATAAAACAATAATTAAATAATAAATAAAATGAAATTAATTAAATTAAATGATCCTGTTCTCTTGCCTAAGCAATGTCATGTTACTGTATCACAAAGAACACACTGTATAGTAACATTTATGGCTGTTTATATTTCAAAGTAGGTACACAATCAATAGTGCAAGTATAAACACACACACACGCACACACACCCACACACACACACACACACACACACACACACACACACACACACACAGTCTGGTGCGCTATCTTTCTGGGGACTCTCCATAGATGTAATGGTTTTTATACTAACTGTATATTATCTCCCCTTACACTAACCCTACCCCTAAACCTACCTATCACACAAAACTTTCTGCATTTTTATATTTTCAAAAAAAATCATTCTGTGTGATTTATAAGCTTTTATACCCATGGTGACCTCAATTTATGTCCCCACAGTGACACGAGTACCCATGAGTCAGTGTGCATTCAGGGTAAAGTCCCCACCGGGATAGAAAAACATGTCCCCACACACACACACACACACACACACACACACACACACGCACACGCACACAAACACACATGTTGTGTTTTCATGTTTTATGGGGACTTTCCATATACATAATGATTTTTATACTGTACAAACTGTATATCATAACCCTAAACCTAACCATCAAAGAAGCTTTTTCCTCATGGGGACCAAAAAATGTCCCCACAAGGACAAGGATTTCAGATATTGCCATCTTTGTGGGGACTTTTTGTCCTCATAACGTAGGGTTTACCTGGATGACACACACGCACATACACACACACGCACGCACACACACACACACACACACCCATTATTAATAGGAAGTGTGACTTACGTTGTACCAGCTCTGGCTTTTCTGCAAGAGAAGGAGAAGAAAATTATTATATTATGGAGAGCAAAAGAGTAGCTATGCAGAGCATTATTTGCATACGCCCCCTCACACCGAGTGTGTATTTACAGACTGTGAGGGTTGGCCGAGGGCCTGTCATGTGGCAGCTGGTAAAGTCTTTTAGACTGACATTTCCCTTCACTGGATAATTACACGTGTATACATCATTTGGCCTTTCCACAAATAGAGCGATACAAAAATAGATGGTTAAATGAGCAGTTTCAAAGGTGAAATGTCATGGGAATAAGACAAATTCACACCCGTACGAACCAAAATAGAAACTTAAAGAGACTTTTCAGGGGGTGTTTGTGTACAGGGGTGACATCACTACCGCTCTATTTATAACCCAACAGTCTCAGTCTAGATGATCCTGAATGTTGTTTCGCTCAGACCAAAAAAATCTATTAAAGACCCTTAAAAGTGTCTGCAAGTTCATAACGGTTAGTTTTAAGGCAATCGATATGCTAGTTTACAGCTAAAAGAGAAACATATAAAGACGATTAAAATAAACTTTTAGTAAATATACATATTTAAAATTTGCATTCTCTTGGAAAATGGACCAAATATATCGATGACATCAGCTCTTGTTTAGAGGGAAATCCAGATGATTGTCTAATCAAATGCTCTACAGAATCCCTGGAAGCCCTTTTCCACCTCAAGAGTTAAAGCAGCCTAATTGCGACTTTATATTTCACAATTGCAAATTTATATCTCATACTTTTGACTTCATATCTTGTAATGTGAATTTAAATTGCAATGAAATTATGATATTATGTCTCGATTATATCATTATGACTTTTTTTTTCATAATTATGACTTTATATTTTGTAAATTGACCTCATTAGTCGTAATTATGACTTTATATCTCACAATGTGACTCATAATTATGACATTATCTATTTCGCAATTATGACAAAATGTGTCTATTTTTCATAATTATGCAAATTTTTATATTGTAAAGTAACTTTATTAGTCGTAATTATCACATTATGCTTCGCAATGTGGATAATTTTCGTAATTATGATTTTATATCTTGCAAATTTACTTAATTACTCGTAAATATGATTTTATATCTTGCAAGTTTACTTCATTACTCATAATTATGACTTTATAGCTTGCAAATTTACTTCATTACTCGTAATTATGAATTTATAGTGTGCAAATTTACTTCATTAGTCTTAATTATGACTTCATAGCTTGCAAATTTACTTCATTACTTGTAATTATGACTATTTCTCACAATGTGACTTTCTCATAACTATGACGTTATATCTCGCAATTATGACTATCTCAAAATGTGACCTTTTTTCGTAATTATAACTTTTTATCTTGTAAAGTAACTTTATTAGTCGTAATCATCACATTATGCTTCACAATGTGGATAATTTTCGTAATTATGACTTTATATCTTGCAAATTTACTTCATTAGTCATAATTATGACTTTATAGCTTGCAAATTTACTTAATTACTCATAATTATGACTTTATATTTTGCAAATTTACTTCATTACTTGTAATTATGACTTTATATTTAGCAAATTTACTTAATTAGTCATAATTATGACTTTATATCTCATAATGTGACTATTTCTCATAATTATGACGCTATATATCTCGCAATTATGACATTGTCTCAAAATGTGACTTTATCTTTCATAATTATGACTTTTTATATTGCAAAGTAACTTTATTAGTCATAATTATGACATTATGCCTCGCAATGCGGATAACTTTCGTAATTATGACTTTATATCTTGCAAATTAATTTCATTAGTCATACTTATGACGTTATATCTTACAATGCGACTATTTTTCGTAATTATGACATTATGCCTCGCAATTTGACTTCATATTTTGTAATTATGACTTTATATCTGGCAAAGTACTGTAACTTTATTAGTCGTAATTATGACTTCTCGTAATGTATCACAATGTGACTTTATTTAGCATGACATCATGTCACACAATGTAACTATTTTTGCAATTATGACATTATATATCACTTTATTTCTCATAATCTTACAAAAGTGACTATTTCTCATAATTATTACATTATAACTCGCAATGTGATCATTTCTTGTAATTATGACTAAATCTTGCAAAGTGACTCGCCAGGCTGTGCCATTAACTAAAAGGTCAAACCCTTTAATATGTCCGACCCCAACTTCCTGTTTAAAAAGGATCAACACGGGACATGAATTTGCATTCATCGAAAACATTTCATGGGGTCTTTAAGGGCATGACCACGGGCCTAGGAAACGACTCAGGTAGAAACGGAAGTGTGAGATACATGTCTTTCCAAAAACAGTCTGCATTATGGAGATTAACTAGTTTTACCGATCTTCTGTAGTACAGACAACCATCTGAATGAAATAAAAAATGGGGGAATCACTTAAGCTGAAGACAAATTCTCACGCTTTATTAGTTTGAGGTGCGACACATAATGGGCTCACTTGTTTTATAGTCTAGGTTAAAGTGAGCAGACAAAACCACAAGGAGTGTGTGTCAGCCGATAAGCCATTCAATTAGTGCCCCTAAAAGAAGGACATGGTGTGTTTGTGTTTTACTGTGAAAGATTAGCTGGACACACAGCTCTAGTTGTGTCTCGTCCATGACCCTTTAAACCTATAGATAAACTCACACAGACCTGCTAACACACATACTGCTCTATTCCGTCAAGGCTCTGGGATTGGGCGGTTTAATGTGGGCTAATCTGATTTAAACTCAAGAGAGGTGTGAGACGGGTCTTTCGTGTGTACATGTGGACAGAAAGAGAGAGTGAGAGACAGGTGAGAAAGGGCTTGGAAGAATAGTTCAGGGGTGCTAACACGGATGAACTAACACTTAAGGTAGTGTTAGTTCAGGGGTCAAACGAAGAACAACATGAAATGCTTACTTTAATCAGGTTTAATCTGTCATACTGTAAAGCAATGAAAACAGAATGAAAAAGAAAAACAGAGAAACTGGAACTTATTTTATGCATTTGGCACATGCCGTTATCCATGAGTGACTTACAACGCATGTGTGCTCCCTAAGAATCAAACCCAAGATGTGTTGTGTTGCTCGTGTCAGTCAGCTGCCTACCTAACAGCGCTTGGTAGGAACATTATGCTTCTAAGATATGTAAAAAAAAAATTAAGCCTATAATTCCAAGGCTTTATTGCAATAAAATAACATAAGAGTCCAAAATTGAGGCTTGAGTAGAGATAAATGTCTATTAAAATATATATGAATACCAAACAAATCTATAAAAGTACCAACTTTTTTTACCCCAAAATAAATGAATGCACATATTCATAAGATGAAGAATTATATCAGTGTAGTAAAATCACCTATTAAAATCTATTTAATATACACAAAGGTGGTCCTCTCATGGTGGTGGCCATGATGAGATCACGCAGTGTTTTAATCATGCGCACATGCTTTCTCTGGGCAGCAAAAAATGCACTGATGATCTGAAAACACAGGCAAACATGTATGTCCGAGTTTAGCGATCTCCATTGCAATATTGATCGTGTAATACAGCCAGTCTGCCTGTGCTGTTTGCGAATAAATCTACAAGCAAATCTTCTCAGTGACTTATTAATACGTATTAACAAGGTATTAATACGTAACATTTACAGGTACAAAACGTACATTTTTGTATGTTTTTGGATAGATGCTGAAACGTACAATATGGACGTATTGACAACATTTAAATGTAAACATTATTACGTATTTACAGCTAAAAAATTTAAAATATTTATGAATATATTTGTATATTTGTATAACTACCCTTTACCATTTTATAGAGGATATATAAAGAATATATAAAACATAATGGACAGAAATGTGTAGGAAAATTACAATTTTAGTAACAATATAGCATTAAAAAGATATTTTGAGCCACTAATCCCACTCCTACCTCTAAACCTACCCATAACAATTTCTTTAAAAATATGTACAGTTATGAAGAAAAACATAACAGACAGAACAAGTGTAAACACAATAATTTATTCTCTCTGGCGGGATATAATAGTTTTGTATGAGGTACAGAGCAGAATTTAAGATATTAATGGCTGAGTGTATTATCCCGATCCACTCTGTGAAGCCGCACATTGTTTATGCCGTAAAACATGTCACTCAAACGCACATCAACCTAAACACGGCATGTCGCGATCTGTGACGGAGCAAGCGAGAGCCAATGAGTGTTTGATATCACTGCCGTAAAACATGTCGTAAAGCTTCTTGAAGCTTTTTTGCAATTTTTTAAATTTATAACGAGCGCGTGATTTGACGTTTACGGTCGCTGCTGAGAAAAGAGATGAAGATCGTTGAATAAAGGCGTGAATTTGGGTCAGTTCACATGGATTCTAAATAGGGATGTACCGATATAAAAATTTTGGCCGATACGATAACCGTTAATTCTATGGGCCCTATCATACACCCGGCGCAACGCGACGCCAGGCGCGACAAGAGTTTTTTGCTGGTTTCAGCCCGACGCAGTTTTCATTTTCACGTCCAGCGCCACGTTGTTTAAATAGCTAATGCACTCGCGCCCATCTGTTCACCCATGGGTGTGCTGGTCTGAAAACGAGGTGTGTTCAGGAGCATTGTTGGAGCGTTGCTATTTTGAGGAACTGAAAACGACCAACAAAAACCTGGTCTAAAGTCAATAGCGCAGTATTTTTGTGTTATTTAAAGGGCACGTTAGTAATATGCGCCTATAGGCGGGTGCAAAACGTGCATACACTTCGCTTATTACACACACAGGGACGCACAGCAGCACACAAACATTTTTAAATATTAAAAATAAAAGGATTCCTCTCTGAGACTGGCGTTCAGTCTTTCCGCTCGCAAATTCCGGCATGTAAATAGTGAATCCACCATGGTGCGAGCGCAACTGGCTTTTAAAGGGAATGGGAGATGAGACTCTGATTGGTTTATTGCATGTTACGCCCAAAACACACCCATGACTCATTAAGAGACTAGGGACAACCCTTTTGGACAGTGCGAGAAAGAGTAGGGGTGTAACCCCGGCATCCTGGCCAAATTTGCCCATTGGCCTCTGTCCATCATGGCCTCCTAATAATCCCCATATACTGATTGGCTTCATCATTCGGTTTCCTCTCCACCAATCAGCTGGTGTGTGGTGGGTGTTCTGGCCCAATATGGCTGCTGTTGCATCATCCAGGTGGATGCTGCACATTGGTGGTGGTTGAGGAGATTCCCCCCTTCTATATGTAAAGTGCTTTGAGTACCCAGAAAAGCGCTATATAAATGTAACTAATTATTTTTTGGTGTATTTTATGGTTCTGTTGTCAGTCACAGTTTAGAACTATACTGAGAAAACACCTTTAATGTTCCATGGCAAACAAAATAAATATTACATGATAAATGTCGATACGTCAATATTGTGCGTTTTAGTGTCTATGGAAGCGTAAGTAAAAAAACACACTTTACGGAAAATATATACGAATACTCATGAGATCACATTGAATAAATCCATACACGAATCTCGACTACATTGTTTGAGAGTGTGGTTGTGGAATGAATACACTTATGCAACATCTGTGCTACGATACAAAGTCTTTTTTGTTGTTTTAACAGAAAAACATCTGAAATTATTGGAATTAATGAATTTTTTTTTTTGAGAAGACTTTTAAGGGTTTACCAGTTTTCATAATGTAGAGAATGTATTAATGTACATGATAAATATAATAAACTAGATGAGGTGAAATAAACCATGCGTATGATTTGACGTTCTCTTGATTTGTGCTTACATTAAAATTGCAATAATTCGGATGAAATGTAAAAAGAAATGGTAACACCTCATTTTAAGGTGACGTAGTTACACATCTTACATGTACTTACTATAGCAATAACAGTAAATGATGCATAATTACAAGTAACTCATCCTAAACCAAACCCTACATAAGTACATGTACTTATTAAATTTACTCAGTACTTATTTGTGTAATTACACTGTAACAACGTCACCTTAAAATAAAGTGAAACCAAAGATATTTCTCAAATGAGAAGACTTAAATAATAACAATAAACAATAATTTAAACATTACTGTGCAGGCCTAAGTCAAATTCTTTATCTCTTTAACCGATTACCAAACTATTATGCAGAATAAATGAATCATTGGTGACAAACACGGCTGCTAACAGGAAAGCGGATGGAGAGAAAGGAATCTGTGTATTTGTTTAAACAAACAGTTGGACACACACTTGCATTCACACAAACAGGCAGAGTCAGACAAGACAAATCAATAACAGCGAAACAGATCACTGGAGGAGGTATGCAGACACAGCGGGTGTAAATAAGGGCGAGAGAAGAACAGAAGAGAGAAATGCTTACTTTGGAAAGTCGCTTGTGAGACTAGCATGCATCGAGGAGAAAAACAGAAATCAGAAAACGGAACACAAATCAGAACAACCACAAACAGCGAGAAGAACATGATAGTCAAGTTTAGATCAAAGACATTTTATATGACATCAGCAAAAGTATTGAACTCTAGAAAGAAAGAAAAAACAGCAGAGTGAGTGACAAAATAAAAGGAAACAGGAAGAACAAGCGACTGTAACAGCTGAAATGAGACAGACAGACAGACAGACAGACAGAATGATGATGCAGCTACTCTGCATTTTTTACAAATCATTTCACATTATCATCTCTCCATTCACACTATCCACCCGTCCATTCATGCATTCATTCACTCCCACATGTGAATGTGATTTTTGGGATGTTTTGCATAGGAGCATAGACATAGAAAGCTGCATAAACAAATCATCTGTTGTTTAGCTCAATTTATTAGCGGTTCTCATTCTCAGAAAATTATGTCATTTGACAATGTTACGTGTGTCTCCATCAAGGAGATCGATCTATCCATAAGCATTCATGGCAGAAAACAGAACTGTTTTTGAATGCCTGCCAGTAGAGAAAGAAAAAAGGTGGTGTAGTTATACGTATCTACCAGCAGGGGCTAACTGGACAATGCTTGTTTAACTTAGTCATGTTATTTGATCGATTTTACTGTATTTAGTTTGCATATACAGTATATATAAATTAATATACAGAAAGGACACAATCAATTAATCAAAAGTGACAGTAAAGACATTTATGAAGTTGCAAAAGATTTGTATTACAAATAAATGCTGTTCTTTTGAACTTTATATTCATCAAAGAATCCTGAAAAAATTCTATCATGGTTTCCAAAACAATATGAAGCAGCACAACTGCTTTCAAATCATCAAATCATCATATCTGAATGATTTCTGAAGGATCATGTGACACTGAAGACTGGAGTAATGATGCTGAAAATTCAGCTTTGATCACAGGTATAAATTACATTTTACAATATATTACAATAGAAAACAGCTAATTTAAAAAGTAATAATATTTCACGATGTTACTGTTTTTAATGACCAAATACATGCAGCCTTGGTCAGCATAAGAGACTTTTTTCAGAAGTGGTATTATTGAATACCAGCATTTTCATGGCATTTTCTATAATAAATGGCACTGTTTCCTGAGAATGAGCCTTCTAATTGTGATCTGAAGTTCGGTAATTGTATCCGTGGGTCAGTGCCGGTCCTAGACTTCTGGGGGCCCTAAGCAAAACTTTGTAAGGTGGCACCTGTCAATGCTTTTGTAAACCCCCCCAAAAGACCCCCAACCCCTTAATCTGTTCTTTCAGAGAAGTTTTACTGTCAACCAACAACAGTGAGTTGAAACAGTCAGTAATACCATAAAAAATAAAATTACAAACAATAGGACAAATACAATAGAAAAAAGATGCAAATGAAATAAACAATTTAGCCTATAGCCTATGCAGAAATTAAATAATCAAATGTAAAAATAAAACTCTTCACAATATGAATTAATATACATTGATTCTTCTTAAAGTTACTAAAGCTATTCAGGGAAGAGCAGTGAATGATTCTCTCGTTTTCGTTGTTTGACTGACATTAAATGACAGAGAGAGCAGCAGGTTTATTAGGCTGCTGTCACTTTGGGTCCTATCATACACCCGGCGCAATGCGAGTGTTTTTTGCTAGTTTCAGCCCAACGCAGTTATCATTTTCACGTCCAGCGCCACGTTGTTTAAATAGCAAATGCACTCGCGCCCATCTGTTCACCCATGGGTGTGCTGGTCTGAAAACGAGGTGTGTTCAGGCGCATTGTTGGAGCGTTGCTATTTTGAGGAACTGAAAACTGCGCCATTGACCAACAAAAACCTGGTCTAAAGTCAATAGCGCAGTATTTTTGTGTTATTTAAAGGGCACGTTAGTAATATGCGCCTATAGGCGGGTGCACAACGCACGTACACTCTGCTTATTACACACACAGGGACGCACAGCAGCACACAAACATTTTTAAATATTAAAAATAAAAGGATTCCTCTCTGGAGAAGAGCTCAGTCTTTCCACTTGCAAATTCCGGCATGTAAACAGCGAATCCGCGAATCCGTTTAAGTGCACACCCGAAGCCTAAAGTAGCATGTCCGTGTTTCTCTCCATCTCGGATCAGTTATTAACATTACAGTTATATTAACAGTTATTAACATCAGTTATTCTCTCCATCTCGGCACAGTTATTAACATTGCACACAGAAGGCCGCCTAGGGAACAGCGTCTCTTTCGCAGCTCAATACGCTTTTAATTCTTTTTAGTATCGAGCACGTCCGGTGGGAGACTGTATATTACGACAGTCATGTTACATGATTTGACTGATTTGGATGTTATGTAGGAAGGGCGACAGTGCACTGCTTTAAAGGAAAGGAATGTAATGTGGCATCATGTTTTCATAATCGTTGGAAGCCAAAATCAAAACCGAAACTAAAATGCTAGTCATTAAATCATCTTTGAGAGCAAGGGGGCCCCTGGTGGTTCGGGGGCCCTATGCAACTTGCGTACTTCACATACAGGGAGGACCGGCACTGCCGTGGGTGATACTCTGTTTGGTCTTGATTGAACATGTTTACATTGATTCCTTTTGCCGTTACTTCACCCTTTCCTGACTTCATATGTTCACACAACGCAGGAGGGCTTTGGTGGAGGGTGAGCAGGTTTGCTTTCCTGTCTGAGATAGACTAAAGATAAACTAAAGACCCCTTTGAACATAATTTCATAACATAATTTTCATAATTTCAAGTGAAAATAAATATGTAGAACTATTTACAGCAATTTAATAGACCTGCATGGCACAGATTACTTACAAAAACACTATTGTAAAATAATGAAAAACGTATGGTTTGGGTAATGCCATAAACTGCCAAAACAGAGTCTATGGGTTGGAAACATGCTATGATTGGACAACAAAAGGAAAGGTGGCAGGTAGGACCCCGGATCTCAGACAAGGCCATTATTTATAAGTGCATCATATTCACTGCACAGCAGGTTTCCCAGTGGAGGCGATGTTGTAGAATGACTAGGGTTGGTGGAGAAACAAAGAGGAGCCCAACAGGTGGGGTTAAATGAGAAGGACATACCTTTGAGTTCTTGCCCCCGCTGCGTGTGGACTGGCCGGAGAAGGTGCGTGCGACCAGCTGCTCAGGGGTGGAGGGGGACTTGGAGGTGTCAGACTGCTCTGAGCCTTTCTCCACCATGTTGTCCGTCTCGACGTTCTGCAGAGTGGGAGAGCGACAACGCTTCCGCAGAACCGGAGAGCAAGCAGGGGAGCTCCGGTTAGAGTTACTGGCAGTGCTGGAGAGAACGAGAGACACAGAAGAACACAATGGACCCTTTTCAAAGACTGTCATGACACATTTACACAGTTATTAACATTGTAATTCTAGCTAGCAAGTTTTTTATATTTCCATTTTTTAAAAAAGAAAAGAAAAATCATTTATAATACTTCTGAAATATATTGTGGTTGAAATTTCCTTGGCATTAAATTACAGAAAAATAGTTAAAGTCGGCATGAAACGGAAGTAGCGACAGCCTTTTCTTCCCTATTGTGAAGTACAGAGTCAGTGTTGGGGGTAACACATTACAAGTAACGCAAGTTACATAATCAGATTACTTTTTTCAAGTAACTAGTAAAGTAATGCATTACTTTTAAATTTACAACAAAATATCTGAGTTACTTTTTCAAATAAGTAACGCAAGTTACTTTGTTTTTCCATGTATTGACTAACAGCTCTCCTGTGCCCATGTTGAGCGAAATCAGGAGTGAGTGCAGAGGCGTTGTGTGCGCTGTGTGAACATGATGGTTATTGTAGTTCTAGACTGAATGTGAGCATGCATTTACTCATCGCACTTGCACAATAACAGATTCAATACTCCTCAAAATGAATAAAAACAGTGAAATGCAAACTTGGGATATTACGTAAACCTGCAATAATTAAATATGCTAAATAACACAAATATACTTTATGTATTTAATCTCACTTTATTAACCAGTGTCTTTGCTGCTGACCTTTGATGATCCAGTTCAACCATACTAATAAGCAAAAATGACTTGTTAAACATCACATTTGTGTTAAATTTCATAACAGTTGTGTTACGTTTTTATTGCTGAATTGAATTCACATTTATTTGTATAGCGCTTTTCACAATACATATCGCTTCAAAGCAGCTTTACAGAAAATGTATGTTTTTTTATTGCTGAGTTGAACTTTCTTCTCTTGCGTCCTGTTCTTCTGCGATCCAGAATGGTTTGAGCTGCGCCCTCTAGTGTACAGGCATGAATTTGCATTTCTTTCAGCCTAAGGCTTATTCATTTCACTTTTGGTGTGAAAGGGCCTTTACATTTGCCAAAAATTGAACTTTTGGTTTTTTATTTGTTAATAAAAAATAAACAAGCAAGCCCAGCCCAGATGAGAGAAAGTAACACAAAAGTAATGTAACACATTACTTTCCATAGTAACTAAGTAACGTGATTAGTTGCTTTTTTTAAGGGAATAACGCAATATTTTAACGCATTACTTTTAAAAGTAACTTTCCCAAACACTGATCAGAGTGAAATGGGTTCTCTTAAACAAGAACAAATTTAGGGTGGGACTACATTTCAATGGGGAATTGATTGGATGGTTATGGTTTGCAGTTAGTTGATCTCATGTGAGTGACAGGTTGTCCCGCCAGAGAAGAGATGTGTCAGGGTTATGTCTGGTTTATTCTTGTTTGGTGACAGAGCCCTGACACTCCTACTGCTCTCCCGTTTTGTGTGGAGCGTGGTGTTCGGGCCCCGGCACTTCAATCTAGTTTGGTTTCGGTTCTGTGTTTGTCTTCTGTTGTGAGCACATGGGCTGAGCATTCTCGTGCGTTCTGGTCTCGTTGTGTGAGCGTGCGTTTTCGATTTCGCTCTGGCCTCTCTTCTGTCCGTGTGGGTTGTTGTGGTCTGTGTAGCACACGGCTCGTGTTTATATTGGCCACGTGCTTTCTTGTTGTCATGTTTTGTGTGGAAGCGCAGTCGGTGAGTGCTCTCATGGGCTGCGTGTTTGTGTCATGTTTTGTTAGAGCACATGGCTTGTGATTGTTTTCATTGGCCATGTGCTCTTGTTTCTGTCATGTTTGGTGTGAGCACATGGCTTGTCATGTTTGTTTCTATGTGCCATGTGCTCTCCTGTCTATTGTCTAACCCAGACCTTCTTGTCATTGGTTCATTTGCCCCACTTGTCCTCCCTCGTTACCTGCTTTGTTTGCTCTCCCTTTTTATTCTCCTTGTGTTTGCCATCCTGGGCCAGATCCTTGTCGTATGTGCATCATGTTTACCTGCTCCCTGTTGTTTCCTGCCTTGTCCTGCCTTGCCTTGCCTAGTCCAGCCAGTCATGTTTTCCCCCACGGGGTAGTTTTTGTTTGTTTTGTTTTATTTTTTGATTAATAAAAAGCCCATATCTGCATTCTTGAGTCCTCGCCTCATCCCTTCACCCATCCCTGACAAGAGGTCGCTGCAAGAGGGAGGAGAAGTTATTTTGATTAAAGATTACGAGGCACATGAATAAAAAAATAATGATGTGCACGGATAAATCATTTATAATAAATACTGCAATATTCCATAAAAAATAAGAATAGTCAATGTTGACTTCATGGTTCTACTATACGGCTGGGGAGTGACGGCAAATTTGACAGATTTCTCTCTTCTAACCACCTGTATTTTTTTCCTCTTTTGGAAAGACATGGAAACACTATCGTGGATTTTTTTCTTTTGCTATTTGAGCAAATGGGAGCACAAAAATGATATCTGTTGTAGTTTCTGTTCACCATTATAGAAGTTTACCCAACTATGATGAACCAACTATGAGAACCCTGGAAATGAGAAAAGGAGCAAATGTCAACAAAAGCTGTAGAAAGATTATGTTGTCACTTGATTTCTTGGAAACACTCATTCCTTTAGGTGTTTGGAGCTTCCAAACACCATTAAAACTACCAATGAAAACCACATAAACATTTAGGCTTATCCTAGCATGTCACATGCCAAACATGCACTCTTTGGCTTGCTTGTGAAAAAAGAAGCAGGGTCATTGTAATTATTATGGGGGCATTTCTCTACAAATAAAGATTATGTTCAGTGCACTGTTCTAGTGTGTTACAGTACAACATGACAACATGAATATGCTATTAATGCACACTGTTTTATAATTGTAATATAAAAGTAATGCCACCATTTGCACAAAGTATAAATATAATTTAACTACTGTTTACACTTAGTGCAAAGAAAATACTGCTTATTGTAGTATCATTGACAAGCTAGATTTTATTTTTATATTTTAATTTCAATTAAAAAATGTTTTGTATTTTTTTGTACTATTTATTTTTTAAATATGTCTATATACAGTTCCTGTCAAAAGTTTGGAAACATTAATTTTTTAAAAATATTTTTGAAAGTAGTCTTCTGCTCACCAAGGCTGTATTTATTTAAATAAAAACACAGTAAAAACAGTAATATTGTGAAATATTATTACAATTAAAAATAAGTGTTGTCTATTTTAATACATTTAAAAATGTATTTTATTCCTGAATTTTCAGCATCATTACTCAATTCTTCAATCTCATATGATCCTTCAGAAATCATTCTAATATGCTTTAGTTTTAATTTTTAATTTTTGTTTAATTAGTTATTTTAGTACTTCAATTTAAACTAAATGAAATGTCGCCTTGGCAACTAGCTGAAAAATGTTTTTTATGGTTTTAGTTTTAACGATAATAACCCTGATTCAAATACAGTGGACAGAAAATGTATAAAGAGAAAAATACAATAATCACATTTATTAAGTAAAGCAGATTTATTTCCATCAAAATAAAATAAATGAATAATAAATTAATTAATAAATAATAAAATATTATACTATTAATACATTAAAATATGTTAATACAGTATATTATGTTATATAATATTATAAAATATTATATGAAATATTCTATATTGTATTTGACCTAAACATCTCAAATGACAGACCAAAATAAGCCTACTTTAAATACCAATAAACTAAAAATCCCCCACAAACACCACTGACCAACATAAGTCCACCTATAAACACCACAGATGTAAACAATTTCACCAGAGACAGACTGATGTCACTATAGATGCACACTATCAAATAAAACACAATTCCACATGCACACACACTCGTTTAGACCCTTATGTATATATATAACCAAACTTGCTTACTTGTCTCTGTGGATGCTTGACTCTCTCTACAGCTTTGAACAGGAGCAACCTGGTCACATTATAGGTTCTTATGCAACGTCTTACGTCACTACTAGCCAATCACAATTGTAAAATGAGGTCACTACACTGTTCTACAGTTTCAGCAAGGCCTTGAGAGTGAGTGTGGTGTGTGTGTGTGTGTGTGTGTGTGTGGACTGATCACAGTGATCAGCAGAGATAGCCTGTCAGGTGCACTCCTAAAGATGCATGCTAATCATAGTGTCAGTCTAGCAATCTAGTGTAACACAGCAAATCACTGCTTTCATTGATTTTTCATGCCAGGAATCACCTAGAGAGGGATAATCTCCGGACTAAACCACCTTTAGATAATCAATCTTCAGACCAAACAACCATTTTAAAATTAAAATATGAGAACAAAGTTTTTTTTTTTTTTACTTTTTTTTTTTTTAACTTGTCAAATTATTACATTTGCAAGGCTTAAAAGGACAGTTCACCCCAAAAAATGAAAATTCTGTAATTATTTACTCACCCTCATGTCGCTCTAAACCCGTAAGACTTTCGTTCATCTTCACAAATGAAGATCTTTTTAATGAAATCTGAGAGCTTTCTTTCCCTCCATTGACAGCTACACAACTACCATGTTGACGTTTCAAAAAGTTCATAAAGAGATCGTAAAACTAATCCATATGAATTGAGCGGTTTAGTCCAAATTTTCTGAAGAGACTCGATCGCTTTATATGATGAACAGATTGAATTTAGGCTTTTATTCACATATAAACACTGATCAGCAAACATAAACAGAAGCTCAACCGATCTTGCTTGAAATGCGAGAACAAACCTCACTGGTTCTTGCTGAAGCTCAAACGTGCTGCGTAACACGAGAATGAACCTCATTGGTTCTTGCAGAAGCTCAAGCGTGCTGCGTAACACGAGAATGAACCTCATTGGTTCTTGCTGAAGCTCAAACGTGATGCGTAACACGAGAATGAACCTCATTGGTTCTTGCAGAAGCTCAAGCGTGCTGCGTAACACGAGAATGAACCTCATTGGTTCTTGCAGAAGCTCAAACGTCCTGCGTAACACGAGAATGAACCTCAGTGGTTCTCGCAGGTCAAGCGAACATGCTTGAGCTTCTGTTTACCACAGATGTGTGAGTTGATGAATATGTGAATAAAAGACTCAATTAAATCTGTTCATCATATAAAGCGATCGAGTCTCTTCAGAAAATTTGGACAATTCATATGGATCAGTTTTATGATCACTTCATGAACTTTTTGAAGCGTCAAGTGGTGCATGGACTGTTAATGAAGGAACATAAATCTTTGTTCCGAAGAGGAATAAAAGTCTTACTGGTTTGGGGCAGCATGAGGGTGAGTAAATGATGACAACATTTTTATTTTTGTTCAAAATAGACACATGCATGTTCTGTAAAGCTGCTTTGAAATGATACGTATTGTGAAAAGTGCTATACAAATAAATGTGAATTGAATTAAATTTAATGTTGGTTGAACTATCCCTTTAACTATCAGTGTAACACAAGACTTATGCAAAGCTATAAAAATGAGGACATCCCTGAAAATACAAACAGAAAATATATTTTTGTTTTATTTGGAGAGTGGCATAAAGAGCAGCCTACTAGCTATACACTTCTGAAAATGACTTGTGCTTAATTTTACTGAATGTGCACTTGTAGTGTACTTCAAATCTTAGAAGCTAAAAAAAAAACTATACTTGCAGCTAATATAATACTAATGAAATACAAGGCTACTTAAGTGTACCTAAAGGTGCTGTAAGTTTTTCACTTTACTAAAGCATACTGTAAAAATACCATAATATGTTTGCAGATATTTAGGAAACATGCTGAGTTCACATGCTCGTTTCTCTGAAAAACAACGCTACAGTCAGTTATTCTACTTTGAAATGTGCGTTCCGTGTCGGAATGTCTGTTTTTGTTTTGGTCTGTGTGATACCGCAAGCCGCCAGTTTACCCAATAGTAGTTCGACACCACAGGTTGCCAGTTGGCGGAAAACACAGCGTATTGCCATGGAAGCAAGCAAACAAATTGGGTCAGAGGTCGCAGATTCTACCCGGCCTAAAAAGCCTCGGCATCCATCAAAAAATCTCTATGAACGAGAGCCTATTAAAACGCGGATAAATCAACTCATTAACTTACAGTGCAGCTTTCATTGTCAATTGCGCTCCCTCCTGCTGCGTGTCCTCAAGCTGGCAACCCGCATGAGTGCCGGACTATGTTTCTTAACACAGTTAAGTACACTTTTTAAAAAAGTGCACTTCATAATAGTGTCAAATTAGAAGTTTTACTTTAAAGTACATTTTAAATCATGTTTTATGAAAAGCTTTAAAGAAATACACATTTTGATATGTTGACTAATACTAAAGCACATCTAAAGTACTTGATTATACTGTAATGCATGTCTCACTGTTTCCTCATTGTAGGTGATTTCAGGTTTTATTGACCGTGATGCCAAAACCAAATCTAAAATAGGAATATTGCATAAACTTTACTGTTTTCATATACAGGTACAGCATGGTTATTATAGTTAACTGGAACTAAAACCAGAAAAAAAAGTTACCTATAGTAAAACTGAAATAAAAATGAACAAAAACTATTTAGACATAAAAAAAATGTATATAAAAATGACTAAAACACAACAAAATTACTAAAACACTAACATACTAAAAGCTAAATGTGTGAATGAGGATGAATTTGTGTTTGTGTGAGACGCAGTCAAGCGGAGGGGGCAGACCATCCTAAATAATGGGAATGACGCGCACACACATTCACTCCCAGCACCAGCTCTATTCCTTCACTGTAGCCTGCCACGAGTGAATATGTTTCCATGGAAACAGTCAGCGCAGGACTGGCCAAGTTTGGAAGTGGTTGGACTCCACGGGGAAGGAGAGAGGGATGAGGAGAGAGAGAGGTGGCGGAATGTTAGATAACAAACACAGGCGTGCAGCATGGAAATGTGCTTTGATGATGTTATCAAAGATGTCAGAATCGATCAGAGCCTTCAATTCCGTGTCCACTGAAAACATCCAAACACAATCAGATTCACAGGTGCACAACATTGCAACGTAATTTGCGTGTTTGTGTGAGCATGACATGACACTTCTGCTGTGTTAATGTTTCTATGGCAACAGGGGTGTTTCGCAATATTCAGAGTATGGTGCTAAATATAACAGCTCACATTATCGGCTCTCCTCACACGACTTAACACACTCTCCAACAAAAACATTTCAATTCATTCATTCATTCATTCATTCATTAGCCTAACGAGAACCAATAAGCTGCTCAGAAGAGTTTCATGACTAGGGTTGAGTGTCGTTTGAATTTTAGAGATTCTGATTTCGTTTCTGATTCCAATTCCGATTCTATATATATATATATATATATATATATATATACGCACACTGCCCAGCCACAAAAAAAAAGTCGTTGTTTGGATTTAAATAGGCAAATGTTGAAGAGTCTATGATTGGGTCATTATTGCAGTGAAAAAACATCACAACATTTATTTCCATCAAGAGGTGCATCAATTTTTCCTCCCAACCATTCTTTCACACTTTGAGTCTGATGAATCTTGACATTGTCATCCTGGAATATGGCAGTGATTTGTCTTCTTACATGGTTGTTTAAGAAATGAAAAGCTACACACTCCATCAGTTAGGGCTAGAAGAACTGTTGCCAAACATATAACATGCGAGAAACATAATAATCACTGCAATAATGATCCAATCATAGACTCTTAAGCATTTGCCTATTTAAATCCAAACAGCGACTTCTTTTGTTTTGGCCAGGCAATGTATATACACACTTTTACAGAATTTATTTTTTTGTTTTTACAATTTTTTATAAATTTCAATTACTTTAGATATTTTACTATTTCCATTTATTGCAGATATAAATTATTTTAGAGCTGTATCTAAATATAATTTCCACATTTTTCATAAATTAGAATTACTTCTCCAGTCTTAGAAATCCCCATTTACCCCTGTATTATATTTTTCTGGAAATTATGGCTGTTTTTGTATGGTACCATTTACAAGTAAAAAAAAACTAAATCCCACATAAACACAGAAACATACACGGACCAAACAGGCCCTCCTGAAAATGAATAATCTCACTGTCACTTTACTGCCAAAGGACCCCAAAACATCTACAGCCCTTCTCTGAACTGTCACGGGTCCAAACAAGAATGGCCCTGTCCAGTTTGCCATGGGAAGGACTCTGGGCCGTTCCGGAAAGCTCTGTTTTCTCTGCAGTACTGGCTGAGCGTGAATAATGACCAACTGCCAGGACCCCACTTACACACACACACACACACTTACTGGTTTCCATGTTTTATGGGGACTTCCCATAGACGTAATGATTTTTACACTGTACAAACTTTATATTCTATTCCCCTACACTAACCCTACATTAACCCTGTCAAAATGTACTGGTATTACTATCCTTGTGGGTCCCCATAACGTAGGGAATACCAGGTACACACACACACACACACACACACACACACATAACAAGCTTTCAAAAGATGAGCTGAGAGAGGAAACCTCTCAGGCTACACTTCACACAAAATATTTTCTCAACCCATTAGCAAATAGTTTTTTTTTTTTTCTTGTTTTAAGCATAAGTCGAACAAAAGTTTAAAACAAGAAATAAAAATGCATGTAAATGCATCTTGTTTTAAGGATGTTTAGATATTTTAACTGGAAAACAAGTCAAAATGTGTGTGATTGTGAGTGAGCATGTGCGCTCTCACCCTAAAATACACTAGCTCAGGTTTAACCAAGAGAAAGATCAGACCTCTGTCACTCCACCTGTCTGTCTCTCAGTCTGTCTGCCTCAACGTGGAACTGTAAACAACACCTGCTGCCATAAAAATACAGACCAAACAACTATTGTTTGGTTCATTAAAAAAACAGATAGACAGATAGATAGACAGATAGATAGATAGATAGATAGATAGATAGATAGATAGATAGATAGATAGATAGATAGATAGATAGATAAATAGATAGATTTTCATGTGAAATGCACTGAGCTGTAGCTAAACAGATGTGTGTGTGTGTTTTTTCACCCTCCACAGACAGACACACAGCGTGGGTGTGACAGAGACCATGTGCCACACCCAATTCCTGCTGCCGAATCAAAACACACAGTCACACACTCCTCCTCACGTTAGAATAACATACTGCGAGACAGAGAGAGAGAGAGAGAGAGAGACAGACAGACAGGCGGACAAGTGTCGGAAAAGAAACCAATCTGCATTAAGAGGCTTAGACGAGAGCACGTCGGTATGAACCCGTTAGGTGATTATGCCGCCTCTGTGCTCAAACACAACATAACCGATCCACAACCTCATAACCTCAACACAACAACACAAACGGCTGCAAAATTCACACACTTAATGTGCGTCTGTCAGGACTAACCTGGCTGCCATGTATCACAGCTCCGTTGTGCTCTGCACCACTTGGAGCGAAGGAGAGATGGATGGATGGAGACACAGAAGATGGGGAGGACATTCCCAAACGGATGAAGGATGAGCGATCGGCACTACCGCTCTGCCTGCAATAGTGTCTCTCCTTCTATCTTCATGCTTGCAGCAGCTCTCTAACTCACGTATAAGAGATCAGCGCTCGGAAGACGGCTACGTCTCGCACACCGTTTGGAGGTGGTGTTGGAGAACGACAAGAGAGAGAGAGACTGAGAGAAAAGCTAGAGGAAGGGTAGGTGAGAAAATGATAGAGACAAAACCTAGTGTGCATGAGAGAGTGAGAGAGAGAGAGAGAGAGAGAGAGAGAGATGCATTCTGGTGGCTTGGCGCTGCAAGCCGTTTGCTTGTTAATTATTCAGTCTTGATGAAAGAAACAGATCTGACATCATTCGCTTTCAGTTCACTTTACAGACCTCACACACACACATAAAACCCACACAAATACAAATTCACAAGCAGGCTTAAAAATACACCGCAAAACACTGTTGATACTTAGAATCTCTCTCTTGCATTTATGTTTCATATAAATTAGAATGTCTAAAAGACGAAGAAAGACAAAGAAATGTTTACGTTTGTACTATTATCAACAAGTTTTAATATTTTGACTAAGTTTAATTAATTTCTTACTCTTTTAATATATATGAGTACACATATTTTCAAACATATTTTTCAAGGTAAAAAGTATTACAGACATTATTTTTTAAGTATTATTAGTATTTTTTTTGTCAGTGGTCAAGGGTTTTACCACTTGACATGTGGACCTGAACTAACAATAATTCATATAAGGTTTTTTTTTTTTTTTGCAGCTTTTTAAGAAAAGCATATGAAAAATGGGTAGTGTAATAATAATAAGCAGCTATTAAGGGGCCAAGCACAAATAAGACATGATAAGTCATGCCAGCGAGTCGTTTAAGCATCATACTATCAAATCTGTTGAGGCAGTATACGAAAATGGTTTCGTCTATCGACACAAAATCCATAATTTTGGCATGGTCTGAAGATGATACGATTTGATTTTGGAAAAAAAAACAGACCAACGGTCTACAAGGATTTTTGAAGAAAATCTAATTGGCGTACAGGAAGTTTGGCTGACAATGGCAATATTGGTATCTATGTTCTTGGCATTCCCCAAGGAATCTATTAAGACCAGTTTAATTACAATTAGGGCTGGGTATTGACACAAATTTCACGATTCGATTTCGATTCACAAGCTTGCAATTCGATTCGATTCAATTTCGATTATTTTGGATATATATCAGGTACAATACATGGCAAATTTTCTCAAGGAAAACAAATCTCTTAACTAATGCTGTAAACTATGGGAGTCAGTCGGTACTACATTAGCCTACTATAATATTGAAGGTAAAAATTAACTGAAATGTATACAAACACTTAAATTACACTCAATCATGTTTTTTTTTTTTAATAATAATAAAGTTATAATATTAACTTTACAATCACATAATCATATTTCTACTAGCTGACTAATGAGTTTATGGACACTGGATATGGTTTTTCTGAGGTAAATGTGACATTACGTGACATTGTTTACAAGCTGTTTTACTGACGCCTTTCCGCGGTTGAAACACTGATTGAGCGATTCCATATGACATACAGATTTCGGTAAGTTGTACTGTATCTTTTAACACACTTTCAGATGCTCATTCATGTTTATTTCGCGCTGTAACTGGTATTAAGGCGGAAGAGAAGATCAGTTCATGTGCTCTCACGCCACAGCGCCAAAACGGTATTTATGTTTTTGAATTTCGTAATAAAATGGACGTAATTTGAAATTTGAGACTTTGTTTCAAATCAATAGTAACAAAGCACAAAGATTATTGCGATTTATTGGATGGGAGGCGCGCTACATTGTTTCGTTTATTCATCAACTGAAAACAGGATGACTAATCGATTCTTGGGATTTAAGAATCGATATCGGTTGGTGAAAATGAGAATCTATTAAAATCGAGATCGATATTTTTTACCCAGCCCTAATTACAATAGTCTAATTTAATAAAAAGTTATTAGCATTTTTGGAAATTTCATTATAACTTTTGACCACAAGGCGGCGCTGCCCGGAAACTTTTTAAGTACCATCAGGGCATGGTGTCGAGATTAGTTTCATAATGATACACCAATGCGTTCATAAAATATAGCATTTTATGACAATTAAAAATGGCTGATGCCCAAAATGGCCAATATATGAAAAAATTGGGTATCGTTCGACTCGGCATGCTGCAGCAAATCTAAAGAGACCAAATGTGATTTTTGGCCAAAGCATTCAGAAGTTATAAGCAAAAAGAGCCATTTTTCATATCTCCTGATCACTAGGTGGCACTGCGCCAAAACTGTGCAGGTCGCCTCAGGTCATGGTTGTCATAACATACACTAAGTTTGGTCAGGATACGCTAAAGCATTGCGGAGATATAGCCTCACGTTAATTTTGGCATGCTGATCGTCAAATTCGTTGACACGTTATTCTAGAACGGCTTGACAAATCAACTTGAATTTTTGTCGGCATGGTCTGAAGATGATTTGGTTCAATTTCGTAAAAATCTGAGAAACAGCCTAAGAGGAGTTCGAAAAATTCAAAATGGCGAAAACATTTTCATGATGGAAAATTACGTCAGAGGGTTCAATCGAAAACAAAAAAATTATAATTTTGTTTCTACCCCATTCGGTTTAAAAGATATTAGCATAAACGTGAGTGCAACTTTGGAGAGTTGGTGGCACTAGAAGGATTGAGTTAGAGACTCCAAATTTGCTATGGTGACAGTTCAGACTGTCCTCTATCTGTGTGCCAAATTTCATAACTTTCACACAAGTGGTTCTATGGGCTGCCATAGACTTCCAGAGCAGAATAATAACAATAACAACACTAACGATTACAATAGGTGCCTACGCACCTTCGGTAATACCCTTTATACTCACCTAATTCTCTTAATTCTAAACATCATGGGACAACAGCGGTTAGATCTGGGGTCAATTATGTTATTATGGTTCACATCAGCATCACATCAGTGTATGATGAGAGCTCAACCCACATAAACAGACCTGCAAGAACCAGTCAAGGGATTCTCGTACTATCTCTCTAAAGCCACAAAGGTGTGTCAAATTCATCTGAGCTCAACAGAACATCAAAAGTGCTTGATTATTCCTGAAACTGATTGCCTCATGTGGCAGCATATGAAATAACGGGCAATTTTTTCCATTAATTTACTTAATTCAAAAAGCATTTGACCTCTTTTCCAAGCTGAAACACTGCAAGTAAGCAACACTTGAGCATTGCAGAGAAAGAGTGTAAATATGCAAAACTGAAAAGGTGCGTGTGTGTTTGTGTGTGTGGTGTCTCCTACAGTAAGAGTGTTGAATTTGCAGCATGGAGACCACTGTTCTGTCGCCAGCTGCCTTTGTTCTGTTTACAGCGTTGTCATGGCAAACCGGCCTTGGCAGAACCCGGCTGGGTCGGAAGTTCCCGGAGACGGCTGTTATCTTAGAAGAGCCATATCCATGGTGACAGCGGCAGCCGTTCACATACAGGCTGAATTCTAGATTTAGCTTGATGAGGTGTGACACAAACACCAACAACCTCTAACACAAACACAAGCAGCCCACACATGGATGCACAGCCCTACACAAACACTCACAAATACGATTGTGAGACCAGAGCTGCTGGTCTCAGACTGACATAAATGAAGCCTCCCACAGGGGGCGCTCTTCTGAAACATCACACTCCCTGGAGAAAAGCCTCATATGAAACATGATCAATCAGGACTCAATCAGGAAATCAAATCTTACCGACTCTAAAATCTTGCTGACTCCATATATATATATACATATATATATATATACAAACCCGATTCCAAAAAAGTTGGGACACTGTACAAATTGTGAATAAAAAAGGAATGCAATAATTTACAAATCTCATAAACTTATATTTTATTCACAATAGAATATAGATAACATATCAAATGTTGAAAGTGAGACATTTTGAAATGTCATGCCAAATATTGGCTCATTTTGGATTTCATGAGAGCTACACATTCCAAAAAAGTTGGGACAGGTAGCAATAAGAGGCCGGAAAAGTTAAATGTACATATAAGGAACAGCTGGAGAACCAATTTGCAACTTATTAGGTCAATTGGCAACATGATTGAGTATAAAAAGAGCCTCTCAGAGTGGCAGTGTCTCTCAGAAGTCAAGATGGGCAGAGGATCACCAATTCCCCCAATGCTGCGGCGAAAAATAGTGGAGCAATATCAGAAAGGAGTTTCTCAGAGAAAAATTGCAAAGAGTTTGAAGTTATCATCATCTACAGTGCATAATATCATCCAAAGATTCAGAGAATCTGGAACAATCTCTGTGCGTAAGGGTCAAGGCCGGAAAACCATACTGGATGCCCGTGATCTTCGGGCCCTTAGACGGCACTGCATCACATACAGGAATGCTACTGTAATGGAAATCACAACATGGGCTCAGGAATACTTCCAGAAAACATTGTCGGTGAACACAATCCACCGTGCCATTCGCCGTTGCCGTTATAAAACTCTATAGGGCTTCTGGATCATCTAAACATGATCCAGAAGCGCAAGTGTTTTCTCTGGGCCAAGGCTCATTTCAAATGGACTGTGGCAAAGTGGAAAACTGTTCTGTGGTCAGACGAATCAAAATTTGAAGTTCTTTTTGGAAAACTGGGACGCCATGTCATCCGGACTAAAGAGGACAAGGACAACCCAAGTTGTTATCAGCGCTCAGTTCAGAAGCCTGCATCTCTGATGGTATGGGGTTGCATGAGTGCGTGTGGCATGGGCAGCTTACACATCTGGAAAGGCACCATCAATGCTGAAAGGTATATCCAAGTTCTAGAACATATGCTCCCATCCAGACGTCGTCTCTTTCAGGGAAGACCTTGCATTTTCCAACATGACAATGCCAGACCACATACTGCATCAATTACAACATCATGGCTGCATAGAAGAAGGATCCGGGTACTGAAATGGCCAGCCTGTAGTCCAGATCTTTCACCCATAGAAAACATTTGGCGCATCATAAAGAGGAAGATGCGACAAAGAAGACCTAAGACAGTTGAGCAACTAGAAGCCTGTATTAGACAAGAATGGGACAACATTCCTATTCCTAAACTTGAGCAACTTGTCTCCTCAGTCCCCAGACGTTTGCAGACTGTTATAAAAAGAAGAGGGGATGCCACACAGTGGTAAACATGGCCTTGTCCCAACATTTTTGAGATGCGTTGATGCCATGAAATTTAAAATCAACTTATTTTTCCCTTAAAATGATACATTTTCTCAGTTTAAACGTTTGATATGTCATCTATGTTGTATTCTGAATAAAATATTGAAATTTGAAACTTCCACATCATTGCATTCTGTTTTTATTCACAATTTGTACAGTGTCCCAACTTTTTTGGAATCGGGTTTGTATATGGACTGTTTTCAACATTGATAATAAGAAGAACAGCAAATCAACATATTAGAATGATTTCTGAAGGATCATGTGACACTGAAGACTGGAGTAATGATGCTGAAAATGATCACGGGAATAAATTAAAATTTAAAATATAGTAAAACAGGAAACAGTTATTTCAAAATAATAATAATATTTCACAATATTACTGTTTTGATCAAATATGCAGCCTTGCTGAGAGACTTCTTTAAAATGTTTAAAAGTATTTTGAACAGTAGTGTGTGTGTGTGTGTACGCTGAAAAAATGGAAACAAAACATGAAACAAATCCTCAACTATTTGAATAAGTAATAGACTCATTTCAGTGAGAGCAATTGGTTATAAAGATCGAACCATGGAAGTCAACCCACATCATTTTAATTACCTGCTCTTTCTTTCATCTCATAAAACGAGAGAGAATCAGTGCGGGTAGTTCTGAGAAGTCAGTATGTGTGTCCATATGTCCAAACAGGGACATGCACGGGACGTTTCAGAAGCCTTGTGCTACTGCCATTTATGAGCAAGGTCACTCCCATGGGATACAATGGGTACATCAGCAATGCCAAGAAAAGTGGCCTCCAATGGCAACATCATGCAATCTCATTGGCTGGATCAAAGGAGGAGTGATCTAACTCAGCACTGATGATGTCACACAATGCAATTCAATTCAATCAAATAGCCAAATGAATGGCACAGAGGAAACCAAATCTATCATTGTGACAACTTGGAACCATTTTAGCTCATTGGAGCTGGCCAACTGGGTTCAGTTACTGGTACAACAGGAAACTAGTTCAGTAATGGTAACTGGTGGAAAATGAACTCTGTTCATTATACTAGAGTGCTGTACAGAACATATATATCTATATATATATATATATATATATATATATATATATATATATATCTATGGTACTCATTGGAAAACATCTCTACCTTGTGAAAAAGAAGTGTGCTTAATTGTACTGAATGTGCACTTGTAGTGTACTTCAAATCTTAAAAGTAATTTTTTTTAAATGCCGTCCTTGCAGATAATTGTCACATGTTTTCTGTGTTGGATTATTATATTAAAGACAGTTTTCTTTGAGTTCCTCATCTTCATGCGCTTCGGTTTAGCCATCGGTGACAGAATACGGAACCTAAACTGAGGATATTTTTGCGTTGCCGTCCACTGGAGGACCATACCCGGGACTTTATCGATCTGGCTTGCCTGACTCACTATCCGGACTGCTTTTGCTTTCTCCGGAGCCTTTCTCTTTGTCTTTTTTTACACCAGCCTTAGCTAGCAATCCAAGGCACGCCTTCCAGTGGATGGTCCAAGGGAAGATTTCGCCGCATCTGTGGAGTGGGTGCTGGTGAACAATGGATCAGCGTTCACCATAGGCCTTGCAGAGTTCCACATCACCAGCCCCACTCCGGATACAGAGCACAGCCAGCCATCACCCCGCTGCACAGAGCGAATGCCAGAGCCCACCGCAGATGGAGAGCTCAAGTGAGCCATGATGTATGAGCCAGAAAGGTGAACCATCGCCCTGGAGTCCTCAGTTTTCCAGCATCTTCCAGGTAAGTGGATCCCCCGGCTCTGCCTCCAGCCTCTGATCCTGTCACTCCACCTCTGTCCGTCGACCTGTCGGCTCCACCTTGGCTCCTCCCTTGGCTTCACCAGATACCATCGTCCTTGCGGCTACACCAGGCTCCCTCTTCCCTCCAGCTACGCTTTGATTAGACGTCGTCCTTATGAGCCATCCGCTGCACTCTGTCTCTCCACCCCTTCGGCTACCCCTGGCTCCACCTCGGACACTCTTCACTGCAGCTCCGCCTGGGCCTCCAGGACCATCGGTGTCGCCCAGTCCCATGTGCTCTCCATCTGCACCCAAGGCTCCATCTCCATCGACGTCATCTCTGTCAGTCGTTCCCCGGGTGTCGAAAGACAAAATTCCACCGCCCTGGGCTATCGTTCTGGCTGCTCTTTGGGTCCCCGCCTGGCTACTCCTGCTCCTCCCTGTTTGATCAGTGTTCTGTGTCGTCTTTTTATGGTTTTGTAACTACCCGTGATCCGCAGTGATTTTCTGTGTGGGATTATTACATTAAAGACTGTTTGCTTGTCAGTAGATTCAGCAGTACACTTTAACCATATTTCAAAGACAATAGAAGTAATTATGAAATTACATATAAAGATATACTATAGTCCTACTTAATTGGGTCAAAAAAGCACTCTTAAGTTCAACTAACTGCATTTAATATAATTTTAAACTATAATAATGTTTTATTTAATTGTAAATAACATTCAATTAAGCATCCAAAAACATTACATTCAGTTCACACTTAAGTATATTATTTTAAAGTATATTATTTGCATAATAATAACTCTTTTTAAAATTATGTTAAAGTGTACTTGTTTTTCAAAAGGGTTTATAATTTTTAATTATGGCAAACCATGTGACCAGCAGTGAGTTACACAACATTATTATGAATGACAGGCGGAATCTCAAAATGCTCCTCACAGGTTTAGCAGTCCTGCATTGTGATGACATTAGGTAAAACTGTAAATATGATGCAGGCTTTTTTCATAAAAACGCTCAATAATATGTGCAGGTGAATGTCTTTTTTTGCATAAGAGTGAGCTATAAAAAGCACCCTAAGTCAATGGAAACAACATGAACAAAAGGTGTACAAAGCAAATATATTTTGCTTTGTACACATCATTTTAATTGTGTGTACACATCATTTTAATAAAAATGTTTTGCAACCCAATATAAAATGTTATTTTTTATTATTGTTTGGTACATGAAACATGGAAAAATAAAAATAATGATCTGTTTGGGCACAAAAAGAAGCATGACACGTTTTAACTTCTGAACCCTATGAATAAACACTCTAATGCTTTTACCAAATGAGTGTGCAATGCTCACTCAAGAGAGACGGCAAATGACAAAACAATGACCAAAGGAGGAAGAGAGTTAAAGAAAATATGAAGGAAAGGAGGTGACAGAGTAAGCAGCAATGCCAGGTCTTGTTCTGCATCACTGCAGCTATTGATATTAGGGACTGATTCCTGATCAATCACATGACAGTGCTGTAAACAACACAGTGACCACATTAGTGCTCTAGAAGGCTTGTGTGATCTAACACGTCCCGTGGTGGAAGATTAGGAAGCGTTAGAGCATTTCCTGCTACTTTAATACCCAAAAAAACAACACAAGCACGCAATGGTTCAAAGTTCAGAACAGAATAGAAGGGAAAGGAGGCAAAAATAAATACAAATTGAATCTAGGCCATTTTTGGTGCATTTCTTCTGCAAATATTTAGCTTATTTATTGTTGAACATAACAGGGCTCCAAAAAGTTTTTTCATCTTGTAAAGGCCCATTAAACAACATCAACAACAAACACAACTGAGCAAGATAATCAAGCTCTTCAGGATCACTAGAAAATCACAGGTAGGTGAGTTTGATCAGGGTTTGAGCTTAACTCTGCAGGGCATTGGCCCTCTAGGACCAGATTTGAGGAACCCTGGTCTACAACGTCACCAAGGCTCGCCCTGATCGGCCTGATGGGAGCGCTACAGTGTTCAAAACTACAAAATTGCTCATAGGCGTGTGCAAGTGTAGGCAAGTGTCTTATATCATTGGAATCCTTAGCTCAAGCCAGACAAAATGCATGCCTCGGATTCGATTCTCACGAACTTTTCGGGTATTTTGGATTTTTTGAAAAAGTCCTAGGTTTTTGGCCCGATCTGAACCAAACCAGTGCAGCAAGATTCTCTGGAGTCTGACTGTCAATAATTATCAAAAAAAGGAGAAATTTTGATAAGGGCCACCAAAACATTCAAAGTGGGCGGAGCCGCTTTTACTAAAATTACTATAACTCGTGAACGGAATACGATATTTTCACCAAACTCAGCACACATATGTAAGAGCTCATTCTGTGGTCGTGTGAAAAAGGGCACGGTGACTGGCCACTTAGTGGTGCTATAACATGGAAAAAACTTTAAAACGGCTATAACTACGCAACCCAAAGTCTGATTGATTTGAAAATTGGCATGCAGTGTCTTTGTCTAAGGTGCCAAGACTGCCTTTGAGGACATTCGCGTATCTCGAAAAACGCAGCCGTCGGCAGCCAATGAAGTTTGAGCAGCTATCAGACAAGGTTAACGGAGGCCGATCAGAACGAAACTTTCCTGTTTGAAAGTTTGCCTGTTTGACCCGTGGCCCTAGAGGCCTGTGAGAAATTTAAAAGAAATCGGCCACCAGGGGGCGCCTTCATGTTTTTTTACATGCGTAAAGGCTTGTATATCAATTTTTCGCACACGCCCACAACTCTCTAGGTCAATAATTATCAAAACAAATATTGAACTTTGGCCTTTGGATAGCTATAGCTGGGTCATTTAGAAAACAGGTGTGAGAGCCTATCATGCCTAAACCAAAACTCAGAACTTCACATCATTAGCTGAGCACATGCAGCACATAAAGCTGGTGCTTTTACTGTTATGATGAAATGTGAATGTGAAAAAAGCTTTAAAAACCATTATTTCCATACTAAACTGCCTGTATTGGCTATAAATGGTCTTTTCCAAATGGTTGTTCATTCTGAACAACTTTGCCTCAAGAATCACTGCTGTCAATCAAATCGTTCATTAAATATCTGAGATTATGTAAAAAAACCTACTTTTGTGAACTAGTCCTAGGTTTTGGCTCTTCTTAATATTTTGTTATGCATGTGCTTAAAGTCCTTTAAAAGCTTGAACCCTGATAAATGCTGCTTGCAGCTATATTTTATTTATTTACATATATTTTTTTTTATCATCAAATGCATTCACTACCATAAATATTATATAGGTTATTTGATATTCATTTTAGATTATGTTCGATTATGTTAACATTTGGGACATGATTTCTTTGCATTCTTTTTTATCAACACTTGAATGTGGGTTAGTTTCATAAAAATGTTTTGCCTGTGTTTTGATCTGGAGATACTGTACTCTTTCAGAAGATGTGTAATAGCGCCCCCTACAGTATAACAGTGAAAACAAGGATTGCCAGAAAATTTCGGCAATGGCAGGGAAAGAGTTCATTTTAAATGATTAAAAAATTAAAAACTATGCCAGCATGGATAACAAGGTTCCACATAACAGGGCTCCAAAAAGACTAAATAACAAACAAAGCTGCAAGCTAGTTTATGACTAAATGTCGGTTTATTGTTGTTAAAGAAAATATAAAGTGCTATCTACACATCTAATTTAATAACAAATCGTTGTAGAATCTCTTTATCCACTTCAGCAATGATAAAGTATCATAGAGAACTGAAGTATGGTTTAAATTATGCATTTACATAAAGTCAATTAGTCTGATTGAATCCCTGTCAGTCTATAATAATTACTGAGCACACAGAGCTGAGTTTGTATCAGAATATATCCTAACTCCATGGTGTGCTGCCCTATTTAAGAGCATGACTGAGCTGTCATTTAAACAGGAAGAATAGGGAAGAGAGCAAGAGCATCCCTAGGGAAATCAGAGTGATAAAAAAAGTCTTCCAGTGCAGGTGACAGAGAGAGAACAAGAAAGAGAGTAATCACGCTGCTTCAGTCAGAACCTACTGCTGGGTTTTCGGAATCACAAGTCTGTGTTGTGTCCTAAAGAGCAAGAGATCTTTGGACAGAACACAACACAACCACATAAAGTTCACAGATTAGTTTCAGTTCATCATCAATTAGAAGGAGATCCAGGCACGCCTGAGAAAACACAGAAGATGCTCTATTTATTCCACAAGGAGCTCTGGAGCTGACAAATGACCATTTTCAAGTTTTCCTATAAATTAGCTTAAGATCTGTTTCCCGTTCCTGTGTGAACGAGCAGCACATGCAGGTGCTCCGGTTAAATCTGACAGCTCCACTTCAAAAATCAGCCTTCCGTCTCAGAGGACTCATATAAAAAGCACACTATCACACACCTGACACACTTCTAACCCGCTGGACGGATGTTAATCAAGGTAACCCTGCAACCCTCTGCAAATTGAGCTGAAGTCAAATCAAGCCTTGAAGCAATGACAGAGTTTAGGGATGTGAGTGTTTTACTGCTCAGAGGTTGATCGTTCACAGCTCAGGAGAGGAAATGGGAGCTTTTAGGGATTTGCCTCAAATGTTCTCAAAATCACGCAAGAGACACAGAACTAGACATAAATGAGACATCTGTTGAGTAGGAGTATTAAGCTGTAAAATGAATGTGGATATCATATTTAAAAGCAACAGTCCACGAGAGGCCGTCGGTTACAGTGATTTTATTATGGATAAAGTGTGTTTTTGGCATGTAAAATGTATTAACTCAGTTTATTTTGTTAATGAAATAAGCATATTATTATACAATTTAATTTTATACACAATTATACAACAAAATAATTGTATATATTTATTAGACAAAGTACACAGTTACATTTATCATTTGGAATGCATATTTTATTAATTAATATACACTTACATTATAATTATTCTTAAATATTTTAATACATTGTTAATAATAAATATCTGATTTTTATAATAAATCTAACAAATATAACACACATTGTAGATAGTTAAATGTATTATTGTTATTATTATTATTATTGATAATAATAATAAATACATTTCTCATAAGGTGTTTTTTAAGAAATAATACTAATAATAATAATATCTGAAAAAGTCACCAGGCAAACAACATTTGTCTAACTGTAAGATGTTTACGGTTGCATGCAACGTCACAAATATCTGCATTTCACAATGGTTTCAATTGTAGCTCATTAAATCCAAATATTAAAATTAAATCAGAAGATGCACAACTAGTAATCTTAATTAACGTGTAAAAAATGTTGGAGATGATATTGCAGTTCACAACTTCTGATTGCAGATTTTGGTAAACAGCGTGAGAAATAGTTAAGACGGAGGAGACTAGGATGTTTTTCTCAGAATAAAACTGATGTTTTTGCCAAATTTTTTCTCAGTTTGATCTGATTAAATCCAAAAAGTAATCAAATAAGAAGTTTTACAACAGCTAATCTGGACTTGAAAGAATTTTATGAGAAATGTTTGTGATGAAATTGTAATGCATGATACATTTTTTTCGCCTCTGTGTTTCTCAATTTGTTCTCCATTCAATATCACTGCTGAGAATCTGATAATCTTGATATCTTTTCTTATGGGACAAAGAGGGGGGAAAGAAAACAAAAGGGAATGAGCAAAAGAGAGGACAACTGGGAAAAGGACAGCCAGCAATGCGAGAGGAAGCTGGCTGCACGTTGCCGCTCGTTTCTCCTCAGCGTTTCACGCTGTGATTTGTGGCTAAAAATATCCGGCACATGACTGAGTCGCATTCACAAACACATGCACAGGACGGGAGGGGAGGAGGGAAAGAGACAGACGCAGAGAGGGAGTTTAGGAACAGGGGCACAGGTGCATAAAAGAACAAAAGATGGGGAAAAAAGGAAAGGGAGTTTGGAGGAGCAGCGGAAGAATATAAAAAAAGGAGGGCAGCACTGCAGTTGGCCGAATGCCACGACACGTGACGGTGGCCACAGAGAGACGCAAGGAGACTTTACAAAATATCCAGCCCAGACGCACCGAGGCACAAAGCATCACCAGTGTTCCTCAGTTGGAAAACACCCTAGTTTTCGAGAAATCGTGCTTACCAGGCAAGTTTGAAGCCTCTCATTGGTGCGGTGCTGAGAGCGTGTTGGGTACGGCGTCAGGTGGCTGCGGCCGGCGAGGCTGCATGATGCTGATGAGCAGCCGCTGAGGAGAGAGCGTGTCCCGCTGTGCCGTCCCATTCAGAGAGATGATGGTCTACGTACTCACCTGAACTAACTCCAATACTAACGGGATGTCCAACCATCCAGACGGTCCCATATAAAGCAGCAGGACCGATCCTCTCACGGTCACCAAACCTGTGCGGAAATAAACTTGCACGATGTCTTGAAGTTGCGGTGCATGTGTGTGTATAAGCTCACTCGTGTGCTCTGTCTCTCTCTCTCTTTCCCTCTCTCATCCCCCGCCGCAGTTAAAAGCTGCAGTCGCTGAGCCGAGAGCGTTACTGAGCATGCTCATCGCAGCCTTTCCTCTCCCTCCCTCGCTGGCTCTGGTTTTCTCAGACGTACGCGATTGTTTGGTTAGCTGTGACTGTCCCCTCTGGCGAGTGGAGGTCAGATGAGGTGGGTTTGTGCCATTCACTGGGGTGTCTTCAGCGTGGGAGATTATGAAGACCTGTTGCCCTCCCGTCAGCCACAATTAAGTCTCAAATAGTGGCTGGGATACTAATCTGCTAATGCACACATATATGGCTTTGTTCCAAACGCTAGCAAGCTGCCTATATAGGCAGCTGCCTTCTAAGGCTACATTTACATCAATCAGGATACATTTGAAAATGCATCTTTTTCTCTATGTTTTCCACATTGAAATGCCATTTTTGTCCTAAGAAAACTAAGCTTTTTGAAGATGCTTTCCCAAGTGGATAAATTTGAAAACGCTCTTTTCGCATTGTACACTCTCAAAAATAATGGTTCCAAAAGGGGGTTTTCGCAGTGATTTCCCATTTTTGGTTCCCCAACGAACCTTTCAGTGAACAGCTCTTCAAAAGAACCATGAAGAACATTTTAATAGTCTAAAAAACCTTTTTCCACTATAAAGAACTGGAAAGATTAAATGGATGTTAAAGGTTCTTCATGGAACCATAACGGTTCCATGAGCGTAACCGTTCCATTCCGTGCCGCTCCGGGCCAGCTGGTACGGTTATGGTTTCATTTTCCACTGTGGGGCTGATAACGGCCGCTCTTTGGAATGTAATACAAAAGTGTCAGTCATTGCCTTAACAACGCAAGAGTTTACAGACGATATGAGATGTAAATAGAGACTGCATTATGGAGGATGATCAGATATTTCTTTTAATTTTATTATTAATTTGTGTTTACGTAATGCAACGTTGTTAGGCTGCATTAAAGGCTTAGTTCTCTTTAAAATGAAAATTTCCTGATAATTTACTCACCCCCATCTCATCCAAGATGTTCGTGTCTTTCTTTCTTCACTCGAAAAGAAATTAAGGTTTTGAGGAAAACATTCCAGGATTTTTCTTCACATAATGGATTTCAATGGCAACCAAAATGTTGAAGGTCCAAATCCATGCAGTTTCAAAGGGCTTCCAAGGGCTTCAGAGGCTCTGCACAATCCCAGCTGAGGAACAGGGTCTTATCTAGCCAAACCATCGGTAATTTTTAAGAAAAAATAAACATTTATATACTTTTTAATCTAAATTGCTCATCTTGCGCTGCTCTGTGACGTGCTACGGATTGCGCAATCCCGTCGGAAAGGTCACGCTAGACGTAGGCGGAAGTACCGCCCCAAGCGAACGTGCAAAGACTAATACAAACGCCCTTTACAAAAAAAACTCCATCTCCAACTTCAAAATCGTCCGACATCGTTGTTTAACCTTTTTTTGCTAAAGGATGTTTGTATTAGTCTTCGCACGAGCGCTTTGTAAACACGGGGGCGGTACTTCTGTCTACGTCTAGCGTGACCTTTCCAACGTGATTACGCAATCTGTGGCGAGCCGCAGAGCAGCACAAGATGAGCAATTTAGGTAAAAAAGTATATACATTTTTATTTTTTTTTAAGAAAAAGGCCGATGGTTTGGCTAGATAAGACCCTATTCCTCGGCTGGGATCGTGCAGAGCCTCTGAAGCCCTTGGAAGCCCTTTGAAACTGCATTGATTTGGACCTTCAACCTTTTGGTTGCCACTGAAGTCCATTGTGTGGAAAAATCCTGAAATGTTTTCCTCAGAAAACTTTCTTTTCTAAAGAAAGACATGAACATCTTGGATGGCATGGGGGTGAGTAAATTATCAGGAAATTTTCATTTTGAAGTGAACTAATCCTTTTAACTAGGTCAGCCGGAACCGGGAACACTTCCCATAACATCTGATGTACTCGTTACATCATAAGAAGAATGGCATCTACGCTAATAGTCTCTCTGTTTATCCCGAGGTTTACAGTAGTCTGCCGGATCCAGGCCATGTCCAGATCAGATGGTGGACCTGCGCCTAGACATGACCAACGCATCCCTGAAGTGTCTGTAGAGACTGTGTCAACTAGACTCTCCCCTATCAAGGCCTCCTTCACTTACCCCCTGTACAGATAAAAACGTTATCAAAATTATCGGAAACGACTAAAAACGCTATATTATGCATGCCAGACAAGTAATTTGGCGGTCATTTTGTAAAGAAAAACTACGCACCACACGTATTCAAACGCGCTTGCCTATAGACTAAACACGTAATGCTTACGTGCATGCCGTCACCGTTCTCACAGATTCACGTTTTTTTGAAGTTTACACGAAGATGATAACAGTATTGTTTCAAAACTATTATGCGTTCTCTAGCCGCCAGGCGCTGCTGCCGTGCGGATGAGCGGCTGGAATGCATTGAGAGTTTTCTATTTTGGTTGAAAATGGTGTCGTGTAAGCAGCCCCAAAGTAAATAACTAATGATTTTTTACAAACAGAAATTAATCAATCAAAAACTTACTTTAGCTGGACAATAACTTTTTTCTAGAGCTGATATACAGCCAAAACAATCTCTCTTCCATTCATGTCCTATTATCACTGTAAAGCTGCTTTGAAACAATCTATATTGTAAAAAGCGCTATATAAATGAAGATGACTTGACTTGACTCAAATAGAGCGCTTAGCCAGCTACAAAGATACTGGTAGCCAGGCAACAGAGTGACTGATTCTGAGTTGCGATGGCACTTCACAGATTCTACGGTTCAGCACGGTTAGCCAACCGTTTTAACGAAATTACGTGCCGAGAATGGTTTGTAATCGTGCCATGCTGAACCAGGCTCAAGTGGAAACACAACTGGAACCGTTCCTTACCATTCTAAGAACCGTTCGGCCTGACAGTGGAAAAGCAGCTATTGATGCCAATAAAGAACATTTATTTGAAAACGATGACCATTTTTTAGTCATGTGATGCATATTGTACCGATAAACATCTATGTTTATACTGGCATGTGCTATTCACGTTCATTTTTATGCTAAATATAAATGTTACTTAGTACAATCTTCATATTACATTCCTGCAAAGATTATGTAAATTTACCTGCAATTATGAGAAACTTTTGGAAAACGCTTGTGTTGCCAGAGAGCGTTTTGAATCAAACAATCTTTGCGGTGCAGTTTAAACGAGTAGAGTTTTGTTCTTCTTTTGGAGTGTTTGTGGTTTGATGTTTCTCATAAGCAACAGAGACATCAGCACGTAATCAAAGAGAGTTGGGCAACTTTGTAGTTGTAATGAAAAAAAGTTCCCAAAACGTGACCATTTAGGGTGTGTTCACACGTAGTTCGGTTGTCTTGGTTCTCCAGACCAAAACAGAAAATGATACATTTACTCCTGGTTCGCTTAGCGTTCACACTGTCATTTTTAACACTGGACCTTAAGATAAAAAGCAAAAATAAAACTCTGCTTGACGTATATTTTGCAATGGAACTTACTGAACATCCAAAACAATGCTGTGTTCTGGGCTAAATGCACTCGTTGTATGTGCGTAGCCTACATGTGATGGTATTTTGACCAGCTGAGAAAGTGTGTAAAGGACTCAAAACAGAAGCAAGGACATCTGTACCGAACTGTGATGGCCAACATCGCTCCTAAAAACAGGTATGCTTGAGCATTCTGTCCTTTTTAGTCTCATCTTGTGACATCATGTCCTGTTTTTGAATCGTTAAGATGTCTTTGGTCTGGGTTGCGTTCATATTTCAATTGAAACCACCAGAGTTTGTTTGGAGCGCACCAGGATTTGGATGGCAGCGTTCACACTTATTCAAATGAACCGCACTAATAGCGCAATCGCACCAGAGTTCGTTTTAATCAAACCAAACCTGCCAAGTGTGAACACACTAGAAGTCTGCGTGGGACAGATTTTTCAATCCCGCTCCTGCTCCTGCCAGCTCCCACCAAAAATATTATATTTTATCCTGCTCCCAAACAAAACGTTCACATTTTGTCCCGTTCCCGCAAGCAAAAGCCAGTGGAAAGAGGTCTATGCAGATTTTTCAGTCCCAGTCTGGTTAGATTATGTCTCGTTCTGGTGTCTATTAGCTATTTTTTTTCCAATTTCCACACACACAATGCTTCAAATCTCCAGTGACAGACTTGTGCGTGCTGTTATTATTAGATAATTATATTTTGCAGGAGCCCTCATTTGTTTCTCCCACTTCCCTCCCGCATCCGCACTCAGCAATTCAAACCTTGTCCTTTGCTGCACTTTGTTGCGTCATGTCCCGCAGATTGCAGACCTCTAGAACATACCCTTAGCCACAGTCTAGAGCCCTGCACAAGTAACTTAAATCCACTCTGCCTTGTCTTTTACGTGTGAGAAATCTAAATGCAAGAAAACAAAAGAGATGCGCATTATAGAGACTCGCACTGACTTACACAACACGCTCTGACCTATCACACACACAGCAGCTGCTCATGTCCTGCGGTGGTACTAGAGATATGCAAAAATACACGTTTTCAAGATCAACTAGCCATGATGTTGTCTGCACAGCCAGCTGACTAATTAGTCTTAAGTAAACACTGTATAATTAGGCTGTCATGTCCACCTGACAGTAATCAGACACATTTTTAAGAAATGTATGGACACTGAACGCAGTTCCGATGGCTAATGAGTGGATAAATCAACACATAAACAGTCTAAATAATATATAATCTTTAACTGCACAAACTATCTTAGCCATGGTTTACAGCAGCAATTTGAATTCTGACAGTAATTGTCCTGGAATTTATTGTGGAAGACAGTGAATGTGTTAGAAAATCGTTACTTTAATGGCTGTAGTGACGATGCTATAAAGAGGATGCATTTAGAGACTTAATCTTTGTAATGTTGAAAATATAACAAGCTTATTTTCTTTTCTGAAATTCGCAAACACAGCACTTGTTTTTCATGACATCTTCAGGGAAGGTTTTAGCACACTAAAAGCATGGACCTGTGTACAGTGCTTGGTGAAATGTAATAAACGCATGAAACATTATGAATATAATGTTATATCAATCCTGTTAAAATAAACCTGAAAAATCTATATAAACCAACTTGTCAACTAATGACAAGCTCTTTAAGAAATCTCATAAAAAGCACACTATATATTGCCATTTTATATATATTTATTCCACTTACATCTGGAGCAAAATCACTGTGAATATACTGTGAACATATTGCTTACATGTCCAAAACTATGGTATTACCATGGTACCACGTCCAAAAAAAAAAATGGTAGTCGCATTTTCCGTAAGTGTCTGAGCTACTGTTTTTCCTCCTCAATATTTATGTTTTTATTGTTAAAGGGATAGTTCACCCTGAAATGAAAATAAAGCCATCTTTTACTCACCCTGCTGTTGTTCTAATGCCTTATGTCCTTCTATCTTTTTCGGACCTCACAAGGAGAAATTTTGAAAAACGTCCTGCACGCGCTCCTCCATATAATGGCAGTGAATGGCGACCAGGCTAAAACTTTACAAAAAGGATACAAAAGTATCACGTAATGATACAGTGAGACGTGCACCATATATGAAAAGTGTTCAGGAGGCATACTATAAGGTTACTATAAAGAAACCTTATTATTCAGTCAAAATACTGAGCTCGGCCGTTACTCTGTGCCATTCCCGTGAGTGCGTGAGCCGTCAGCAGCCGCATTGTTGTCATGGCACCCTGGATAACCACACATAAGGTTTCTATAAGGTAAATAGTAAGAAATAATACATTAATACTAATAATAAGGTAAACCTCCTGAAGTGAATGTTGTGTACCGGTTGTCATGACAACACTGCTTGAGTGACTGCCAACGGCTCGCACGCACTCACAGGAACACACACAGAGTAACGGCCGAGCTCAGTATTTTGACTGAATAATAAGGTTTCTTTATAGTAACCTTATAGTATGCCTCCTGAACACTTTCCATATATGGTGCGCATCTCACTATATCATTGCGTGATACTTTTGTATCCTTTTTCGTAAAGTTTTAGCCAGGTCGCCATTCACTGCCATTATATGGAGGAGCGTGTGATATTTTTTTCAAAATATCTCCTTTTGAGGTCCGAAAAATAGAAGGACATAAGGCATTAGAACAACAGCAGGGTGAGTAAAAGATGACTTTATTTTCATTTCAGGGTGAACTATCCCTTTAACTAAAACTATTGAAATAAAGCTTAAAATAAACCAAAATATGTTTAGATGAAAAACTTGACAACTAACTAAAATAAAATAATTTTAAGTTGAAATACTAAAATGACTAAAATAAAAAATTAAAATTAAAATATAAAATATTTACAAGGCAGCTAATAAAATGTTATTCACTATTATTTTATTAACTAATAAAAATAATCAAACTAAAAAAAATAAAACAAATAACAAAATTACTACAACTACAATTAAAATGATAACGTCTCAGTTATGTATGACTGACTGAAAGGGAACAGAAAATATAAAAATATTAATAAATCCTATAATAGTATATAAATAATATTAAAATAACACTGCTTTATGTCAGTGACATTCAGATATTTTCTGTGTCGTGTGTTTGAGAGATACAGACTCTGTTGATGCTCAGTTCAGATGCACAGCTTGATGGTTCTGTTTGTTACACAGTTCTTAGCACATAATGAAGAAGTCACACTCTTTCCTGGAAAACGCCCACAATTCTTGCACAAAACACACACGCATCCATAAGCACACTCGGACACTAATAAATACACCTATAATGGCATCTCATAGACAAAAACATCAACATGAGCCATCACCGATCCAAACAAAAATTCTGGGAAACTGGATGGTTCTGAGGAGAAACATGGCATGCTGGGAGACTCTAAAGATGCGTCCCAATTCACGTACTTGTGCACTGTTCTATGCTGATATAATTTACTATTCTAGTGCGAGTAGTGTGTTCACGTATGAGTTTGGAGCTGGAATACCTTCTTATCTGAACAACTGGTGGATGCGGTAGTGTTTGGGTATGTATATTAGTGGCACTAAAATTAAACCCTACAGCCTTAAAGAGACATAAAACAGTCCAACTGGAGGATGACTGCACAGAAACACTTATCGCTGTAATCAATCACATACTGTATCTCTTACCTATGATCTGGAGATAATGTAATATGTAGCTCACAGTGTTGTGGTGCTGATTGGACAGCTCCACACAGAACAATAATACTGCACATCACTGCTTCTACTGAGACTCACTTCATTACACCTGTCTGTGTATCATTGATATAAGGAGTCTAACAGGCCATATTTCCTTCTTGTAGACAAAAAAAGAAGCAATCCATTGAATGTTTGTTAACAAATGAGCTCTGTTTCAGACCCCAGTGAGCTGCCGTGCTGTCTGTACAGACAGCTGTTTTCTAAGGCAGCATCCTAACTGAAAGGGAGCCTTATAACTGACTGCATGTTACTCATTGTATTATTATCTTAGCAATATGCATAAAATAAGTGATAGACCAATTGGTTGGATAATATTTGGCTAATTTGAGGTCTGTTCATTGAGTCGGTGTATCAGTTTCCATTAAAATATGAAGCAGCACAACTGTTTTCACCTTTGATAATAATCATAAATAATCATAAATGAGCAGCAAATCATCATATTAGAATGATTTCTGAAGGATCATGTGACTCTGAAGACTGGAGTAATGATGCTGAAAATTCAGCTTTGATCACAGGAATAAATTACATTTTTAAATATATTCAAATAGAAATCAGTTATTTGAAATTGTAATAATATTTCACAATATTTCTGTTTTTACTGTATTTTTAACCAAATAAATGCAACTATGGTGAACATAAGAGATTTTCAAAAATCTAACTGACACAGCACAGAAATATTCCATTTTTAATTAGACTAGCATTGTTAATCAATATTTTCCAGTACTGAATGAATTGCATTTATAAAAAGCATTTCTCTTGATTCATCTTGGATGAATTTTTTTTTAGGTGATTTGCAGTGCAATCTGAGATTGTCTTCTCCATTAACAATACATGCAACGCTGCTTTAGACTTTGGTCACGGTATCCTCGTATTTGATTCATCACTGTGTTAATGCAGGTCCAGGTCTTAAAACTCCCTCATGCAGCTTAACACCATTGAAATATTGATTTGTTCACAACATGTTTCATGCATGTGACTCCACATATGCTGCAGTCTAGAGTGCATCAATCCTCAGAGACCACCTCCACTTTCACCGAAGGCTCTCATATGAATGCATCCAACAAAACAGTGGCAATTTTTTCGATTTCTGCAACTTTCACTCCTTCCCACCCTCTCTGTCTGTCTGTGTCTCTCGTCCCATCTCTCTCTCTTTTGGACACACCCTGCGCAAGGGACCATTGTGGATTATTTTTAGAGCTGCATAGGTTGATCAATGGCAGCCAATGGGAGGTGAGCATTCGCTGTCAGCTGACCGGGTGACTGTCACACCAGTTCAGTGTCATAGTGAGGATGTGTGGTGGTATGCGGTAATCCCACCTTCTGTAAAAAACACACACACACACACACACTGCTCTATTTCTCTCTCTCTCTAGCTAATCCTTATGGAAAATCCCCATGTGGAAGTGTACACACAGCTGAGTGGGGTAAAGGTGAATTAAGAACGAGAATATTTATTATTCTGCTAAACGGCCAATCAGTGGCAGCCCTCATCAGCATATTCTGACCACATAAGGCACAACATGATGTCGAAGCTCAGAAAACAGGTTTGTGAGAAAGCGATGGGCAGGACGGATGAAAGATGAGGCTTGTGAAGTCTCTCTGGCCTTTAGAGCAGCTGTGTGGCATTTCCACATCTGTACGAGCACCAGCGAGAGACACACGACAACCAGATCTCACTAAACACTTGAATTCATTGTAGTTCATGCTAAAAATTCATACTTAGGGATTTGAACTTCATAAGTTCATAAGATTTGAAATACTGCATGAATGACGCCTCAAATTGAGTCGTTTGATGATGAAACAGCTGACAAAATCCCATAGAAGACAAGAATATCAGCTCTTATGAGTTGAGCAATAACAAAGCACTAGCACAATATATTGGTACCATATTGATTATCAGTCAATGTTACATTTTAACATTTTCATTTATACTACTGTTCAAAGGTTTGAGATTTTAAAGATGTTTTTGAAAGAAGTCGCTTATGCTCACCAAAGCTGCATTTATTTGATCAAATATACAGTAAAAACTGAAATATTATTATAAATAATAATAGCTGTTTTCTATTGTAATATATTTTAAAATGTAATTTATTCCTGTGATCAAAGCTGAATTTTCAGCATCATTACTCCAGTCTTCAGTGTCACATTATAATAAGACACTGTAATATGCTGATTTGCTGCTCAAGAAATTCTTATTATTCTACATGCTGAAAATAGTTATGTGGAAACGGTGTATTTTTCATAGAAAGTCCAAAACAGCATTTGAAATAGAAATCTATTATAAATGTCCTTAGAGTGACTTTTGATTAATTGAATGTGTCCTTGCTAAATAAAAGTACAAAAATATCATACTGACCCAAACTCAAAGCACATATCAAAATGACTGATTTTGGTTTTTAGTATTTTATTTTTAATTAATTTAGACACAAATATATAGAATTTTAATATTGATGAATCTCTATACAAAAGGAACAAAGTAACCAACTCTCGTTGTCGCTTCCCAGCTTCCTTTGGCATTTGTTTCCAGATGCACTGCATTTTAAATCTCAATGCCTTGTCATTGTGGCATCTCCCCACGCTCAGTGTGTGAATCAGCCCTCCTCCTCTTCATCGCCTCCTCAGTATCATTGTGCTTCCCTTCTCTCATCATTGTCTATGTAAAGTGTTGAATTCGCTTACATTCACAAGGTTGTATAGAAACATGAACTTGTGAAAGAGGCAGTGCTACGTCTAACAAACGAACAGATGCTCTTACACACACTGAAATCGAAAAGACTGAAAACAATAAATTACATTATCCAGTATATAAAAGCTGTATATAAACTCAGAAACTATTTATACTAGACAAAATTACTAAAATACAGAGTAAATAATGACATTTTGTCTCTTAAATATAATAAACTGTAATAAAATAAAGTAAAACATCTTTAAAAATCCACAAAAGATCCACAACAAACCTTATTTTATCAGTAAGAATATCCCAAACTGATAAGGCACTCGAATAAGTGGCAGATATGAATCAGGATGGTCAGTTTCCATAGAGACTAATGGGCCCTGAAAACGCTGGAGTCGCAGTCCCATGACAAACACTTGAAGGCCACATGCACGGAGCGATTATACCACGACAACAAATGCCGGTGTGTGGTGACGGGCTATTCTGAGCTGATTTTTGTCACTCACTCAGCAGTGATAATAAACACACACACACACACACACACACACACACACACACACACACACACACACACAGAGCAGTGGGAGCAAGAGAGTCTGTGATGTTGTGTTTCCTGTGATTATTTCATATGCCACAGGTACATCATGTTCCCAAGTCTGTGTGCCACAAGTGTGTGTGTGTGTGTGTGTGTGAAACTGACCGAACTGCACTGAATGTGAAAGGCCCCTTAAATGGTGCAGAATGTGCCCTCTGGTGGTGCACATGGGTAACAAAGGAAAATTGAAATTGTGGGCTCAAAGTAAACATAAAAAAAGCAGGATGGCTGATGGTTATTTCGTTTATATTTAATCTATTGTATACTTTTTATAAAAAGCACCACTTAGCAACTAGGAAATACAGTTCAAATTTTGTTTTTAGCAAAAACCCTTGTAATACAGTAATAAATATTGTCCCTGTACAAATATAAATAAATAAAAAATAAAGACATAAGTAAATGAGACCGTACTAAATATATATATATATATATATATATATATATACACTCACCTAAGGGATTATTAGGAACACCTGTTCAATTTCTCATTAATGCAATTATCTAATCAACCAATCACATGGCAGTTGCTTCAATGCATTTAGGGGTGTGGTCCTGGTCAAGACAATCTCCTGAACTCCAAACTGAATGTCAGAATGGGAAAGAAAGGTGATTTAAGCAATTTTGAGTGTGGCATGGTTGTTGGTGCCAGACGGGCCGGTCTGAGTATTTCACAATCTGCTCAGTTACTGGGATTTTCACGCACAACCATTTCTAGAGTTTACAAAGAATGGTGTGAAAAGGGAAAAACATCCAGTATGCGGCAGTCCTGTGGGCGAAAATGCCTTGTTGATGCTAGAGGTCAGAGGAGAATGGGCCGACTGATTCAAGCTGATAGAAGAGCAACTTTGACTGAAATAACCACTCGTTACAACCGAGGTATGCAGCAAAGCATTTGTGAAGCCACAACACGCACAACCTTGAGGCGGATGGGCTACAACAGCAGAAGACCCCACCGGGTACCACTCATCTCCACTACAAATAGGAAAAAGAGGCTACAATTTGCACGAGCTCACCAAAATTGGACAGTTGAAGACTGGAAAAATGTTGCCTGGTCTGATGAGTCTCGATTTCTGTTGAGACATTCAGATGGTAGAGTCAGAATTTGGCGTAAACAGAATGAGAACATGGATCCATCATGCCTTGTTACCACTGTGCAGGCTGGTGGTGGTGGTGTAATGGTGTGGGGGATGTTTTCTTGGCACACTTTAGGCCCCTTAGTGCCAATTGGGCATCGTTTAAATGCCACGGCCTACCTGAGCATTGTTTCTGACCATGTCCATCCCTTTATGACCACCATGTACCCATCCTCTGATGGCTACTTCCAGCAGGATAATGCACCATGTCACAAAGCTCGAATCATTTCAAATTGGTTTCTTGAACATGACAATGAGTTCACTGTACTAAAATGGCCCCCACAGTCACCAGATCTCAACCCAATAGAGCATCTTTGGGATGTGGTGGAACGGGAGCTTCGTGCCCTGGATGTGCATCCCACAAATCTCCATCAACTGCAAGATGCTATCCTATCAATATGGGCCAACATTTCTAAAGAATGCTTTCAGCACCTTGTTGAATCAATGCCACGTAGAATTAAGGCAGTTCTAAAGGCGAAAGGGGGTCAAACACAGTATTAGTATGGTGTTCCTAATAATCCTTTAGGTGAGTGTATATATATATAAACTCCTTTTATTGTTATGGAGGGTGACTCAACAATAGTGGTTGTTAACTTTCTATGGACTTTCTAGTTAAAATGAGAAATCAATTCAAAGATTATGATAAAATGAAAAAAAAAAAATTATGAATTAATTAAATGTTTTTTTATTAACTATTCTATTATGTATTTAATGGTCTATTTAAAAATGTATTTAATTACTTTAATTTGGCCCTCCATATATTGCAAATTGTCCTTGAATGAATGAATGAATAAATAAATAAATAAATAAATTAGTAGGGCTGTCAAATGATTAATCGTGATTAATCACATCCAAAATAAAAGTTTGTGTTTACATAATATGTGTGTGTACTGTGTATAATTATTATGTATTTAAATACACACACATACATGTATATATTTAAGAAAAATGTGTTATATTTATATATAAAATATTTATATATAATATAAATGATATAAATATATATACAGTATATACATGCAAATATTTCTTAAATATATACATGAAGGAGTGTGTATTTATATATACATAATAATTATACACAGTACACACAGTTTATGTAAACACAAACTTTTATTTTGGATGCGATTAATCGCCATTAATCATTTGACAGCACTAAAAATTAGACATACAAATTATACAGTGCTACATTATTTAATATAAAATATTTAAAATGACACTTTTCACATATTTAATCAGAATTCACTGGAATTATCAAAACAGAAAATGTTTATTATCTGACTGACATAAGGGGGAATCATCTGGGGCATAGAAATGCTGTATTTGAGGCCGATAGCGACCTCAGGAGGAGGTGGTTTGAAACACATACAAGACATAAATGCATCTGGTTGTTCAGTCCACATATGTAATGTTTACGGGACTACATCAGCACCACAATCCAGAGCGCTCGACAAGTTTTTCATTGTGCAACATTAGAATCATCAAGGAAATAAAGTTGGTAGTTGCGTGTGTGCCTACCTGCACGACCTCCGTATTATACCTCTATATGCAAAACCAAACAATATTCTCAGAGGCAGACAGAATTGGTGGGTGATAAGGACAGACGTCTTTACTTCAGTATCTTTGCTGACCTCACTGAGGATGAATCACAGGAACACAGCTGCGGTAGCACCCACATGTCCCTTGAGTCACAGGCAAGCAGAACATGCTCACGTTCACTTCTCTTATATCACTACTGTTCTTAAACGCTCTGACTCATGTCAGCGCACTGCTCCGAGCTGACGGCTGCTCTCAAGAGACTTCCGTCTTTTCCATTCACAACAATCCTCTCGCACCCTCTAATGCTGCCTGTTATGAGAGGGATCGAGTCAAGCTGCTTTCAGTGCGTGTAAGAGCGACTCCCTCATTCTGCTCTCAGCCTGAGGTGTTTGTGGAAGGGCTGAGATGTGCCTGCCTCAGCCAAACTCTGCACATAATTGACGTATAAATAGCATGATGCAGTATTGCCAAGGGAAATAGACAGAGCTTGTATTTTTCTCTCTGATCCTTAGTCTTTAAGATTTGGCGCAACTGTACTTTGTAGACAGTAAGTTTAAGTAAGTCTGTCAGCCTCTAAACTGTAAAAAATGATACAATCAATAAGTCATGGTAACACTTTAACTCATTAAAATAATTTAAACAATTTCATCTTTTTTTATAAATTATAGGAGATTCAACTCAATTTATATTATTAAGCAATTGTCACAATTACTTTCAGTTTAGTCTGTCTAATGCCTGCTACAGACAATTTCGGCAATCCTATAAGGTCAATACAAATCACACTGTATGACATGGATCTAATAAACTTGGGTATGACATGTATAGACTGTATGAGGATGACACCCAGGGCCATTATTAGGCATAGGCAAACTAGGCGGTCGCCTAGGGCAGGGGTTTTCAAAATGGGGGGTCCTCCAGAAGGTTCTAAGGGGTCCCCAGTAAATTTCAGAGAATAAAAAGACAAAGCAAAAATGGATAAAGTCTACCGAACATTCTAACTGTTTCAGTTCGAAATGTTTCTCTCCTTTCTTGCCGTATACATACTTTCCAGAATTGTATTGTATTGCTTTGTACAAACCCGATTCCAAAAAAAGTTGGGACACTGTACAAATTGTGAATAAAAAACGAATGCAATAATTTACAAATCTCATAAACTTATATTTTATTCACAATAGAATATAGATAACATATCAAATGTTGAAAGTGAGACATTTTGAAATGTCATGCCAAATATTGGCTCATTTTGGATTTCATGAGAGCTACACATTCCAAAAAAGTTGGGACAGGTAGCAATAAGAGGCCGGAAAAGTTAAATGTACATATAAGGAACAGCTGGAGGACCAATTTGCAACTTATTAGGTCAACTGGCAACATGATTGGGTATAAAAAGAGCCTCTCAGAGTGGCAGTGTCTCTCAGAAGTCAAGATGGGCAGAGGATCACCAATTCCCCCAATGCTGCGGCGAAAAATAGTGGAGCAATATCAGAAAGGAGTTTCTCAGAGAAAAATTGCAAAGAGTTTGAAGTTATCATCATCTACAGTGCATAATATCATCCAAAGATTCAGAGAATCTGGAACAATCTCTGTGCGTAAGGGTCAAGGCCGGAAAACCATACTGGATGCCCGTGATCTTCGGGCCCTTAGACGGCACTGCATCACATACAGGAATGCTACTGTAATGGAAATCACAACATGGGCTCAGGAATACTTCCAGAAAACATTGTCGGTGAACACAATCCACCGTGCCATTCGCCGTTGCCGGCTAAAACTCTATAGGTCAAAAAAGAAGCCATATCTAAACATGATCCAGAAGCGCAGGCGTTTTCTCTGGGCCAAGGCTCATTTAAAATGGACTGTGGCAAAGTGGAAAACTGTTCTGTGGTCAGACGAATCAAAATTTTAAGTTCTTTTTGGAAAACTGGGACGCCATGTCATCCAGACTAAAGAGGACAAGGACAAGGACAACCCAAGTTGTTATCAGCGCTCAGTTCAGAAGCCTGCATCTCTGATGGTATGGGGTTGCATGAGTGCGTGTGGCATGGGCAGCTTACACATCTGGAAAGGCACCATCAATGCTGAAAGGTATATCCAAGTTCTAGGACAACATATGCTCCCATCCAGACGTCGTCTCTTTCAGGGAAGACCTTGCATTTTCCAACATGACAATGCCAGACCACATACTGCATCAATTACAACATCATGGCTGCGTAGAAGAAGGATCCGGGTACTGAAATGGCCAGCCTGCAGTCCAGATCTTTCACCCATAGAAAACATTTGGCGCATCATAAAGAGGAAGATGCGACAAAGAAGACCTAAGACAGTTGAGCAACTAGAAGCCTGTATTAGACAAGAATGGGACAACATTCCTATTCCTAAACTTGAGCAACTTGTCTCCTCAGTCCCCAGACGTTTGCAGACTGTTATAAAAAGAAGAGGGGATGCCACACAGTGGTAAACATGGCCTTGTCCCAACTTTTTTGAGATGTGTTGATGCCATGAAATTTAAAATCAACTTATTTTTCCCTTAAAATGATACATTTTGTCAGTTTAAACATTTGATATGTCATCTATGTTGTATTCTAAATAAAATATTAAAATTTGAAACTTCCACATCATTGCATTCTGTTTTTATTCACAATTTGTACAGTGTCCCAACTTTTTTGGAATCGGGTTTGTATCTTTCTAGTGAGTTTTTCTCATTATAGTCCCCTTTATCTTGCTCACTGGGGTTGTAAGGCTGTATTCTTAATGCAGTACGTAAGCTGCTTACATACAATTATTGTGAAAGTTGCTTATACAAATCATTTTTAATTGAAAATGTTCTTCTTCAGGTTTATACATCCAACATTAAGTATAGCCAATTTAAGTTTGGAAACAATATGTTGTATTTATAATGTCACACTTACTATTTATCTAACAGTTTAAATATTTTTTCCATACATAAAACAAATATATAGATGGATTTTAGGAAGGGGGTCCGTTATAAAAGGTTCATCATATTTGGGGGTCCTTGGCATCATAAAGTTTGAAAACCCTTGGCCTAGGGCACCATCAGATGGAGGGGGCGCCAATGAGCGCATTGAGTGCTATATTTCAGCAGGGGTGTGTGTAAAGGGTGTCACAGCCACCCTGAAATATGATTGCCGCCCCCACTGGTTCCCCCAACACTACTGGGCTAGAGCACTGTCAATTTGACGATTCCTATATGCCATTGGATCAGAGTACTGTCAATTACTGTCTGACTGTTGCATGTAAAGTTTGCATTTGGAGCGCTCAACAACACCATTACATCAAAGAGCTCGGTCAATGCTTTGGCAAAGGTAACCACACAATAAAGCTAAATCCAAAGGCCAATTAAAAAACAGGTTCAGTAAAAAGTGCACAAATCCTTATTTTGTTAGGCAATCGAGAAATCACACTGAAATGGGTAGATAGCGTAATATTGCTCTGTGTGTATTGTAGAGGCAAAATATAACTGCACATTCACTTCAGCATTTTATAATGCAGTTATATTCTGACTCTAAAAAGCTTTCTTCTTTTACTTGCACCTACAAAAGGTGTGCGTTTTTGCACCAATGCATTGTTAAATGATCAGTGTGTTTTATAATTGTCCCATATAAAACTTTAACGACCAATTTAAAAATGCTAAAATAAAACGTGCTAATTCACAACATTAATATATCTTTTATTAAACCATTTAATATCGAATATAACGCATCTTGACGGATGGTGTCGAAATGCTGAATTGATTCATTCAGTTCTAATAGTGCTTAATGCGAGCAGTGTCATACAGAGGGCATAGCGTCGCGTTATTTAAAGGGGAAGTTCAAGCGTCAATGAGTAACAAAGACCGCACTGAATCAGTATTTATTCTTATTACTTTCATGTGACTGATCAAGCTTTTATACATAGTTTGTGGTATAAAAAAGGTTTTATAGATTTGTCTGTAATAATAATGCAAAAATTGACACTTGAAATCAACGTTTAAAAAACATCTAAACAAAAATAGACAAAAAGTAGTCATTGATATTTAAACGTATCAAAATGCAAAAAGTAATAATTATGTATTTATGTCTGAGAACGATTTCTTAGCAGCTAGGGATTGCACAAATATATATATTTTATTTTGGACTACAGGCATCTAGTGGCTACATAATGGTATTACTGGTATTCATTTTAACCCTTATTAACAAATATATACAAATATAATTTGGAAATTTTTTTTTACCAGTAATACCAATGTTGCTTTTTAAGATTTGACTGGGTGCCAATAAGGATTTCGTCTAGAGCGTCAAAAAGGCTAGAAACGGCCCTGATGACACCTATCGAGTCGTAGGCTACGACGCAAGTTAGTATAGAAAAATAAAACGTCATCAGCATGTGCTAGTGGTGAACAAATAGAGCAAGATGAATCATACTTTGGCAATTGTGGTTTTTATGTGCGCTGAGTAAGCAAAAGAGGAGAATATCGCATAACTTGGCATGCCAACGCTCACAGTCTGCGTAATTCATAAACACATTTATTATGCACAGTACAGTAATTTTCAGTGCGTTAGATTGTCCTGTTTTGTTGTTGCTGGTGTGCCAGAGCATGAGTTCTCATTTGCATTTAAAGGGACACACACAAAAACGGTGCATTTTTGCTCACCATATAAAAGTGGCAATTTTCACATGCTATAAAAATGATCTGTGGGGTATTTTGAGCTAAAACTTCACATACACACTCTGGGGACATCAGAGACTTATTTTACATATTGTAAAAAGAGGCATAATAGGTCCCCTTTAAATTAAAAATCATGTTCTATAATAATGTACAACCCGAACAGAAGGGAAAAAAGAAGACATTGGAATTGGAAGGATGTACAAAATCAGGGAGAAAGTAATTACAATGTTGATCCTCATGATGCAGTACTTTAAATTGGTCATATAGTTTCAAGTCTATCTACTGATCAATGTAAACAAACTTGCACAAACCATACATAAAGTCCATCAAGAAGCAGTAGCATGAACCCCTAAAGACACATGGAATATAATCCTCAAGAAACCAGTGGTGATTTTATACCAGTTACACAACCTTCTACTAAATTACTATTACCTCTGTAAGGACATAATGAATCTCTGGGCGACCCTAAAATCCCCGGTGTCAAATCCACTTACTCAGGATTCAACTAACTGTTCCCTACTGAAATTGGATTTTATTACCAACACACTGCGTCTCAGACTGACGTGACAGGAATTGCGCTGTGATAATAGGCAAAAGTGCAGATCACAGCAAAACTGATCATGAAAGAGGAACAAGATGAAAAACCACAGTAATGAGAGGGCAGGATGTGTGCTCCATCAGAACACGGCTGACAAAAAACATCATCCCATACATTTTTCATTATTTTAAAACTGCTACAAAAAAGAAGATCTTGGTATTGTGGTATTGCATTTTGTCCTTTTTAGGGTCCCATCATATGACACGGTGCTACACCAGGGTTCAGATGGCAACGTTCACACTTATTCAAATTAACCGCACTAACAGAGCAATCACACCAGAGTTTGCTTTAATCAAAGCAAACCTACCAAATGTGAACACACCCTTAAAGGCTTTTTACTTGCTAAAAAAATTAGAAACTATCAATCGACAAAAGGCATGTAGTAGATTATGTACAACATGTTTGATCATTTAGAGGCCTTAGAAATTCATGTATCAAATATGATATAGTAGGCTTTACAGGGTTAAAAGTAGTAGAGGATGAGGTTCATAAATCTCCCACAGTCCTCAGCTCTGAGATACTGTAGGACATTACAGCAGCTGTGAGTAATAGGCAGGGGTGAGCAACCTTCACCAGAGAGAGCGAGTACGACTTCAGCTCTAACAAATAACCCAATTGAAAACCACAAAGTCTTGGAAATCCCTCAATGACAGCAAACATAAATCTGCTCAGAGAGAAGCACAGAGCGCACACTCACATGCACACGCACACACACACGCACACACGCACGTGCACACACGCACACACACACACACACACACGTTTCATGTTTTATGGGGACTTTCCATAGACATACTGGTTTGTATATTGTACAAACTGTATATTCTATCCCCTAACCCTAAACCTACCCATCACAGAAAACTTTCTGCATTTTTACATTTTCAAAAAACCTCACTTAGTATGATTTATAAGCTGTTTTTCTCATGGAGACTAGAAAAATGTCCCCACAAGGACAAGGATGTCAGATATTTCCATCTTTGTAGGGTTTACCAGGACCACACACACACACACACACACACACACACACACACACACACACACACACACAGAGATATCTTCAAAACACCTGTTGTATTACTACAGAAACTTTGAATCCATGTCTGTTAGATTCAGATCATTTACACATTTATTATGCACAGTACAGTAATTTTCAGTGCGTGAGATTGTCCTGTTTTGTTGTTGCTGGTGTGCCAGAGCATGAGTTCTCATTTGCATTTAAAGGGACACACACAAAAACGGTGCATTTTTGCTCACCATATAAAAGTGGCAATTTTCACATGCTATAAAAATGATCTGTGGTGTATTTTGAGCTAAAACTTCACATACACACTCTGGGGACATCAGAGACACCAGTGTACACCTATATCATGACTAAATAAACCTTTAGCAGATATATGCATTTAACATGTACCGTCCTTTTGTTCTGGAAAAACGGGTCAAAAACTATTTTTTTTGTCCAAAAAATATCCTGCTACCAATCAGTGGGGCTGCAACAAAATTTGTGCTTTGGTGCCGTTTCGAAACACCAGGGAGAACGAAGAATCTAATGAATTATTTATTTTACAAGCATAAAAAAATGACAATGCAGGACTACAGAAAAATTGATTTTCACATTGTATAATGGGTACATGCTTAGTGTTCACACTGTCATTTTTAATATCAAACCTAAAGATGCAAAGCAAAAGCGTCAACCCACCAGAGCTCATTTGGAAGTGGACCGAGACCCACGTCCACTGGTTTGGTGTGCACCAGGTTTTTAATGGCAGCGTTCACACTTACTCAAATGAACCGCACTAACAGAGCAATCGCACCAGAGTTCATTTTAATCAAACCAAACATGCCAAGTGTAAACACATGAGATCAATACGCTGATCTGAAGAACCTACAATACATCTGAGATCTTTGAGGTTGCTCTCCTCACATGTAGTAGGTTTACCATCATAGATACATTTTGTTTCAAATGTATGCTCTCATATCTTAAAATAGTCTTTATAATTAATGACACATTATAATCTTTCCAATCACCAACTCAGCACTCAGGACGATCATGCAATGGAATCTACAGCACAGACCATATTCAATGCAAACATTTACAAATGAAAGAAGAGCCTGATTCTATCAAATATTTACTCACCTACTTGTAAAGCATTCAAATAAAACAATGGGTCATTTCAACACAGAACCTTCAAGTTTCTAGAAAAGAAAACTTCTTTGCTTAACCTGCAAAGAAGGTGTACATAGTATTTCTCTCACCGTATCTCTCTCTCAGGTTAGGATTCCCGTTCTTGTTATGTGAGGAAATTGAGAACAACGGCCATACTGTAACGTGCTGGCTTCAGTTGTGCTGTAGCTTGTGAGCAGGAGGCATGGCGAGAGAGTGAGGGGACAGAGTATGTAAATGGCAGAACTGCTGTGGCTGTGAGTAATCTGAGGCTAATTCTGGACATGGCTGGGAGACACCATGATGGAGGGATCTGCACTCCTCCGCTGCTCTGTCCCTTCAGCTACAGAGGGAATGAGAGAGCCTGTGGCTGATGTCCTCATCCAGAGTCACACTTCACCTAGACTGACCCTCCTCAGCTCACAACACTGGATGCATTTATCTTCAAGAGACAGAGCAAAGCTGAATTCTGCTCTAATACTGTATTTGAGTACTCTTGATCTACACTTTAGTAAAATTAAGCAAGAAAAGGGGACAAATGTTTACTTCGGTCATGTATTTGCAACCTTGCAGTGGAAATCTCTTAAGTGAGAATGAAAAGTTTAAAGCTTACAGGCTTCCGTACGTCGACCGCCCACAGCATTTGCAACGGTTCGATTCTCTTAAGTCTGCATTCGATGCATCCTCGATATCAAGAACACATCCGGGTACTTTCATGCGTCCTCTGTACTTGCGTTCTTGAGTACTGGAATTGAACTTGAATTGAAGGACACAAGATCGCTTAAGAATGCATACAACCACATTTCATGTTAAAGTCACCATGAAATCAACATTTTTTTATGGAATATTGCATTATTTATTATAAATGATTTATCCATGCACATCGTCATTTTTTTAATTCATGCGCCTCGTAATCTTTAATCAAAGCAAACCACAGCCATCCATTCAATTCCCAATAGACGAAATCAAAATGTTTCTTGCTCTAGAAGCCATTTCACTCAAAAGGCTAATGAATTTCATTACTGTCTAGGTGAAACAATCGTGATATTAGAGATATGCTTTCTAATGTCTCTTTTTCTATGGATCTACACTATTATATGTACAAAAAGAAGCCAAAAATGAGGAGGTCAGCACCATTTAAAAAAACAATGTGAGACACAAGAGAGCTGTCATTTGCAGAGAGCCAAGCTCAGTTAAATCTTGTATTGACATGAGACAATGGGTTAAAGCCACACTTTTACACAGCTCCCATTGTGGTAGGTTGTATAGGCTTTTCTAAATCCACAGGCGGCCAGTGACATGAAACAAAAGAGATGGGCTGTGCCTCTTGCCACTGGTTAAACTGACATGTGGTGGTGGTCAGACAACAGTCTTGACCACTCAGAACAGAGCAACACATCAGGACAGAAGATTTGACCTCCAAGTACAGATCACAACAACAAGCCAACACTGCATTGCATCTGATGCTATTGTTTTAAGTGATCGTCATGAGTGGTGCCTTTTCAAGAGCGTGTCAACAGTCCACAAAGAGCATCTAATGCGTATAACATATCGATTACTTCTTGAATGTCTCGATGGCTTTGATGTTGTGCCGTATAACTTGATGCCTCACAGTCTTCCCAACTACCAAATATACACTCTAAAAACATTCTGAGAACGTTCCCTGTTAGCTGGGTTATCACTGTAAAAGGCAACTCATATGAAAGAGTTACTATAAGTTTCAAAGACTTCAGTTTAAGTCCTACTTTATGCCTCAGGCATGTTCTTTAAATCTTCAGAAGTTTTTTTTAAGTACTTCTTAATCCATCTTTATATTCATATTCAACGCATACGGTGTCACGCAGCACTTCTCTACAGGAGTTCATGTAGAAAAACTTCAGTAAGAAAACTTTGTTCGGAAACTATTTTAGAAGTGCAGTTGTCATAAATGAGAAGATTTGAACTTTTTCAGCATAGATGCACAAAACACAGCATCAGTGCAACAGATACTGACAAAACTGCTTAAAAACATCTCTGCTGACAGATTCATTACAAGATCTAATCTGTGTTTGGCCTTCACTTACCCTCTGTTCCTGGGCAATTATGGGTTGTTATCTCTTATCCCACAACTACAGGTCAGATGTTTGGCCTTCGATATATGTCTTATTTGGAGGTCAAATACAGAAATCAAGAGAAAGCGAAACGGCTGAAGCCCCAGATACCCGGTTTGAGCACGGCAGTCTGTTTGTTCCCAGGCATTGTGATCGGAGCTGTTTGTCCAATAAAAAAGGCAAACAATGACATTCCGTAGCTTGCAACTGTATTCAGGGCTCAACTTCACAAAAGTACAGCGGGGCTCCGAGATATCTCACCTCCAACAAAACAGCCGTCGCACTGAGGTTTGCAGAGATATGTGGATCAAGATTACTATATCTACCACTTCCACACACACACACACATGTTGGTGCAACTACATTATGAGGACATAGACGTAATGGTTTTTATACTGTACAAACTGTACATTCTATCCCCTACACTACCCCTACCCCTAAACCTACCCATCACACACACACACACACACACACTACCCCTACCCCTAAACCTACCCATCACAGAAAACATTCTGCATTTTTACATTTTTAATAAAACATTGTTTAGTATGTTTTTTAAGCCGTTTTTATTATGAGGACACAGGAAATGTCCTCATAAACCACGTTTACGTTGTAATACCAGTGTAATACCCATGTCATTATACAAATTTGTGTCCTCATAAATCACATAAACAAGCACACACACACACACACACACACACACACACACACACACACACAGACTCATTCGAGTACAGAAGGATGTCTGGTACTGATGTGGTCTTGATTCTTACCTACACTTGTCTGCTCCGCTGTCAGCCCTGTGAGAAAATCAACAGAGTGTTAGTCAGTTTAAGGTGCTTGTTAAGGCTGGAATACACTACACATCTTTTGACCATTTTTTTGCCCCAAATTGCAGTTCACATAGTCAGTCATAGAGTCAGTCTGCCTACTCTGATGCATGATGGTCACAGACTCACAGACCCGCAGATTTTTTAGCTTCAGACTATAGCTACGTTTACATGGACACTTTTTACTTCGATCAGAATGAATTCATTCCGATTGATGAATCCGACCATAGTGTTTACATGAACGCTAAATAAAGTGATCGGGTTGATGTGCACGTTTATATGTCACAAGCATCTGATCGGATTTAATATTTTGACATGCGCACACTGCATGAATATACACGTTTCCCACTGTTGTTGTATATTAACATATTCATTTGTTTTAAAAAGAAGACTTGATATTTATTTATTTCGGGTCCTTATTAGAAGACGACGAGCATATAAACCGTTTTGCCGTGCTGCTATATTTATCAAACAGTAAAAACGCCCATTCCTGCACCCAAAACCAGTCGACTGTGGATGAGAGTCCGAAACAAGGACTGGTGGGACGTTGAGTGGAAAGAGAATTTTAGAATGACAGGACACTCATTTATGACACTTTATTCAACAGGATGAACACTCGTTCTGCGCGTCATACGTCGCTACGCTATTTCTACGTCATTGCACATGTGCAGTACTCTCCAGTTTCGGTTTTTAATCAGATCAAGTGTTTATATGTCCTCTCGATCGGATTACAAAAGGAATAAACCACCCCTTACAATCCGAATTTAATTTGAATTAGATCTGGCCAATTCTTTCCCATTGACGTGGTTACATGTGATTTTTTTATTCTGATTGTGCTACTAGTCCATTATAAGGGTCCACGTAAACGCATCTTATGATTCCATCCAGTTGGAGGCAATCAAGCATGTTTGATATTTTGAGCTGATTTTAGAACACATATTATTTAATTTGTCATATGTCTCTTAGCCACGAGGCACATTTCTGTCTGAGTTTGTTGTTGAACTTCTTAAAACTCTGTTAAAACGGGCTCAGACTACAGGAGTTATCTTAACCGATTGTGAAATCTAGTTGCATCACAAACATAAGGAGAACCTTCACAGATTTTATTCTTTCAAATCTCAAACCTGCACAAGATATTCTTAAGATTATCATGCCAGATTTAGCAGCTCACGTGATCTCACAGGGAAGCGGATGTAAATAAAATGGATATTGGTCGTGGCAACTTTCTGTATCAATACTAAAAATTTTTGTTGCCACATTTCTCTGTTGTCCACCAGACCCGTACGACTGCTTGTTGTTTTGCGGTCGGCTTTTCAAAAGTTCAGTCACTGGTAACATTTTAGTTTAGGGTCCAATTCTCACTATTAACTAGTTGCTTATTAGCATGCATATTATTGGCGGTTTATTAGTACTTATAAAGCACAGATTAATGCCTTATTCTGCATGACCATAGCCTACCCAATTCCTACCTAATACCTACATTTTACAACTAGCTTACTAACTATTAATAAGCAGTAATTAGGAGTTTATTGAGGCAAAAGTTGTAGTTAATAGTAAGAATTAAACCCTAATCTAAAGTGTGACCCAGTCTCCTTGTTGACTTGTCTCTCATTGGCTATTGTGGAAGTACTGATGTAATCATAATCGTAATCATCCCGATTTAAAATCCTAAATATCAAACATGTTTGATATTGTCGGGGCGGCCCGATGTGTCCCGATCTGTAAATGCTTCACAATTTTAGGCCCTGTTAACATTACATAATGCAATAGGAATCGTGAACAAACAATAAATGAAAACTATGCGTTTATTATCATCAGATCAAGCTTGGCTGTTAAATCCATTTTTATGCCTTTCATGATTGTTAAAGCGTCAGTGGAAAGCATTATGTAATGATTGCTCTTTGTCCCTGAGCTCTTGGGAGTTCTGATTGGCTGAGTACCTCTGCACAAATCAATTCATTTATTAAAACTGACCTTAATTATTGATGTTTCTGATATGTACAGACACAAGACACGCAGTGCACGTACCTGTCCTCACGGATGGAGGGAGTCAGGAAGCGGCTGGAATCGTCGTCATGGCTACTCTGCTGGCTGCTCTGTTGGCTACTCTGCTGACTGCTGGAAAAGAGTCATATTGATCAATATCAGTCAACCTGCCGTGACAACATGAAACGTGTAACTCAACTACTGTTCTGAATTTTGTGTTTGAAAGAAATCTCTTATCCTCACCAAGGCTGAATTTATTTGAGAAATAAATACAGTAAAAATAGTTAAATTGTGAAATATTATTACAATTTAAAATAATTGTTTTCTCGTTTAATATATAGCAAAATGTAATTTATTCCTGTGATTACAGCTGGATTTTCAGCATCATTACTCCAGTCTTCAGTGTCACATGATCCTTCAGAAATCATTTTAATATGCTGATTTGCTGCTCAAGAAACATTCTTATTATCAGTGTTGTTGCTTAATATTTATTTAGAAACCAATATATATATATATATATATTTCAGGATTCTTTGATGAATGGAAAGTTTAAAAGCATTTTCATGACTAAAATTTAAAATAAAAATGATGTTAATTTGCAATATGTGCTATGAAATGGCTATAAAAAGTTGACTGTTGTTTTTTTGAGTAATGGTCAGTTGCATGTGGCATTTTCTCTATGAAAAATGTATCCCTATGATTTCACCACAAGAGGGTGCAGTCACACTCTCAGACACTATTAACAGCACAAAATCTCAGAAATAAATGACCAGTTTCCTGTGGAGTTTAACATGTGCTGACTACTGAAAAACACTGTGCTTATTAAAGGCTTACTACGCTTTGTTAAGGCTTCTGAAACTACTTAAACATGAGAGTAAGGGGCATATCATTTCTATTTCAAGCTATTTAGATTAAATAAGTCCAGTCAATATTTGTAATAATTGCTCATCCTCATTATCTGTGCTTTCCTAATTCGCTACAAAACACAACATAGGTCATTATTTGCCTACATTAATATTGTTCCCTCTCCTTTGATTTGAAATAAAACAGACCACTTTACATTAGCCATTTGCATTAAATGTAATTAAACCAGTGTCATTTCACATGGCAAACATACATATTTTAACTTGGATAAATTTACTTCTAAAGGAAAAACTTAAATGTATAATATGTGGATATCTGCAGCAGTAAATTCCCATTCGCCATGCTGGATCTCCTCGTTCCATCAGCTCCAGGGATTTATTGTTGTGCGATATGCTCAGGTGCGTGCAGGTATTTGCCTGTGGTGACTACAGGTTAAACACACCGGCAGGAAAGCTCATATCTGCAATTCAAAATATGCAGGCAAATCTCTCATTTATGGTCAGTTGTTCTGACAGCATTTGACCTGTGTAGGCTCCTCTTGTTTGCTTAAAACACATGCCTGAGGGTCCAGACTTTTCTCAGAATGCGCCCTTACATATAACTTCTCTGCTAACTAGAGTGGATTGAAACTCAACATGGCCTAGAACGCTCCTGAATCATTCATGACAGTTGCCTGTCTGACGCTTTGTGTGTGTTTTAACTGCTGCTGAAACAAAACCCCAGTGCTTTCAGGCGAACAGCCCAGACTGACGTCAGACTAGGAACCCGCTGTTCGTTCAACCGGCGGCCCACGAGCCAAATTCAGCTGTTTGAAATTTTAAGTAGTCTCATGATGAATATACAGTAGCTATGTAATTTTTATACATACACTTTAAACTCGAAAACATTTATAAATCCTGCACACTACGTTTTGATCAATTGACCATCCTCAGGCTTACAAAACATGCAAATGTATCATCAAATTGAATAACAATTCAACATGATTTTAAATGAAAAATAATTAGAATTCAAATATGCGTTATAAACAATCAAAAAGAAAGCACAAACATAATTCTACACCCAAATAAACATTAAACACGAATTCATTATTTTTTTTCTCTTTTTGATTAATTAATTGTAAGTATGTGAATTTTTTATTCTATATTGGCTGTGTAATTATCAGCTGTAAAGATTTTTTTACTCTTTCCCCGCCAGCGTTTTTTTAAAAAGTTGCCAGCCACCGCCAGCAGTTTTTATTCATTATTATTATTATTATTATTATTATTTCATTTTCACAAAATTGTCATGGCCCCCAGAATATTTTGTTGTATGAATATCTGAACATGCAATATTTCAAAAGACATCTGCTTTTAAAGAAAAAAAAAAAAACTGTTTTATTGTAGCTTCATGCATTCTTTTTTTATCAACACTTAAATGTGGGTACGTTTCGTATAAAAAAACAACATTTTGAGCAAAAAGTTGAGAAAATCACGTTTTTTGTCAAAGACTACATCCAGATCGGATTGATGATCGATGATCAAAACACAGATGGAGTAGATGGAGTCCATCAACACCTTTGATTTATATGCCGTTTAATGTTGATGATCGCATTATTTTACATATGCCTCTGCTTACATATGATATTGCTTGTTTCTGCTTCTTCTTCACCTGTGTGTTGATCAGGAGATTCAGTACTCTTTTAGAAGATCTACAATAGTGCCCCCTACCATATAACAGTGAAAACATGGAAAGCCGGAAAATTATATCAATGGTGGGGAAAGTGTTAATGAGTTCTTTTTAAATTTGCATGTTTTGTAAGCTTGAGAAAGGTTGACTGACCGAAACATTGCTAACCTAATACAAGTGTGTAAGAATGCAAGTTTGAGTAGTGAGCAGGATTTATAATTTTTTTCCGAGTTTAAGTTTTATCTGACGCACATATTTTCTATACATGCACAATAAATTGCTGTACTGTAAGACTCTAACGCCCACCTCGCTCTGCAGGGAACATGTGCTTTAACTGTCAATCATTCTGTTTTTAAATCAGTATGTCAGCTATTACAGTTTCATCATGTCATTCTCTAAGCCAAAAAATGAAAAATAGACAATGAAAACTGTCAGTTCTGGCTAGAATGGAATGATGAGTCGAGTATTGTTATGCCAAAAGCCTGTAGCCGTAGTAAAATCGTTTAAAAACAAAATGTTTGCGATTGGATTGGATTTGCCAGTCAGAAGCAAAAGTGAGCACACTACATTTGGCATTCGTAGTGTAAAAATCGGTCCATTTGTCCAGATCAAAGGTTCGCCTACTCACCTGTCAATCAACCACAGTGCAAAAACAAGAGTTTTAAGTAGTGCTGGGCGGTATGACCAAAAATTTATATCATGGTATTTTTCAAAATCATACCGGTTTCGCGGTATATGACGGTATTTTTTTCCCCATGCATGACCAGGTGTTAACCACATTTTCTACTGATTGAGAGAGCAAATACTGCAGTAGATTGACTTAGAATGCCCTATTTTATTGGCATGATGAGTGAATATTGTAGAAAAAATCCACACTAGTATTAATACAGGTTTGCAAAGCCCCACAAAATGATGCTGTGGGGAGACAACAACCAATAATAGCACTAGTCTCTGAACAAATGACACACGTCAGTTTAACACAGAAAGAATAAAGACAGTTACTTTTTTGCCCATTTATCTTTGAATTTTCAGTCTACATCATTGTCTTCTGTGTATCAGAATAATCCATCGTGTCATTGCGTTCATGATCAGACGTAGGGCTGTATCAGAGTTCATTTTAAGAAGACGTGATTAAATATGTGCGCATACACGGTGCTGGTTCATGTTTAGAGCACTAGAGTATATGAAATATGTCCATAAAAAACTTAAACGCGCTCACTCCGGTCTGTATCTGATCTATGATCCATGTGCTGAGTATTGCGGTATAATAAAAATTAATATCATAACAAAAATAAACACCGGTATTCAGTATGAACCGGTATACCGCCCAGCACTAGTTTTAAGCATTGCTGGTTACATGCTTTAATAGAAAGTGTATACATTTTGGAAAAGAGCATATAAAAAAGGACATAACCCTAACTCACTAACCCTTACCCAGTAATGATGATGAGAGTGAAATTTCAGTGATTTTTTTCTGTGATAATAGAACAATGAGCTTTCCTGTTGATGGAAGCCATCTCTCTATCACAGCTTCCTGTCAGCATTGCTGAATCAGTGTAGTTACAGCAGCAAACCGTGTTTTTCTTAATCACAAAGCCCTTGTTTAAAGACTTGCCAAAATGAGTCTGCAATCACCTAAAATATGCACAAGTCATCTAGTACAAACAAGCTTGCCCAATCACACGATCAACCGTAAGGTTTTAGATTAATCAAAAAAAAATGTTTAATTCATTTGTAGAAAGGGGTTATATAAATGAGCAATATCACACGAGTAGCAGTGCGATAAGGCTGTATATCAGCACGGCTGTGATTCGGGTGGATTACGAGTGTATTACTTGCATCTGATATAGCATTCATACTTCAGGTCGATGTCCATAATATTATATCCATTAAAAAATCAGTTTCAATGTCAGCTGAGGAAAGCAATATCTTTGTCTTCATCCTTTTAAAAGATTGACAGCACTGAAACAACTTCCTTGTTTACAACCAGTCACTTATAAAGACCGTCTTTGCCGCCAATTTAGTCAATTTAGTCGACTGCTGACTGTCACTATTGCAATCACTGACGGACCCTTTCTCAAAATACCAAATATGGCATATTTATATAAAATAATATTTATTGAACAATAATATTTAAATGAACAACAAAAGCCAATATAAAAGACAATAGAAAATAAAACACAAGCAAACAATTCAGTCAAACGTACAAAAGCAGCGCTCTAGTAGACCATACAGGACTTAAATATAGCCTAAATATAAAGTTATGAAACTTAATTTTCCCCTTAACCCAAATCGTTTTGCTCTGGAACAAGTAATATACTAATAAGACCAAAGATCGCCCGTTTGATATACACCAAATTAATTATATCTGTTTAACCACTAACTACAAACAGTAAATTCCCGAAGGACTGGCCGAGATGAAGCTGTTCTCTGCGGGTACACGAGCGCTGAAGGACCGCTGACGGCCTGGAACTCGCATCTGTGAAAGTGTCTGAACAAATTGTAAAATAGGCGCTATGTTTATATATGAGTCACATATCTGAGGTCCAAATAACTACATTCTCGCCTAAAAAACTGTTAAAACTACATTTCATGACACAACAACAGTAGTATTTTTAAAAGTTATGGTGGATTTGCTCGATCGCCATCACAGTCGCCGCAATGATACAAACAGTGAAATGGTTATAGTGCTGTTATAGAGAATACTGCACGGCTGGAAAAGGCTCTTAGCCAATCAGATTCGAGAACCAGAGAGAACTGTTGTATAAATACATATAATTACTAAACATTATTAAATAAGAATTTATATTTATCTAGATTATTTAATAGTTTGGAGTTATAAATATAAATAAATATAATAAATATGATTTTATATTAGAGTCATTAATGTTTTTATTCAGCAAGTATACATTGCATAATTCATACGTGATAGTAAAGACATTTATAATGTTATTAAAGATTTCTATGTCATTGATAATAATCAGAAATGTTTCTTGAGCAGAAAATCATCATATTACAATGATTTCTGAAGGATCATGTGACTCTGAAGACTGGAGTAATGATGCTGAAATTTCAGCTTTGATCACAGGAATAAATTGCATTTTAAAATATATTACAATAAAAACAGTATTTTACTGTACTTGTTGAGCATACGTTTTCTTTCAAAAACATGATCATGAAATAAATATAATTCACACATACTCCATCATCCAGATCATCCAATCAAATGACCGATAAACAAGTAGACCAAGCAGTTTAGGGCTTCCCCCACAGACTTTAACCTTGCATTATGAGAACAATTTTACACCTACTGTACTTCTCTCCAGCTGAGAAAAAAATAACTCTTAAATCTGAAATATTAACAACATCGACAGAGTCTCTCAGCTGGAAGGTGCACACTTACAAGTTCCCCCTGTCTAAAAATAGCATCAGAAGCTCTTATCAGAGCAAGGCAGACTGTGAAACGTCTGGATACATCTCAGCAGCACGAGAAAACCCTACGAGACGAGACATCGCATACACAAGCCCAGATAAGAGACCTTACTGAACCCAGACTCTCAGATACAATATCTACACAAAATGAGGAAAGCCAGTGAGATACAAGAAGGAACACCTTTACTACTGCACTGATATTGGCTGTAAACTAAATCGAGAGTGGATTCTCTCTATCAGAGACCGCAAATAAAAAATCTGTTGCAGAATCTCCATTTAAAAGGCTACTTTTTGCATGCTGCATGAGCAAAATGATCTAAACATCAAGCCTCAGTCACTGACCAACGAAATCTCAGGACACTTCAAAAACCCAAAATTCAGCTTTCGTTCCCACCTTTCTGCTCGATGGATAATAACTGCAGTCTTATTTGGGATCACGGCAGCTTCTGAGTTTCTTTAGGTACTGCTGACACTTCACAGAGGAAAGTGTCAGTATAAATGGCAAACTGTTTAACTATTAATCTGCCTTCTGTGTTCAACATTAAGCTAAATAACAAATTCACCACATTCTCTGTTTTAAAAAGCGAAAGAATCTTGACACATGGCGCTTCTGATTTAGATATTTTGGGACTTTGGGAATTGCATTTTACATTTTCAACTTTCTTTAGTGTGTAATGTTGTTTGAGCGTGAAAAAGGTCTGACAAGTTACAAAGCACAAAGTCACTCCAAAAGGATTCTCTATATCAGCAAGCACTAGTGTTGTCAAAAATATCGATTTTTCGTTATTTGGTCGAAACTGCCCCCTATACCCTCATTCACTATTCCCTACATTACTCCACTAATATAGTTCACATGAAGGAATAAATGCAAATGAGTGAGTGAATTCGGACACTGAGTGCGCCGGAAGGGCTGCCACTTTTGTAAATTGTGTGCTTGCTGTTTGATAATCAGGGCTTGACATTAACACCCGCGAAATGCAGAAAGAAATTGTAGTCTTTTAAAAATATGGAATGATTTTAGTATCAAAATGATTAATAAATGCACGCACAATTATCCATGAACTTGATAAATGTTGCAGATATGTTTTACTATCCACAAACAAATGCCTTTCAACTTGTGTGTGCAAAATACAATTGGATGAATGTGCAGCGATTTGTACAAATGAAGACATTTTTGTGAATAGAAATGTTTTATTTTGCATTAGTGTATCATAATTTGCGCATGCAACAAAGAAGATGTGCATTTGTGGATCATGTGACGCGTGCATTTATTGGCATCTTTTCTGAGTCGATCTCATTTGATTCATTTGGATTTTGAGACTTTCTTTTCGCGTTCTTTTCAAGCATTTCACGACCCACACACAAACAACTACCAGTGAATACGCCTGGTGCTGATTATTAATGTATGCACAAATACCAAATGTGCATTTCTACATTTAAACTAATACTTTACGACTTGTGTGTGCAAAATCCAGATTGACATGAATGTGCAGCATTTTGTACAAATAGAGAAATAATTGTGAATACAAAACTTCGATTTTGTATTAATGTTGGTCAGAATTTGTGCGTGCAACGAGTAATATTGTGCATTTGTGGATCATGTGACGCATGCATTCATTGACTCGTTTGTCAGTCGATCCTATTTGATTCATTTGGATTTTGAGACTTTCATTTCGCCGGTTTAGCCTTGCACGATCCACACACACAGCTGTCTAAGAAAACTTGCAGCCACTAGATGGCAGTATCCTGCTAAAACAGACACAGGCACCGGAAGCGTTCTTCTGCCTGTAAGACGCTATAAAGACGAGGAAAACGCTTAACAGTAGGCTAACATTAAAAAGCTATTAATAACGCATACTTTGTATAGGCAAGCAGATTAAATCAGGTTATGAACACAACATTGTTCATCACAACATTTTTCTCCCATAGAAAACCATTATAAAATGCTTAATATGCAATATGTTCAATAAAATGTATAGCCTACTCAGTTTTAATATCTATTTAATAGTCTCAAAATCCAAATGAATCAAATGAGATCGACTCAGAAAAGACGCCAATAAATGCACGCGTCACATGATCCACAAATGCACATCTTCTTTGTTGCATGCGCAAATTATGATACACTAAAATCATCCCATATAATTTTTTTTTTAATACATATCCATACTGAAATCAGAAATGCTTCCAATACTCATTTTCCACAGAATATATACACAATACCAGCTGCTCTCTCTCTCATCTCTCCGACAGTGAGTCAACACACAAACCCGCCTCCCCTCACTCACTCGTTTCATTTGCTCCAAATGAATATTGTTGCTGTTACAGGGCTTGAATTTTGGCGTGGAATTGTGCGTATTGCGCATAATTTTACTCATTCCTGCAGATTTTGTTCTCACAGCCAAAGTACGAACACATAAAGCCGCCTCTCAGCACTACAGTAAATTGAGTTCTTTTTCGCTGCTTATTGCACTTAAACAGTCAAATACGCACAAAATAATTTCAAAATGCTTGTCTTTGCTAGTGTTCACATAAACACAGTCAGTTGTTTTAAGCGAACGTAAACAGTTGAGAAAGAAAGCGCATGTGTAACAGTATAAGGGATCTGTGCGTCAGGTCTTAAAGCGAGAGCAGCCTAATATACCTGCTCCCAAATTATGAGATAATATTAAAAATATCTATTTTCCCCCCATGGAATCAATGTCAAAATTGTGGCCAGTAAAAATGCTGAGTGGCTAGTAACTTTGGAAAACCATTAGCCACAGTGGCTGGTGAGCAAAAAAGTTAATGTCAAGCCCTGATGATAATCATTTGAAACTTAGCAAACTGGCAGCTTCAGTTGTAATGAAAAGATTTATCTTAATTTCTGTCATGGAAACTAGCATGTCTAAACCCTATTTAACTATGTAATAATCAATTAAAAAGGAATTTATACCTATATAATATTACGCTGGACACATTGGACCAGCGGTTTGGAAAATGGATGGATGGGTGATTCAGCTGCGGTGCCATCTTTAGGCGAGACACAGGAATTTATTGGGCGTATGGGTATTCTCTAGCTGCTGAGCGTACATCAGTTGTACACTCGTTATTGCGGTGCATTATGGGATTGAATGAGTGCACTCAATAAACTCCCCTATGGTTTCGGACACCATTATAAATGGCTGTCCCCTCAAATAGTGCCCTACTGAGGTCGATTTCAGACACAGGGCGATACCTGCTGCACTTTCTCTTTCTCTCTTCTGTCCAACAGTGAGTTGACACACACCCGTCTCCTCTCACTCACTCGTCTCATTTGCTCTGGTTGAATAGTGTTGGTGTTACAAGGCCTGAATTTCGGGATCATTTTACTCATTTCGGCAGGTGCGAACACAAAAAGCCGCCTCTCAAAATGCTTGCGAGTACCAAACTGAGTTATATTTCATGGCTTATTGAGCTTAAATGGTGTATATTCATGTAAACACAGTGGTAAGGAGCGTGATATTTCCCAAACACTGCCAATATCACAACACACTGATACAGCCAACCAATCAGAGCACATTGCGCTTTTCAGAAGGAGGGGCTTCATAGAGACAGGAACTAAACAGAGGGCCCTATTTTAACAGCGCAAGTGCACTTAGGGCGTATCCGAATCCACTTTTGCTAGTTTAACGACGGGAAAAATGGTTGGCTCGCCAGGCACATGGTCTAAAAGGGTTGTACCTAGTCTCTTAATGAGTCATGGGTGTGTTTTGGGCGTAACGTGCAAAAAACCAATCAGAGTCTCATTTCCCATTCCCTTTAAAAGCCAGTTGCGCTTGCACCATGGCGGATTCGCCATTCAGTTCCTTTCGCCATTCGCCATTCAGTCCCTTTCAAATCACGTCTATGTCCCGTCAAAAGACCTGATTCTGTTAAATAACTACTTCAAAACTAAAGACTAAAGAATCATCAAATCATCTAACGGGTGTATTAACAATGGGAGGGTGCTGGCAAAAGCACGATAGATGTTTCAGTCATCTATCTATACTGTATCCTTTATACAGTAAACCCTTTATACATGCAAAACTAGTTGGCAGGTGCCTGTTTGGGCCTGTTTAATAAAAAAAAATAACACAATTATTTACATTTTTAAATTAAACTAATGCATTTAATTTAAATAAAAAAATGTAATGAACAAAAACATTAAGTTGGTATAAGAATAATGGTTTTATTGATGTAGTTTGCTCCTGGCTTTACGGTCTAAAGGTCAGTAAGCACAATGCTGAGTCTTGTGTTTCCAGTGTGTTTCCATAATATTAACATGATCTGATCTTACATCATCTGGTTAATATGAAACTGTGAGGGTTTGTCTAGTGGTCTTGACTTGAACTTTGTACAAATCTGCTATAATGAACAAACAACAAATGTGCATAACCCATAAACTATGGGCGCAAATAAAATATAAAACTAAACAAAGAGTAAAAACATTTTATTTGATATGAATATAGTTACATGTATCAGTTTAACATTGCTGAGACTGATGCTGATTCAAAACAATAAAGACTAACAGAAATGTTGCATAACTGAAGGCATTGTAAATTAGTCAGTATACATAGAGTTGTACATCTGTGACTTAGGGTTAGGGTTCTATATTAAATGCACCAAGTTACACCGTACCTACACTGTACGCATGACAAACCAAAACGAAACTGCTCCTATTATAATCAACGAAGCTGTCTGCACTGAATCACCCATCTGCAACACACCTATAGTTCCCTCCACTAATATTGGCATCCTTGATAAATATGAGCAAACGTTCAAATAAATCTGCATTGTTTATCCTTTTGATCTTTCATTAAAAAAAAAAAAAAAAAAAAAAATTCACAAAATTTGAACCTTTCATTGAAGTGAAACAATTGAAAGTCGGGGGAAAATCTCATTATGAAATAAATATTTTTCTCCAAAGCATTATTGGCACCCCTAGAAATTGTTATGAGTAAAATATCTCTGAAGTATATTCCCATTCATATTTACGTTTTTTTAGCACACCAGGGTGACTAGGAACATGAAATAGTCCAGCCATGACTTCCTGTTCCACAGGAGTATAAATATGAGGAAACACAAAGGCCAGATTCCCTTAATCATTCATCACAATGAGTAAAACCAAAGAATATAGTTCTGATGTGCAGCAAAAGATTGCTGAGCTTCACAAAATAGAAAGTGGCTGTAGGAAAACAGCTAAAGCATTGAAAATTCCCATTTCCACCATTAGGGCAATAATTAAGAAGTTCCAATCAACTAAAGATGTTACGAATCTGCCTGGAAGAGGACGTGTGTCTATACTGTCTTAATGCACGGCGAGGAGGAAAGTTTGAGTGGCCAAAGACTCTCCAAGGATCACAGATGGAGAATCGCAGAGATTAGTTGAGTCTTGTGGTCAGAAAGCCTAAAAGAACTATCAAACAGCACCTACATCACCACATGTTGTTTGGGAGGGTTTCAAGAAAATCCTCCTTGCTCATCCAGAAAAAAACTCCAGCATATTCAGTTGTCAGACACGACTGGAACTTCAAAAGGGACCTGGTTCTGTGGTCAGATGAAACTAAAAAAAGAGCTTTTTGGCCAGATGGGTTTGGTGCAAACAGGGATAAAAAGTACCCCATGCCCAGTCTTGTTCAGATACATGGTATAATGGATTCTAGTAAATACCAACAGATAAAAAATCAAAACCTGACCGCTTCTGCTAGAAATCTTATAATGGGCCATGGTTGGATCTTCCATCAGGACAATGACACAAAACAAACATCAAAATCAACACAAAAATGTGTCACTGAGCACAAAATGAAGCTTCTGCCATGACCATCCCAGTCCCCTGACCTGAACCCTATAGAAAATGAGTGGGCTGAACTGAAGAGAAGAGCTGTGAATCTGAAGGATCTGGAGAGATTATGTATGAAGGAATGGTCTCTGATCTCCAAACTCATCAGGCATTATAGCATAATACTCAGAGTTGTTATCTTGGGAAAAGGACATTGCAATAATTGGGTGCCAATAGTGTGGCAAACGTGAACTAGAGAAAAACATTTCATAATGTGAATTTCAATTGTGCTGGTTTAAGAAACCATTGCTCAAGAACATACTTTCTGCCTAGAACTGAACCTACGATATTTGGCTCTGGCTGGAACCTGATGCGAAATGATGCAAATCATCAGTGGCAAACAAATATTGTTTTAATATCACAGCCAAATTAGTTTTTGTGGCTTTTCAACTTCCTACTGCAAATTAGTGTCAAAGCAGCAAGTGAGGCAGTGACTCTCTTATTGGGGTGTGCAATATATATCGTCTGCAATAATATCGTAATTGTTGTTTTAACGATGTACGATCTGACATTATCAAGTATATCCCTCACACACACCCAGAGAGTGCACGCATTCACTACGTGATGTAGTCTTGTAGATTAGACTAGTGCAGGTGTGCATTTAGAGTGCACGCTTTCACTGCATGTTAGTCTATATTTATATAATTTAATATAGTTAATAAATATCACACAAGGAGTGCAGTTTTTCTCCAGGTATCAGCATGATAACAAATGTGATATTGATTTTATACAAGTTTACTAAACAAGAAGTTTATATTAAGTGACTTACATTTTAGACACCATATTGCCTGTTTTTGCTCTATTTCGCCAACGAAATACTTCAAAACAAAGCCAGAGCACTGTAATAGCGTCTCTGAGCAACACACGCAGTGTTTCCTTACTGTATGAATCAGCTTTTTGAACGAATCAGTTAAATCTCAATGACTCACTCGTTAACAGTGACTTGCTGTCACCACTGGCGGTTTTAATTTCACATTTAAAGTATCTTTTCATGTTTTAAATCATTTCAAATATCAATATTCAACGTTTTATGTTTTAAACATCAAAACATTATTTATGCATAACTGCAGGTTATTAATTTGTCACCTCAGACTGTTTATTGCAGCTCAGTGTAAATGATCTAAATGCCACTTCAGATGCAGCTTCTGTGTTTCCTCTACTCTGCAAAGATGGATTTTGTTGATACTTATTTAATATGATTGGTCTATTGTAACAGCCCTATTGTGTCTTGTTATTATAATTAAATTGTATTAAATTTATGAAATTGACACAAAAGATGATGCATGAATATAATTGGGTTTAAAAAATAAATGTATAAAGGTAAAAATGCCCATAAAAGGTAAAAATCTACTTAAACTTTTTTGGAAAAGATTATTTCTGTCACTGCTGTGAACTGACCACCACGCAGAATATGAAGAATATCAAAAACTTTGACCACGGCAGTCCTAAACCTGCCAAGGTACCAGCACAATAACACACTCAGCAAAATATTGTCCTTATCGAGAAAATCCCCAGAAAATATTGAGATATTTTTTGTCAATATTGCACACCCCTACTCTGCTACTGTAAGTCCTCTGTGTCTCTTTTTCCCAGCTGATGCCTTTTGCACACTATTTGAGTTATCACTAGCCGCGTTTCCATTACCCTTCAAATTGCACAAATTGAAATTGCGAATCGAAAATACGGCCAATGGAAACACGTCAATTTCGCAAAAACTCCCATATATCGCAAAAAACTTTTTACGCTCACGAGGTGGTTTTTCAGGCAATTCGAAAAAGGAAATTTTCGCAAAACTACAATGGAAACAGTTTTTTCGCATTTACAGGTCACCTGACGCACGTAAAAGACAATCATTCTTTAAAGATGACGCCGTATGTCAGACAGAAGATGAGACAGAGTTCTTTATTAAACTCATAAAAGACAATAGAATTACAGGAATACTGGATTCTAAACAACAAAGAAATGCCACAAATTATCATTAAGACCTTGAAGCAGATATGAGGGAGAAACACAAACACCTATCCGTGGCCGCTCAAGTATAAGGGGCTTTCCTTGCCATTAATGCTTGGATAACACGCCTACGTCTCCTTCCATTAAAAATAATGGCTAGTGGGGTGGATGGGGATATACATAAACCTACCAACACACGTGGCATAATTTTGGAATGACTTATCGCAAGAGGAAAAAAAATAGTTTAGTCGCATAACATCGGTTAATGGAAAAGCCGTCATTTCGCAATAGTTTTTTATCGACATTTAGAAAATATCGTAAAAGTTTTGCGCAAATCTGTAATGGAAACGTGGCTACTGTCAGCGCACGCTATCAAAGACTGTTAAAGAGTCCTTCCCTGTACCTAGTACTCAATCTGCCTGAATGCTTCTCATGAGCCTCAATATTAGACTTGCTGACATTGCTTTCTCATTTGGGCAGGCATAATGTTTTATTAACTAATTTTTTTAGAGCAGCCATGTAATAAGAGGGATAATCTACTGTGAGCTGGTCATTATCATTAATAAACCACAACAAGGTGATCTAGAAGCTTTATTGCATTCAGCGAGTTAAAACTTTAAATTGAACAGTTATCTCTGCAGCAACTTTAAGGAATAGTTCACCCAAAAATGAAAATTTTGTCATCATTTACTCACTCTCAAGTTGTTCCAAACCTGTATGAATTTCTTTCTTCTGTTGAACACGAAATAAAATATTTTAAAGAATGTTGTTAACCAGACAGTTGACGGCACCCATTGGATTCCATAGTTTTTTTTTTTCTACTATGGAAGTCAATGGGTGCCGTCAACTGTTTGATTACCAACATTCTTCAAAATATCTTCTTTTGTGTTCAACAGGTTTGGAACAACTTGAGAGAGAACTTTGGGTGAACTATCCCAAAACAACAAAGCTGCATGCTACAAACAGATGACACCCAAAGAAGAACGTCAAATAAAGTAAAATCATTTGTATACATTTTTAAAATCCAGTCATCATTACTGCATGTGCAATTAATATCCACCATAGAGCTAAGCCAACTCCTACAGAATAAACTACACATGATCATGGTTGCTGGGTTAAACCAGTTTTGTTCAGTTTGTTATAAAATAATACTACTTATAGAAAAAAAAAAAAAAATTTGTTTAAACAAAATTTTCGCTTGATACCAGATGTGCACATTTTTTTTGCAAAACAGATTTACAGACTGCAGAAATTGTGGGTTTATTTATTTTTTTATTTATTTGAGTTCATAACAGAAAAGATGACGTATATATTTTTAGACATAAACACAAAATAAACACAAAATTAGCTTTTGTTTATGGTGACATTAAGTTAAAAAATATTATATTGATCTACAGTAAGTAAAATTTCTTGTGTTTTTAAAAATATATTGATTATGTATGGTGGTATTTATAATAAATAATCTTTTTACTTTGTATGAATGTTTTTGTCTTTGCCAAGATAAATATTTTTGATTAATTTTAAATAAAAAAAATTAAGTTTGAACCATACCATAAATATAACATGAGAAAAACTAATAGTATCTGGGCGAACAATCCCAAAATAAGAATGACTGCTGCTATAAATCACACTTTAGTTTAGGGTCCAATTCTCACTAACTAATAACTACGACTTTTACCCCAATGCACTCCTAATTACTCATAAATAGTTACTAAGGTAGTTGTTAAGTTTAGGTATTGGGTAGGATTAAGGGATGTAGAATATGGTCATGCAGAATAAGGCATTAATCTGTGCTTTTAAAGTACTAATAAACAGCTAAAATCCTACTAATATGCAACTAGTTAATAGTGAGAATTGGACCCTAAACGAAAGTGTTACCGTTTGCATCTCCAGAACTGCATGTCTAAAACACCAACCTGCTCTCACTGCCTTGCTCCTTCCTCTCTCGCACCTTGAGCCACTTGCGAAGCAGGAAGCGTTTGCGCCGGGGCGAGGCGCTCGGGGTGGAGCTGTTGGACCAGGCCGCGTCCTCGTCGCTGGATGGCGTGATTTCGATGGAGGGCAGCTGAAGGTACTCTTTGGAAGCCGAGCGTGATCCGGGGTGCCGCACTAGCCCGTTCTCAAGCCGCTCCCGCTCGCTGGGCAGCTTTTTCATTCGTTTCATCTTAAAACGTCGGCGCCGCAGAGTGGGGGTGGACGAGCTGGACCAGATGAGGCTGTCATGACCGCCTCCGCTACCGCCCTCCTCCTCTCCATGGCTGGGATCGTCCCGGGGGACGTGCACCTGGAGAGATGGCGGTCGAAGGGTGTCCGTCATGCTCCAAACTCACCACCCCTGCCGCTGTGATCACCGTTAGGATGCTAAATTGAGACGTACCCCAGTTCCAGGGAAGGTGAGACGCTAACTGCCAAACCGTCTGTGTTAAAGATTTAAGAGGAAACTGAGGTGTTAAGTTGATCCTGAGCGTTTGTAAAGAACCGGAGCACAAAACGTACTTCGGTCAAAAGTCGAACATACAGTCCTGTGCTGAATTTCCTCACAGAATCCTTTCCTGATGATCGCTTGAGAACCCGGGGCTCTTTCCTTCTTGTTTTAGCTACACAATGAACTGACAAAGGGCACCTGATTGTGCTTGGGTGGACGAACTGGTGGAGGTGGATAAAACTGATGGGAGTGTTTGAGGCCTACAGCTGGTGGATTGGACGTATTAGATGACAAAGGAAGGCTCTGTTCTCCTCCCAGCAGATAAAACATGCATAAGGGGCGGCTATTGGTGTAACAGTACTCCAGGACTCCCCGCAGGTACGAGACGGTCTCACGCACACAAATGCAAGCATAAACACTCAGACTATTGAAATGATCTCAATTGCCCTTAACAGTTGTGTAAAAACACTGGGAACTCTCTCCTGAGGTGTCCAACAACAAGCCTGAAGACGGTTGGTAATGTCTGGAGCAAGAATTGTGGGTTGGTCACGTTCCTGAGGCTGCTGTTCCCACAATGCTCTGCATCTCAATCTTCCGGCACATACAGCGGCCACAGCCTAAAGATTAGAGTAAGGTGATAGGATGCCAGGTAACTAGGACAGGACTGTGTACAGGTGTTTAACACAAAGATATTTTTAAAAATGCATTCAAAGCCACAAACACAGTCACAAGGAGAAGATGCATCACCAAACACAGAGCTAAATCAGCAAATCAAAAATCAAGCACAATAATTGTGAGTGTGCACATGCATACATACTCATCTGAATGCGTTGACACTGAACAGGGATCTCTGAATTGTATTGTTTAATAAGTCAAAACCAAAAAATACAGTTTGAATTTATCCTGTCTATTAGTTTCAGTATCGGATGGTTGAAAGAATTTTTTATTCAGGTTTGGAATGACTTGAGGGTGAGTAAATGATGACAGAATTTTCATTGTGCTTTGAAAAAGTACTTTTGGGAATAACCTCAAAGTGAAAAATAAAGTTCAAGTACCAGATTTGAAGTATGGCACTGTAGGGGGGCTGGGGGTGTGGGTAGTGTTCAGTTGAACGAGAATAAAGACGAAAGCGATAAAGGACCAGATAGTGCAAACAAAAGCCTGACTAGAGTAAACAGTCCAATGAGAGACATTTAAAGAGCCCACAGGCCAAACACCCTGACCGCTGACCCAGTACTGAGAAACTCAAATACAATCCAGTTGACATCCAATATTTAAACAATCACTTCCACTGAGCTGCTCAGGCCTACAGCACACAAAACCGAAAGCCATACTCCAAATCACAACCAACATCAGCATCTTTTTTAAATGAAGCAACTAGACCAATATGCAAATTGTAAATCAGTGGAGAAAATGTATGTTTAGCAATACCGCTCCACACTTCTCTTCTCCTGTTCCAGCAGGAAGCCGCTGTCAGATTGTGAGTGAACTGTGATGCTGACAGATAGTGACAGGATTGGGTTACTTTGAGATGAGAGGTTGTGTCATTGTGTCAAGACAGACACTCAAGGCTATCGCCACTACATAACCTCGCTTCTCTTCCTCTCTCTCATTAACAGAATGACACGTGTATTTTAATTCTTACAAGATGTGTGAAATAGAGGTGAGAGAAAAATAAAAATAAATCAAATATTAATAACTGTAACAGTATCTCAATGATACTAAAATAACAGATTCACAGTCTTTATGAGCATTATAGAACACACAATAGTCAAATCTTTGCCAAAAGGGCAGAATTAAGTTACCCCTTCCTTTTGCCTAAAAAAGATGCAAATATGTTTGCTACAAAAAAATGAATAATGAATAAAGTTTCAAAATAATTCAGATTAATGACATCACAGACTTTTTCTTTTCTTTCTAGTTTCGAAGTAGGCGTGAAAACCAAGTATGGAACTTTTTTTTTTCTTTTTTTGTAACCAAACTAATAACTTGTATCAAAACTTATATATAAACATATCAAATCAAATAAATTCAGCTTTGGTGAGCATAAGAGACTTAAAAATCAAAGCATAAAATGTATCAGACAGTGTATCAGATTTGAACGGTATTCTATGTGTGTGTGAGTGTGTGTTTGTGTGTGTTAACAAGCAGAACTGTACAGTTTAGTCCATTTATAGAGTTTATACTATATAGAACCATATAAACGTGCAATTAATAAATAGTTTAAATAGTTTAGCACACTAGTATGGATTAGAGGTATAAATCTTACATCACGATATGAGAAATTTTATTACACTATAAAGATATATATCACAGTATAGTTATTTTTGTTTTAAATAAGGTTTTTATGATATCAAAAATTTTGATTCCACTGAAATTTCATAATTCTTATCACCATTTTCAAAATTATTAAAAAAAATTAATACTAGCCTTAAAAAACTCTCAAGCTTACTGAAGGCGAGTAAACAGTTATAAAGAAAGAGCAAAGAAAACAAACTACAATAGAACAAAGACACAAATGAAATAGACCTGAAAAACTTCAAGCACTAGAAATAGTATATAAAATGTATAAAGTTATCAAAAAAACAATGCATAGTCTTTACTGTGTAAATTAAAGGAACACTCCACTTTTTTTGAACATAGGCTCATTTTCCAACTCCCCTAGAGTTGAACAGTTGAGTTTTACCGTTTTCGAATCCATTCAGCCGATCTCCAGATCTGGCGGTAGAACTTTTAGCATAGCTTAGCATATATCATTGAATCTGATTAGACCGTTAGCATCTCGCTCAAAAATGACCAAAGACTTTTGATATTTTTCCTATTTAAAACTGTATAGTACGACATAGAGAGTATAGTTCCTAGCCATATCGGTCAAGAAAATCGCAACTTTCCATTTTCCGTCGGTCTTAGTACACGATGTAACTACGCACATACAACGAGCGCATTTATCCCAGCATACAGCATTGTTTTGGATATTCGGTAAGTTCGTTTCAAAATAGGCAATACATCATAAAAGCCGACCAATCAGGTAGTGAACGTATCCATATGCCTTTAGGTTCAGTGATAAAAATGCCAATCTGAACTCTGGGGTACTGGGCTCGCACAGTACTTTGATGTCATACACTGATCGACTGTCACAAGTCGAACACACCTCAAATCTGTAGTGGTCAGGTGGTACAGCGGCCACGCTGTAATTAAAAGTTCTACAAGTATGTGAAGGCATTATACTTTCAGAATAGTTACAGTAATTACAACATGGTGTCTTAGTCGGTCTTGATACAAACAGTGAACAGTCCCAGTGCTGATGGAATATTGCACTCATGGAAGGACTCTCAGCCTTCGCGGACCAAAACATACTGTTGTGTGTGTGTACATAACAAAAAGGGTGTTTGAACTCGTTCATGATTTATAGATTTATAGCACTTGTTTCTCCAAAGTCACATACCGTATATCTTTTCAATAATATATACAGGCAATAGGTTACCAGATACAAAAGTTCATTCCTCCACCTCCTCCAAGCTAGTTTTATTTCTGTTTTTCTGTAATGTTATGTAATTTGCCATGTGTAGAAATTTCAACAAGGTGGCTTGGAACACATCCCAGCAGGACAGTCGCCTGGACGTACTGCAATGACAACACAAGCCAGCGTTTCACTTGCTCCTTTATTCAGGTCAGCATTGTATGTGTGAGCTTCCCGCTGCCAGCGGAGGGGCACAACACTCACCCCTCTGCCTAGTGCCTACCATACAAAACACCAAAACTAAATCATCAGCAAATCATGACAAGATTCAAAATAAAAGATTCATTTGTCAACATTTTCCATGTATTTAAATCCAGCATTCTGTGCAGTTTATCATGAGTGGAAACTATTGTAATCATATATACTTATTTTCCATTTATGTCTGTACAGTAATCCAGTGCATTAACACCCATGTGGTCTGTGCAGTTTCTATTGTCACATGTTCACTGTCACTTATAAACTAAGCCAGGCCACACTCTGTCTTAATGGATAGCACACCTCTTACCAACATACATTTTCCACTCTTTACGGTGGTGCTGCATGACCTTTGACCTTTGGCATGATAGTGAAGAGGTCCTGTCAACTAGAGATGGATTTCCTCCTCTTACTACACTCTTTAAAACAATAACCCTAAAACAATGGCATATATATTTATACACTGTGCTGGTGCCTTCGAGTCCACCTGTCAGTCATTTTTGGCTTTTGCTGATACATCTCTAGCCGGTGGGATTTTGAAGAGAGAGGTCTGTGTATTTCAGTGGCTAAGAGAGGCAGAAGTTACGGCGCTTTGGTCCCTTTCATTGCTCTCATTTTTAAATACAGCAGGCTGCTGGCTGGGTTTTGAATGACAAACAAGATCCCTCCACAGAAATGTCCTGTGGTTCCAACTGTATTATAGCAAAGTCCCTTTAAGACAAGTCATTTCACTCGGCGGCCATCTTTGAAATGCCTCCCGGGCATGCAAGTGCAGCTCCTATCTCTTTGAATGGGGAAACATCAAATTCTCCAAAACTGTTCGCCGAGCTTACGATTAAATTTCATATTTGAAATCACCAATGAAATCTGACAACATAAATTTAGTTTCTAAACGCTCGAATCATGACAAAAAAAAATTTCAGCCTAGACAAAGATAATGCGCATGCGCAATCCTAAACGCGCGTCTCAGAACACTGCTTGTTTCTATAGCAACCGGAGCTAGTAACGGCAGCTGCAGTGACGTGATGACTTTACTAATCAACGATTGGCTCTTTCATTTAGAAGGCGGGGCTTATTCACCATATTGGGCGTTGCAATTTCTCCCATTCATAAGTAATCGGAGTGCACCGTCTCCCTATATATTTTGGGCCCTATCCTACACCCAGGGCAATGTGACGCCAGACGCGATGCAAGTGTTTTTGCTAGTTTCAGCCCGACAGTTATCATTTTCACGTCCAGTGCCACGTTGTTTAAATAACAAATGCACTCGCGCCCATCTGTTCACCCATGGGCGCGCTGGTCTGAAAACGAGGTGTGTTCAGGTGCATTGTTGGCGCGTTGCTATTTTGAGGAACTGAAAACGACTGCGCCATTGACCAACAAAAACCTGATCTAAAGTCAATAGCGCAGTATTTTTGTGTTATTTAAAGAGCGCGTTAGTAATATGCGCCTATCTTTCCGCTCGCAAATTCCTCCATGTAAATAGCGAATCCGCCATGGTGCGAGCGCAACTGGCTTTTAAAGGGAATGGGAGATGAGACTCTGATTGGTTTATTGCACGTTACGCCCAAAACACACCCATGACTCATTAAGAGACTAGGTACAACCCTTTTGGACCATACGCCTGGCGCACCGACTGTTTTTTCTGTTGTTAAACTAGCAAAAGTGGATTCGGACACACCCTAAGTGCACCTGCGCCATGCGCTTCAGTCCATGCGCTCAGATCGTTAAAATAGGGCCCAATGTCTTTGATTATAGGACTGTATTATAAAAAAGATTTACTTTTTTTTTGCATTCTTTGAATATGTCATCCTTTTAGACCCATTACATCTGAATCAAACTACACTGAATGAGGATCATTTAGCATCTAGCTGCATAACATAGACAAATCCAACAAGTGAAATCTTTATATTAGAATGGACACCTGTTCACACACAAACATATGCATACTGACATTCACACACAGCTTTGCTCTTTAACTTTGAGTGAAACACACAGAGAGATTATTACCAGTCGACAGCTGGGAAGAGCTAGTGTTTCAAAAGCAACAATAGTCTGAGTGTTTGTGTGTGTGTGTGTGTGTGTGTGTGTGTGTGTGTGTGTGTGTGTGTGTGTGTGTGTGAGAGAGAGAGAGAGAGAGAGAGAGAGAGAGAGAGAGAGAGAGAGAGAGAGAGAGAGAGAGAGAGAGAGAGAGAGAGAGAGAGAAGGATGATATGGGATTGAGACTTTCTGATACTCAATCGCTGCTGTATTCAAAAAGCAAAATAAAATTTCTTCATCCACAACATGGATAATGAAACTTGTTTCAGGCTCCTCAGCAGAGAGTGCAGATGAGGGCCCCCCCCCTCCCACACACACACACACGCACAGAGAGGCCTCATTCCAGATATTTCCACAGAATAGGCTATTTTGAGCAAAAATAGGCTTTGTACCGGCCCCTTAAACCTTCCGGTCTCAAACTAGAAAGCACTGCTGAAATAATGTCCACACCATGAAAAAGGTTCCAGAACAACACTGACAATCAGACTGTGCTGAACAACACTGCTGCAGAACAAATCAGACAGCACAAAACTAAAGTTAATCCACTTTAAAGGGGACCTATTATGCCCTTTTTTAAAAGAAGTCTCCGGTGTCCCCAGAATGTGTCTGTAAAGTTTCAGCTCAAAATACCCCACAGATCATTTATTATACCATGTCTGAATACCCATTTTTGAGCGGAAGGAAAAACATGCTGTTTTCGTGCATGTATCTTTAAATGCAAATGAGCTGCTGCTCCCCTCCCTGCTTTCCAGAAGAGGGCGGAGTCTGTTCAGCTCATGCATCGGATACTCTGCCAAAAACTAAAACATCTGTGTGTGCTCACATGACACTGCAGTTCTTCATCATCATGAAAGTGTATTATCTGCGTGCGTTTTAAAGCCATCTCAGTCTAAACTTCTGATATATGGTTTTCTGAGCGCACACACCCGAAGCACACGCATAGAAAGCTGAATATCAGGCGGCGCGTCCCGTGAGTATTAAACTAAGTTCTCTTTCATGTCTTATTGTGCTTAAACTGTCAAGTACACACTAGGGATGTGACGTGAGGAAATTTTCCCACCGGTTAATCGATGTGTGACAACACTGGTATCACTGGCGGGGGCTTTTAAATTGCTAATTCTAAACCGAAAGTAAAATGCGGCCGCTCTGGCATTCATACCGGTGCGGAGCAAAGCAAGTGTTTTAATGAATTCCTATGGGAGTTGAGCTTCCACAGGAATGAACTGAAAACGCACCAGTGGACACGCACCATGAATGACAGTGTGGCCATGAATGTGCCATTTTACTTTCGGTTTAGAATTAGTGCCAATTCAGGGGCGGCAGTTGCTTGAATGGTGGGTTCAATAGCCTAATATTCTTAATGATAAAAACACAACAACAAAACAGTACAATGACAAACTCACTTAAATAGGCACTTTTACATTTCGCGTTAAAACCAAATCTTCTGCCATAATCTTGTCAGTCAGCTCCTTGCTCTCGTGATAAATGAGATCTGACTCCTGCTGCTGGTCTGTGCTGCGATTCTATTTCGGCTCACGCTGTATTAAGCAGACACGTTCAGTTTCTAATTGTAGTGTCTGTTCTCTAACTGAACTAAATTATTATATTACTATGAAAAAAAATCAAAACGGCGGTGGGGGCGGTGCCGCGGTGGGAAAGTGATGTAACCGGTGTTGCGCCTGAACACCGGTAACACCGGCAACACCGATTATCGCAGCAAGCCTAGTACACACTTGGTTATGTCAAAAACACACCAAGTTCACAAACACATTTGGTTATGTCTGTGAATGTAAACAGCAAGTAAAGAAATCTCATGTGTATATTAGATCTGTGTATTAAAGTGACAGCACGTAATAAACAGTACTTATTGCTATATATGCTGTTAATATGAATCATCGGGGTCTATGCTAATAGGGCGGAGACTGTCAATCTGCAAACAGCTTGTTCTAAAACACTCCTTATGATTTATGGGGTTTAAAAAAAGAGGAGTGGGTGGATTTTTACCATTATAGGGTGGTTGTGTACACACACTGCCGACATATTTATGTTTAAACACCATGTAAAAGTGAATTTTGAATAACAGGTCCCCTTTAAGCCTTGTGAAAAAGAAGCGTGCTTAACTGTATTGAAGGTGCACTTGTAGTGTACTTAAAATCTTAAAAGTATATAAAAAACTGTACTTGCAGATAATATAATATTAATTAAGTAAATGGCCACTAAAATGTACTTAAAGAGAATAAACTTTTTTTGATTATGCGAACGTTAAAGGAATAGTTCACTTTAAAATAAGAATTACCCAATGATTTACTCACCCTCAAGCCATCCTAGGTGTATATGACTTTCTTCTTTCTGATGAACACAATCAGAGTTATATTAATAAATATCCTGGCTCTTCCGAGCTTTATAATGGCAGTGAACGGTGTCCATTGAGTTTGAAGCAGAAAGTGTAGCGCCTCTCGCAGTTCAAAGCGCTATGTTCTAGTGATACGTCACACCAGTTACGCTTTTTCTGTAAGTTGAATATGGAAGGCGGTCTGCCGGAAGCTAGATATTTTACTTTATAAAGTTTTAAATATGGATATTTTTCTTACAAAACCCCATCGATTCTCTTCAGAAGGCCTTTATTAACCCCCTGGAGCCATTTGGAGTGGAGTACTTTTATGATGGATGTGCTTTTCTGAGCTTTAAACTTGTGAGCCCCGTTCACTGCCATTACAAAGGTTGGAAACATCAGGATATTTATTAATAAAACTCTGATTGTATTCGTCTGAAAGAAGAAAGTCATATATACCTATAGGCTTGAGGGTGAGTAAATCATGGGGTAATTTTCGTTTTTAAAGTGAACTACTCCTTTAAGAGAACATTCAATTTTATTATGAAGACATTATGGGATCATAATTTTTGAATTTTCTCTGAGCAAGTAGCAACATTTGAAAAATTTTAGTCGAACATCCAACTAAATGTTTCCGAAAAAAAGTTTTTGTGCTAACATTTTGAGAACATTAGACCTGAACTCTGAATAGAATGTTCTATTAACATGTTTGCTCATAACTTTGAGAGCACCTTGGCAGAATGTTAGCCAAAGTTCTGAGAACGTTCCCTGTTAGTTGAGGAAACAGTTCCTTTGCTATGATGAGCAACAGTCATTATTCAGAAATATTTGACCGACCAATGAATCAAGTATTCCAGAGAACTGCCTAATGCACAACTGCGTGCAAATAAAATTCTTTCTTCTACAACATTGATAATGAAAAGATTTATTTTTTTAGTAATCATTGAATAACATAGAATTACATACATAACATCAAGGGATTACATATAAATACTTAAAATAAATATCTACAATACAACAGATAAATGCACGCGCGTAAACACAAACACACGCGCGCACACAGACCTTAGAACAAATTTATATTAAATATATAAAATAGTTTCCTGATCTTTGGCAGAGTGCACATGACGTCACAGAGGGCTGACAGTCTCTAAAGTCAGCAGCCAGACTATGGCCTCATATAACTGTTGGTATCACTGTTACCATATGTTTAATTCACTCTCGTGTAACCCATGGCAACTGAAACTTTCACTGACCATAATATCTTATATGAATTTCCACATATCCACCACAGTAACTCGCTACATGTAACATCTTAGTTGTTCGTTTTAAATCTCGCGCGTACTAAAGTGTGTACTAAGAGCTAGTGCATTCCTCCTTAGCATCATGAAAAATGACAACAAACACATCGTGAAGAAAATAAACTTTTATCACACCTTTACCTGCCGCAATGTCCAGCGCGTGCACTCTCCAGATGTTATGATTGACATCTCGCGTGGTAAAAGAAGTCGCAACATATTAAAACTCAGTAAAAGTCCGCTTCTTCATTTCAAACCGACCAAGGCAGCTGTCAAAATTAGACTATCTGCGCCAGTTTTAATGCTCTTAGTGAAGTCCGCAACTTTAGACACAACATATCGCGCATTCATTTCATTATTGACTCCCGTTAGACCGTCACGGCCACGGAGGAGGGGAAGTCGCGCATGCGAGCAATCACTGCTCCTCAGAGGAGGAGTTCAGTCGAGCCGTTACTCTGGAAGCGGAGCAGACCACCGCACACTGGCCTATCAGTACCGAGCGCGTGCTGAGCACAACACCGCTGAGTGACGCTGCGCTCCGTTAACCCTTACCGAGAGAGAGAGAGAGAGAGAGAGAGAGAGAGAGAGAGAGAGAGAGAGAGAGAGAGAGAGAGAGAGAGAGAGAGAGAGAGAGACCTGACATTAAAGTGTCAGCTTGATGCTTTATGAGTTTAAACAACTTTATGAGAGCTGAATATAAACTAGACGAAAACTTTAAAGCATGTTTCAAAAGTCAAAGTAAAGATGTTATATGATCTTTAGCTTTGTTCCTATTTTTCAAAAATGGGTTATTGCTTGAATCAAATGATTGCCCCAGAAACCACATTTTACTTATTTATTTATTTGTTTGTCTGAACCAGTTTGAAACATTTTAGAAATTATTATGTAATGAAAACAGGCAGTGGAGTCCAACAGTTTGAGTATCATATTACTTATTCTGCTCCCTACACTCTAAAAAATACAAATATGGACAAACCCAACTGTTGGGTTAAAATTTTAATCTAAAATTTAACTCAACGGTTGGGTTTGATTTGGGTTGAAACAACGTAGCATTTTTTAGAGTGTAGTTCCTCATGTTCCCTATGACAACTTTCTGATCTAGGTCTCCTACCTTAATGCATCCTGTAATAACAAAGCTTATATATACACACTATATTGACAAAAGTATTGGGACACCCCTCCAAATCACTGAATTCAGGTGTTCCAATCACTTCCATGGCCACAGGTGTATTAAATCAAGCACCTAGGCATGCAGACGCTTCTACAAACATTTGTGAAAGAATGGGTTGCTCTCACGAGCTCAGTGAATTCAAGCGTGGTACCGTGATAGGTTGCCACCTGTGCAATAAGTCCATTCGTGAAATTTCCTCACTACTAAATATTCCACGGTCAACTGTTAGTGGTATTATAACAAAGTGGAAGCAATTGGGAACAACAGCAACTCAGCCACGAAGTGGTAGGCCACATAAAATCACAGAGCGGGGTCAGCGCATGCTGAGGAGCACAGTGCGCAGAAGTCGCAAACTTTCCGCAGAGTCAATAGCTACAGACCTCCAAACTTTGTGTGGCCTTCAGATTAGCTCAAGAACAGTGCGTAGAGAGCTTCATGGAATGGGTTTCCATGGCCGAGCAGCTGCATCCAAGCCTTACATCACCAAGTGCAACGCAAAGCGTCGGATGCAGTGGTGTAAAGCACGCCGCCACTGGACTCTAGAGCAGTGGAGACGTGTTCTCTGAAGTGAGCAATCACGCTTCTCTGTCTGGCAATCCGATGGACGAGTCTGGGTTTGGCGGTTGCCAGGAGAACAATGCTTGCCTGACTACATTGTGCCAAGTGTAAAGTTTGGTGGAGGGGGGGTTATGGTGTGGGCTTGTTTTTCAGGGGTTGGGCTTGGCCCCTTAGTTCCAGTGAAAGGAACTCTTAATGCTTCAGCATACCAAGACATTTTGGACAATTTCATGCTCCCAACTTTCTGGGTAACAGTTTGGGGATGGCCCCTTCCTGCTCCAACATGACTGCACACCAGTGCACAAAGCAAGGTCCATAAAGACATGGATGAGCGAGTTTGGTGTGGAGCAGCTTGAATGGCCTGCACAGAGTCCTGACCTCAACCCGATAGAACACCTTTGGGATGAATTAGAGCGGAGACTGTGAGCCAGGCCTTCTCGTCCAACATCAGTGCCTGACCTCACAAATGTGCTTCTAGAAGAATGGTCAAAAATTCCTATAAACACACTCCTAAACCTTGTGGAAAGCCTTCCCAGAAGAGTTGAAGCTGTTATAGCTGCAGAGGTTGGGTCAACTCCATATTAAACCCTACGGATTAAGAATGGGATGTCATTAAAGTTAATGTGCATGTAAAGGCAGGCTTCTCAAAACTTTTGGCAATATAGTGTATGCCATCATTACTGAACATTAACATCAACATTATTGTAAATTTATTCAAATCTTGTAACTGTAATTGTCTTAATTTCAATAAAAATGTAACCTAAATTGTGACTGCTCTCTCTCTCTCTCTCTCTCTCTCTCGACCTGTAGGTCAAAGAACAATGTGAGCAAGATTTAATAACCGTTGTCTCAGCAATGATAGTGCACTGTGTAGTGCACTGCCCCACAGTAAATGGCCATGTAGCAGTGAAACCACAATGGGTCAGTGTGTTTTTGAGATTTGATGCCTGAAGTACAGAAGCTCACAACAGCTCAGGACAGTAGAGAGAGTCTCCTCTTTGTCAGGGCACCATGACCTGATACATGACAGGACAAGACAGAAGAAGAAGTGTCGGAGACAGGAGACACTTTACAGTTGGTTTCATGACTGTAAGTCATTCTCTTCAAATGCTATTGAAGTTAGAAACGTGTATACTAATGTCGTATGTAACTTTAGAGACGATCCCTAAATTCAAGAATATCGAACGTCCAACGTCAAGCCAATTTATGCCAGTCACATCAGATGCGCTATGTTTCTGCTGTTATCTTTGGTTGAAACAACTGACACATTCCAGTTTGCAGGTTTAAGGGTATAGGTTTAGGGCTAGTACCTAGTTATTACCCAGTTATTGCATTAACTATAATAAGTACATAGTATGTACATGCAGAACAAGACTGTAAAATAAAGTGCTACTGCTTTAATATTTGTTGTAGCTTCATAAGCCTGGAACCATTTGAAACAAATTTACTGTGGTGAATTCTAGGCATGAATTTATGCAAATAATCAGCTATGTGTTAGGTCTTTTGTTTCATAGCTTAACAATCGCTGTACTTAATCATTGTAATTAGCTTCACATTTTTCACCAAAAAAAAAAAAACATTTTGCTGCTTAGCAACAAGCATATAATTACCAGTACACATGCTTTTATAGATTTTTTTTATGAAAAAGGCAAAAAAGGCCAAGATTTAATTTCTTATTTGCTATTGCACATTCATGATCATGCCATATTGATTTCTGTCCTAATTAAAAATTAAAATATGGTCATTATGCAAGGGAAATACAGAGGAGAGTGACAGTTTAAAATGTCTCTGCCTAAGTGCACTTTTTTGGTTACCCAAACGTTAATTTTAACTTCACAAATAATTTGTTAAGGACATGCATTAATGCATTCACACAGTGCGGATTATACACAGATGAGCCAAAGCATTATGACCACCTGCCTAATATGTTGTTGGTCCCCCACATGCTGCCAAAACAGCGTCAACCCACCGAGGCATGGGCTCTACAAGACCTCTGAAGGTGTCCTGTGGTCTCTACAAGTCCTGTAGGATGCGAGGTGGAGCCACCGTGGATCGAACTTGTTAGTCCAGCACGTCCTACTGATGCTCAATTGTATTGAGAGCTGGGGAATTTGGCGGCCAGGGCAACACCTTGAACTCTTCATCATATTCAGCAAACCATTCCTGAACGTGTGCAGTGTGGCAGGGTGCATTATCCTGCTGAAAGAGGTCACTTCCACCAGGGAACACCATTGTCATGAAGGGCTGTACCTGGACTGCAAGCATGTTTAGGTAGGTGGCATGTGTCAGATTGACATGCACATGAATGGCCGGTCCCAGGTTTCCCAGCAGAACACTTCCCAGAGCATCACACTTCCTCCACCGTCTTGTCATCGTCCACAGTGCATGGCACCATCACTTCCCCAGGTAAACGGTGTACACGTACACAGCTGTCCACTTTATGCAAAAGAAAATGAGACTCGCTGCAGTAGGTGACCTTCTTCCACTGCTCCAAGGTCCAGTTCAGACGATCACATGCCCATTGTAGGCGCTTTCAATGGAGCACAGGGTCATCATAGACACTCTGATTGATCTGCAGCTACACACCCATATACGCCGCAGAGTGCAATGCACTGTGTGTAGTGACACATTCCTCCCATAACCATCATTACAATTTTGTGTGACTTGTGCCACAGTAGACCTTCTGTTGGCTCGGACCAGACGGGATAGCCTTCATTGCCCTCATGCATCGATGAGCCTTAGGCGCCCAACACCCTGTCGCCGGTTTGTGGTTTGTCCCTCTTCGGACACTGTCTGTAAATTCTCAGTGTTGACCAGGAGCAACACACAAGCCTTGCTGTTTCTGAGATACTCTGACCCAGTCACCATGCCATAACAATTTGCCCCTTGTCAAAGTCGCTCAGATCATTATTCCTGCATCCAACACGTTGATTACGAAAATTGATTGCTTGTTTACCATCTAATCAACCCAGACATTAATATGTCAACGATATTTGCTTCACCTGTGACTGGCCATAATGTTTTGGCTCATCAGTGTATATTTACAACTCATTATAAGATTATTTGATAACACTTTAGTTTAGGCTCCAGTTCTCACTATTAACTAGTTGCTTATTATCATGCATATTACTAGTATATTGGCTGCTTATTAGTACTTATAAAACACATATTAATGCCTTATTCTGCATGACCATATTCTACATCCCTTAATCCTAACCAATACCTAAATGCAACAACTACCTTACTAACTATTAATAAGCAGTAATTAGGAGTTTATTGAGGCAAAAGTCATAGTTAGTTAATAGTGAAAATTGGACCCTAATCTATAGTGTGACCGATTATTTGTATGCTTTTATATTCCTTGCTGTAGGTAAATATTATCACGTCATACAGTTGCATAAAATAAACAATAGCAAATGCAAAAATTTTAACCTTAAAATAACAGAGTCTGTACTGTGCTATATGTGTGTCCTTAACACATTGTTCATCATTGATCTTCAGCCACCTCCTGGTCTCCTCGTGCCGCTGTATTGATCGCATTGACTGGTGTTTCAAAGGCTTTCTATTTAAAGCTTTCACAGTCACCACAGCCAAAGTTTCAAAGTACATTAATCGACAGACATTATTCCCTGAAGAAAAGCCACAGCTGTGACAATACCACAGCAAATTAAAGTTGAAGGTCACAGTACTGTTGATATCTCTTGAAATGTCATGAACATCTTAAAATACATTCAAGAGGATGTTTTCAGTAAATATACTTGTGCAATAATGTTTACTAATAGAATAACGCAACAGATCGGCATAAAACCTCCAGCACACTCTTAGAAAAAAGGTTAAATGGAGTTCCATATGGAACTGGGTGCTTGACTCTTGAATTTTAAAGAACCCTTTATGCCAAAAAGATTCTAAGGAGAAATATCTTAAAGGGATAGCTCACCCAAAAAATAAACAAAATTCTGTCTTTAATTAGTCACCCTCATGTTGTTCCAAGCCTGTAAGACTTTCGTTCATCTTCAGAAAACAAATTAAGATCTTTTTGATGAAATCTGAGAGCTTTCTGTCCCTTCATTGACAGCTACACAACACTAATCCATATGAATCCAGTGGTTTAGTTCAAATTTTCTGAAGAGACTGGATCGCATTACAGTGGGGAGAACAAGTATTTGATACACTGCCGATTTTGCAGGTTTTCCTACTTACAAAGCATGTAGAGGTCTGTAATTTTTATCATAGGTACACTTCAACTGTGAGAGACGGAATCTAAAACAAAAATCCAGAAAATCACATTGTATGATTTTTAAATAATTAATTTGCATTTTATTGCATGACATAAGTATTTGATCACCTACCAACCAGTAAGAATTCCGGCTCTCACAGACCTGTTAGTTTTTCTTTAAGAAGCCCTCCTGTTCTCCACTCATTACCTGTATTAACTACACCTGTTTGAACTCGTTACCTGTATAAAAGACACATGTCCACACACTCAATCAAACAGACTCCAACCTCTCCACATTGGCCAAGACCAGAGAGCTGTGTAAGGACATCAGGGATAAAATTGTAGACCTGCACAAGGTTGGGATGGGCTACAGGACAATAGGCAAGCAGCTTGGTGAGAAGGCAACAACTGTTGGCGCAATTATTAGAAAATGGAAGAAGTTCAAGATGACGGTCAATCTCCCTCGGTGTGGGGCACCATGCAAGATCTCACCTCGTGGGGCATCAATGATCATGAGGAAGGTGAGGGATCAGCCCAGAACTACACGGCAGGACCTGGTCAATGACCTGAAGAGAGCTGGGACCACAGTCTCAAAGAAAACCATTAATAACACACTACGCCGTCATGGATTAAAATCCTGCAGCGCACGCAAGGTCCCCCTGCTCAAGCCAGCGCATGTCCAGGCCCGTCTGAAGTTTGCCAATGACCATCTGGATGATCCAGAGGAGGAATGGGAGAAGGTCATGTGGTCTGATGAGACAAAAATAGAGCTTTATGGTCTAAACTCCACTCGCCGTGTTTGGAGGAAGAAGAAGGATGTGTACAACCCCAAGAACACCATCCCAACCGTGAAGCATGGAGGTGGAAACATCATTCTTTGGGGATGCTTTTCTGCAATGGGGACAGGACGACTGCACCGTATTGAGGGGAGGATGGATAGGGCCATGTATCACGAGATCTTGGCCAACAACCTCCTTCCCTCAGTAAGAGCATTGAAGATGGGTCGTGGCTGGGTCTTCCAGCATGACAACAACCCAAAACACACAGCCAAGGCAACTAAGGAGTGGCTCCGTAAGAAGCATCTCAAGGTCCTGGAGTGGCCTAGCCAGTCTCCAGACCTGAACCCAATAGAAAATCTTTGGAGGGAGCTGAAAGTCCGTATTGCCCAGCGACAGCCCTGAAACCTGAAGGATCTGGAGAAGGTCTGTATAGAGGAGTGGGCCAAAATCCCTGCTGCAGTGTGTGCAAACCTGGTCAAGAACTACAGGAAACGTATGATCTCTGTAATTGCAAACAAAGGTTTCTGTACCAAATATTAAGTTCTGCTTTTCTGATGTATCAAATACTTATGTCATGCAATAAAATGCAAATTAATTACTCAAAAATCATACAATGTGATTTTCTGGATTTTTGTTTTAGATTTCGTCACTCGCAGTTGAAGAGTAACTATGATAAAAATTACAGACTTCTACATGCTTTGTAAGTGGGCAAACCTGCAAAATCGGCAGTGTATCAAATACTTGTTCTCCCCACTGTACATGATGAACAAATTTAATTTAGGCTTTTATTCACCATATAAACATTCATCAACGCACACATCAGCTGTGGTAAACGGAAGCTCAAGCATGTTCACTTGACGTGCGAGAACCAATGAGGTTCATTTTCGTGTTACGCAGCACGTTTGAGCTTCAGCAAGAACCAATGAGGCTCATTCTTGTGTTACGCATCACGTTTGAGCTTCAGCAAGAACCAATGAGGTTCATTCTTGTGTTACGCATCACGTTTGAGCTTCAGCAAGAACCAATGCGGTTCATTCTCGTGTTTCGCATCACGTTTGAGCTTCAGCAAGAACCAATGAGGTTCATTCTCGTGTGTTACGCAGCACGTTTGAGCTTCTGCAAGAACCAATGAGGTTCATTCTACGCAGCACGTTTGAGCTTCAGCAAGAACCAGTGAGGTTCATTCTCGTGTTACGCATCACGTTTGAGCTTCAGCAAGAACCAGTGAGGTTAATTCTCGTGTTACGCATCACGTTTGAGCTTCAGCAAGAACCAATGAGGTTCATTCTCGTGTTACGCATCACGTTTGAGCTTCAGAAAGAACCAATGAGGTTCATTCTCGTGTGTTACGCAGCACGTTTGAGCTTCAGCAAGAACCAATGAGGTTCATTCTCGTGTTACGCATCACGTTTGAGCTTCAGCAAGAACCAATGAGGTTCATTCTCGTGTTACGCATCACGTTTGAGCTTCAGCAAGAACCAATGCGGTTCATTCTCGTGTTACGCATCACGTTTGAGCTTCAGCAAGAACCAATGAGGTTCATTCTCGTGTGTTACACAGCACGTTTGAGCTTCTGCAAGAACCAATGAGGTTCATTCTACGCAGCACGTTTGAGCTTCAGCAAGAACCAATGAGGTTCATTCTCGTGTTACGCATCACGTTTGAGCTTCAGCAAGAACCAATGAGGTTCATTCTCGTGTGTTACGCAGCACATTTGAGCTTCAGCAAGAACCAATGAGGTTCATTCTCGTGTTACACATCACGTTTGAGCTTCAGCAAGAACCAATGAGGTTCATTTTCGTGTTACGCAGCACGTTTGAGCTTCAGCAAGAACCAATGAGGTTCATTCTCGTGTTACGCAGCACGTTTGAGCTTCAGCAAGAACCAATGAGGTTCATTCTCGTGTTACGCATCACGTTTGAGCTTCAGCAAGAACCAATGAGGTTCATTCTCGTGTTACGCATCACGTTTGAGCTTCAGCAAGAACCAATGAGGTTCATTCTCGTGTTACGCATCACGTTTGAGCTTCAGCAAGAACCAATGAGGTTCATTCTCGTGTGTTACGCAGCACATTTGAGCTTCAGCAAGAACCAATGAGGTTCATTCTCGTGTTACACATCACGTTTGAGCTTCAGCAAGAACCAATGAGGTTCATTTTCGTGTTACGCAGCACGTTTGAGCTTCAGCAAGAACCAATGAGGTTCATTCTCGTGTTACGCAGCACGTTTGAGCTTCAGCAAGAACCAATGAGGTTCATTCTCGTGTGTTACGCAGCACATTTGAGCTTCAGCAAGAACCAATGAGGTTCATTCTCGTGTTACACATCACGTTTGAGCTTCAGCAAGAACCAATGAGGTTCATTTTCGTGTTACGCAGCACGTTTGAGCTTCAGCAAGAACCAATGAGGTTCATTCTCGTGTTACGCAGCACGTTTGAGCTTCAGCAAGAACCAATGAGGTTCATTCTCGTGTTACGCATCACGTTTGAGCTTCAGCAAGAACCAATGAGGTTCATTCTCGTGTTACGCATCACGTTTGAGCTTCAGCAAGAACCAATGAGGTTCATTCTCGTGTTACGCATCACGTTTGAGCTTCAGCAAGAACCAATGAGGTTCATTCTCGTGTGTTACGCAGCACATTTGAGCTTCAGCAAGAACCAATGAGGTTCATTCTCGTGTGTTACGCAGCACGTTTGAGCTTCTGCAAGAACCAATGAGGTTCATTCTCGTGTGTTACGCAGCACGTTTGAGCTTCAGCAAGAACCAATGAGGTTCATTCTCATGTGTTACACAGCACGTTTGAGCTTTTGCAAGAACCAATGAGGTTCATTCTCGTGTGTTACGCAGCACGTTTGAGCTTCTGCAAGAACCTGTTAGGTTCATCCTCACGTTACGCAGCAATACCTTCATTTGTGTTCTGAAATTCTGAAGATGAAATCTTACGGGTTTGGAATGACTTGAGGGTGAATGACTAATGACAGAATTTTAATTTTTTGGTGAACTATCCCTTTAAATGATTGCATGTTACGTTCATGCTTAATGGGTTGTTTCAATTTTATTATTTTAAGTGTTTATGTGCTGCTTAATTCATTATTTGAGGGATGTTGTGTCACATGTCTGTCTTGTCTGGCACATGTGGTGTGTTGGGTAATTCCTGTGTCATGTGCGTTCCTGTCTTCTGTCTTGACCTCACCCCTCTTGTTATCGGACTATTGGTTGATTTGCCCCACCTGTTCTTCCCCATTACCTGCCTTGTTTGTCACCCTTTATATTCTCATTGTGTCTTCAGTCCTGTGCTGGTTCGTTCTGTCAGGATGTGGTACATGAAAAGGGAGCGAGGACTCAAATGCAAATTAAGATGGGATTTATTAAGTGCAAAAATAAAACAAACACAAACAAAACATCCACGAGGGGAAAATCAAACTTGAAATACTTAAACACAAGGAACCGGAACAGGTAGCAAGACAGGGAACAGACAACATCAGATATAAGACAAGGATCCAGCACAGGACTGCAGACACGAGGGGATTATAAAGGGTGACAAATCAGGCAGGAAATGAGGGAGAACAGGTGGGGCAAATTAACCAATGATCAGATAACAAGAAGGGTGGGGTGACAGAAGACAGGAGCACACATGACACAGAAATAACCAAAACACCACATGTGCTAAACAAGACAAGACAGACATGTGACATGTTGATTAAACCCTTTTATGTTCATTAAAGTGTTGATGGAAAGAAAAAGTCTGACTCTGTGAACTTTTTGATTTTATTGTATGTATTTTGTGGTTTATTTAGGCTATCCTGGGTTTATTTTTATAGGCCTACATTTTAAAACAAGTTATTTAATTATTGATTTAGATTGTTTTTGGGGCCCACCACTGTTACAATTTAAATCAAAATATCAAGATGCTTATGAATTCTGTTTAGAGATCATTTCTCATTTATCCATTCATTTGCAAAATTTTTCTTGGTTCCTCCTAAATGTATTGATATACTGTATCTGTGATTATTAGGCAAGAATCTGTTTCTCTTGCCAAAAAGCTATTTTGGTGAGAGAAACGGATAAAACCTCAATTGCATTTCCTGTACATATACAGATGAGCTGATTAAACTGGACTGAATACAAGAGAACATGATTAAATTAAATAGTAATTATAAACAGATCAATGAGCCATCAAAACAGTCAAAGACTAATCATAAATCAAAATGATTCAGTGGATTGGGTGCTCTTATTAATTGACTGTCAGGATTTTAATAGCAACATCAATTTTAAACGCAAAGTAACAAATCTCATGATTAATCCCAAATTAGACATTGTTCATTCAAACAGATTTTTAAAAATGAATCAATTTCTTTTTGCAGCTGACAGCATGATCTATGACTGTGATGAAAGTACGGCAAAAGATGTTGAGCTGCTACAGCAACCAAATTCTCTCCAATAATCCACAACAAAACAAAGTCAGCTTTTGATTCACTGAATTAACAGGGTGAGAATTAACCTTAAAGTTACCATGAAATCAAAATGGACGATTCTTTTTATGGAATATTGCAGTGTTTATTATGAAAGATTCATTACATCATTTTATTTTAAATTCATATGCCTTGTAATCTTAAATCAAAATAAATTGCCCTCCCAATTGTAGCGACATCTCTTCTCTGATGATGAGGGTGGGGTAACCTGTCACTCACATGAGATCCACCGATGGCAAACCACAACCATCCAATTAATTCTCCACATACAAAATCAAGCCCCGCCCTACATTTGTTCTTGTTTGAGAAGCGTTTCACTCACATATCACAATAGGGAAGAATAGACTATCACAACTGCCATTTCATGCTGACTTTAAAGGTGGGGTCTAATGCTATTTCATGCATTCTGACTTTTTTACACTGTTAAAGAGTTTGATTCTCATGCTTAATATGTGTTTGTTTTTCCGGAGCAGCAACGGAGTTCTGCAAGTGTGTTTGTTTGTTCCTGGTCATGAGTCGAAACCGCAGGCGGTGAGTGAAACTGCATCAAACGTGTGTGTTTTGTTGGCAATCGGCACGTAAGTGCATATAATGTCAACAACACGAACGTATAGTGAATCGAAAGTTATCCAGGGATAATGCCATGATGTATTTCGTGTGTGTGTGTGTGTGTGTGTGTGTGTGTGCTTGTGACTCTTTAGCTCCGCCCACTGCACGCCTCCATGAGTTCGGCTGTTTTCAGAAAGAATCGGTACAGCGTATCTGTCTTTTATAAATATGATAAAACTAAAGACTCTTCGGAGATATGAAGGATGCAATGCTACTCTATAGCTACTCAAGATTAACATGAGATTGGCAGAAACTGTGTTTGTTATGTACCCAAACTTTGTGTTTTGTGTTATGAACAAAACTTTACAAAAGCACTAAAAACACAATTCCATGTTAAATAACAAAATATTATTCTAAGTAACCAGTCATGACTAATTCTAATAGCGATAATGAGTATGGGTGATTATTCTCCCATAAGTCTGAACATCAGTGATCGAACTCAGCATGATCAACAGCCAACAGTGCTATACATTCACAAACATTCTGTTTCTATTTTTCTAAATTAGATTTGTTAGTTCATTAAAAAAAAAAAATAGATGGATAGATAGTGGAGATACAAATGGATATTGATCGAGTGCCTCAAATGAGCAGTGAGCTGTCATGCCGAGTGTTTTCACACGTGGATTAGACTGAGGTGAGAGCTGTCATTTACCCAAATAAAGACTGTGAAACTGCTAGCTCACATAGTGAAGGGAAAATTGCTAGTTAATTAAATTCTGCACAGCTGTCGCACAGCTTCAGAAAACTTGAACTATATCGCAAATGGACTACTTTAATTGTGCCACTTTTTTAATTAAAAACAAATTTGTATATTACATAAAATATGATGAACTTGTATGCTGTTTTGTGCTCGACAGAAGAAGAAACAAGCTAATTAACAGCACCAGAGTACTATTTAACATTAAGGCAGACAAATAATAGAATAGACATGTAAGATGTGTCAATATATTGTTTATCTTCTTATCACTTTGTATGTGATAATTATTAAGTATGGATCTATATACATACATATAATACTTTTATTCAGCGTCATTCTATAATTAGGGGTGCATTTGGAAGTTGACAATGTGAAGAAATCAAGTTTTCTCTTTTCCCAAAACACAAACAGGGCCGGGTTTCCCAATAACGATGTATCTTAGCTCTTAAGAGCGTATTCTACGAGCGAAGTTACGAACGCTCGCCGCAATTCCATGTGCGTTTCCCAAAAATGTACTTAACATGAACGCGCGAGAACGCGCTCTAAGTGCTACTTAAGATTCGCTGTCCATTTGCGAAGTGCTGAAATATAACCTTATATGGAATCGTGTCCTCTGAACATTTCACCTAATAATCGTCATCTGATGTGGATTAGTAATCAAGACACGTCTATATAAAGCAACTACCTACAGGCTGAGGCACTGACAAAATGGCTGAACAAAAAAAAAAACAAGAAAAGATACCTTTCAAAAAGATGAAGTAAATGTCCTTCTAGAGGAGGTGGAGCGGAATAAAGATGTTATATTCACCAGATTTAAAGGACATCATACAAATAAGGAGAAACAAAACATCTGGGAGGACATTGCTACCAAATTAACAGCAACCAGGGGGGTTTAAAGATCGGGTAAGGAGGTCCGCAAGAAGTGGCAGGATTTTGCAAGTCTGGCAAAAAGGAAGAGGGCACTGCAGAGGACTGCAATTAAAAAAACAGGTGGTGGGACCAATGAGTCCCCCCTTCTCACAGCAGAGGAAGAGAAGGCCTTGTCAATACTTGGCACAAGTGCTTCAGATGGCATTAGTGGTGGTATTGACATCCATGGAGCAGTAGGGTTAACTCAACCTGAGCCTGAGCCAGGTCCTTCATGTTCAGAGGAGCTATTTTCACCTGCCATCTCCCAGCACCTACCATCTCCTACTCCTCCAAACAACCCTCCCAGGCCTCAGCCTCCATCTTCAGTTGTCCAGACTGCAGCCACAACACCTCAGCAGTTTGATAATTTGTGTACTTGTAGTCAGGACTTAGTTCAGCTGAAGAGGGAGAAACTAGATGTCTTGAAAGACATTAGGCAATCCCTTAAAGAAGCCAACGAGAGGGATACCAATTTTCAACAGCAGGTCATTGAGCTCAAGAAGGCCAAGCTGGCCTTAGAAGAGAGGAGACTTGCACTAGAGGAGATGAAGTTTGCAAGGCCCTCCATTTCTGTGCCAATTATCTTGCCAGAAGAGTCAGGTAATATGATTATTGTTACATGGGGATTCATTAAGTTTCTGTCATTTCTTGTGTAATGTGAAATGTTTTCTATATGTAGTTATGACTCATCCCACTGTACAATGTCTTTTGCAGGTCCTGGGGAACTGAATTACCCAAATGAATAAAACTATGTTATTGCATTGTTTTTGATGTCCATGTCTTTGTTGAACCACACAAGGCCTAAGGCCCAATGAAATACCATAGGAAATCTTATGAGTTCTTCCAAGTGTTTCTGAAGTGAATGGTTAATAATTATTTCATAAGCATGTTTCAATATTACTAATACATAAAGTCTATATATTAAGGGTGAAAGTAGCACAAATATATGTACTTCATCTAGCCAATACATTTCTACAGGTACGGACAAAAAAAAGTTTATTGCAGACATGTTTCACCAGCACTGTTCTATGTATACATATTAAGAAGCACAAATTCTGGTCATTCCAAACAGAGGATAGATTAAAGGAATATGTAATCTATACAATTTCTAAGCATGCCACACCTTCACTTCCTTCAGGGCAGGGCCTAATGTGATTACTGAAATTGGTGACAAGCAGTGGGATATGTGAACATTATCACAGTCTGATAACCTTCACATGGTTCCTTCAAATAAGTTAGTATAGTATATAGAGTTTACACCTCAGTAGACTTGCAAAGGAAATCATGGCTGCACTACAGCGTGTTCTTCAGTTAAGGGTCAGAGAAAGACAAAGACAGAGACGACCACGAAGTAGATTGGTGACATTAAATGCCTTCATTAGACAGCATCAAAACCCCTTGGATATCCTTGATGACATGGCTATAATTGGGAGATACCGTCTGCCAAGGGGACAAATAGCCCAACTGCTGAATAGCATCGGACCTCAGCTGATGCGTGCCACCAGCAGAAATTTTGCCTTGTCCCCCGAATCCACTGGGCTTGGATTAAGTAAAGCATCAGTGTCAAGAGCTGTTCAAGCGGTCACCAATGCATTACTTCCACTTGCTGTGGAACACATTAAATTTCCAGCATTAAGACAGGACATCACAGAAATACAACAGTATTTTGTAACACATCATCACATCCCACAGTTCATTGGAGTGATCGATGGTACCTTGATCCCGATCCTTACACCATCTGTGGATGGCCATGTACAGTGGGGAGAACAAGTATTTGATACACTGCCGATTTTGCAGGTTTGCCCACTTACAAAGCATGTAGAAGTCTGTAATTTTTTATCATAGGTACTCTTCAACTGAAAGAATCCAGAAATCCAGAAAAATGCAGAAAATCACATTGTATGATTTTTAAGTAATTAATTTGCATTTTATTGCATGACATAAGTATTTGATACATCAGAAAAGCAAAACTTAATATTTGGTACAGAAACCTTTGTTTGCAATTACAGAGATCATACGTTTCCTGTAGTTCTTGACCAGGTTTGCACACACTGCAGCAGGGATTTTGGCCCACTCCTCCATACAGACCTTCTCCAGATCCTTCAGGTTTCGGGGCTGTTGCTGGGCAATACGGACTTTCAGCTCCCTCCAAAGATTTTCTATTGGGTTCAGGTCTGGAGACTGGCTAGGCCTTCTTACGGAGCCACTCCTTAGTTGGAAGACCCAGCCACAACCGTCTTCAATGCTCTTACTAAGGGAAGGAGGTTGTTGGCCAAGATCTCGCGATACATGGCCCCATCCATCCTCCCCTCAATACGGTGCAGTCGTCCTGTCCCCTTTGCAGAAAAACATCCCCAAAGAATGATGTTTCCACCTCCATGCTTCACGGTTGGGATGGTGTTCTTGGGGTTGTACTCATCCTTCTTCTTCCTCCAAACACGGCAAGTGGAGTTTAGACCAAAAAGCTCTATTTTTGTCTCATCAGACCACATGACCTTCTCCCATTCCTCCTCTGGATCATCCAGATGGTCATTGGCAAACTTCAGACGGGTCTGGACATGCGCTGGCTTGAGCAGGGGGACCTTGCGTGCGCTGCAGGATTTTAATCCATGACGGCGTAGTGTGTTACTAATGGTTTTCTTTGAGACTGTGGTCCCAGCTCTCTTCAGGTCATTGACCAGGTCCTGCCGTGTAGTTCTGGGCTGATCCCTCACCTTCCTCATGATCACTGATGCCCCACGAGGTGAGATCTTGCATGGTGCCCCAGACCGAGGGAGATTGACCGTCATCTTGAACTTCTTCCATTTTCTAATAATTGCGCCAATAGTTGTTGCCTTCTCACCAAGCTGCTTGCCTATTGTCCTGTAGCCCATCCCAGCCTTGTGCAGGTCTACAATTTTATCCCTGATGTCCTTACACAGCTCCCTGGTCTTGGCCATTGTGGAGAGGTTGGAGTCTGTTTGATTGAGTGTGTGGACAGGTGTCTTTTATACAGGTAACGAGTTCAAACAGGTGCAGTTAATACAGGTAATGAGTGGAGAACAGGAGGGCTTCTTAAAGAAAAACTAACAGGTCTGTGAGAGCCGGAATTCTTACTGGTTGGTAGGTGATCAAATACTTATGTCATGCAATAAAATGCAAATTAATTATTTAAAAATCATACAATGTGATTTTCTGGATTTTTGTAAGAAAACCTGCAAAATCGGCAGTGTATCAAATACTTGTTCTCCCCACTGTATATACACTCACCTAAAGGATTATTAGGAACACCATACTAATACTGTGTTTGACCCCCTTTCGCCTTCAGAACTGCCTTAATTCTACGTGGCATTGATTCAACAAGGTGCTGAAAGCATTTTTTAGAAATGTTGGCCCATATTGATAGGATAGCATCTTGCAGTTGATGGAGATTTGTGGGATGCACATCCAGGGCACGAAGCTCCCGTTCCACCACATCCCAAAGATGCTCTATTGGGTTGAGATCTGGTGACTGTGGGGGCCATTTTAGTACAGTGAACTCATTGTCATGTTCAAGAAACCAATTTGAAATGAATCGAGCTTTGTGACATGGTGCATTATCCTGCTGGAAGTAGCCATCAGAGGATGGGTACATGGTGGTCATAAAGGGATGGACATGGTCAGAAACAATGCTCAGGTAGGCCGTGGCATTTAAACCATGCCCAATTGGCACTAAGGGGCCTAAAGTGTGCCAAGAAAACATCCCCCACACCATTACACCACCACCACCAGCCTGCACAGTGGTAACAAGGCATGATGGATCCATGTTCTCATTCTGTTTACGCCAAATTCTGACTCTACCATCTGAATGTCTCAACAGAAATCGAGACTCATCAGACCAGGCAACATTTTTCCAGTCTTCAACTGTCCAATTTTGGTGAGCTCGTGCAAATTGTAGCCTCTTTTTCCTATTTGTAGTGGAGATGAGTGGTACCCGGTGGGGTCTTCTGCTGTTGTAGCCCATCCGCCTCAAGGTTGTGCGTGTTGTGGCTTCACAAATGCTTTGCTGCATACCTCGGTTGTAACGAGTGGTTATTTCAGTCAAAGTTGCTCTTCTATCAGCTTGAATCAGTCGGCCCATTCTCCTCTGACCTCTAGCATCAACAAGGCATTTTCGCCCACAGGACTGCCGCATACTGGATGTTTTTCCCTTTTCACACCATTCTTTGTAAACTCTAGAAATGGTTGTGCGTGAAAATCCCAGTAACTGAGCAGATTGTGAAATACTCAGACCGGCCCGTCTGGCACCAACAACCATGCCACGCTCAAAATTGCTTAAATCACCTTTCTTTCCCATTCTGACATTCAGTTTGGAGTTCAGGAGATTGTCTTGACCAGGACCACACCCCTAAATGCATTGAAGCAACTGCCATGTGATTGGTTGATTAGATAATTGCATTAATGAGAAATTGAACAGGTGTTCCTAATAATCCTTTAGGTGAGTGTATATGCTGCAAAGGTTATGCAGCTGTCAACTGCCAGGTGATCTGTGACCATAAGGGTTTGATCACAGACATTGTGGCAAGGTGGCCCGGAAGCACACACGACTCCTTCATGTTCACCAATTCATCTGTGGGTCATCTGTTTTTCCCAGTCTTTGAAGTATATTTCCTACATTACTTATTATATTCATTTTTTTTGCTGTCATTTAATTTAGATGTGTATTTATAATTTTTTTTGTTTGTTACCTGCCCTCATTAAAAAAAAGAAAAGAAAAAAAAAGTGTACAATAAAGTACAATCAAAACCTTATATTATCACAGTGCACTTGAATAAAGTTAAAGGTGTAATCTGCCGGTTGTCCTGTAGGTGACCTCATAACTCTGTCTTCTTACGATACACTTAGAGCTTTACGATTACTCCAGAGCACTCGTAGATCTACGATCATTTTCAAGTGCTACTTAAGTTACGATGCTTTTGGGAAACAGACCTTAATATTAAGATCACTCGTACGATCGTTTTTACGATCAATTTAGGCTTACAATGCTTTTGGGAAACGCAGCCCTGGACCTTACATTAAACCCTTAAAATCAAGTACTTATTCTATTAGCCAAACTCAGGGTTTCCTGGTTTTGGATTTTCCCCCCAAAAAAAGATATATTCGATATATTATATTAGATATATTAGATATATTCCGGTCAACTATGTTACTGACAAAATAAGTATTTGTTCATAGCTTGGAAAAATACCTACAATTTAAATAGTCACCTGACTGATAGATTATGTATCCACTTACCAAAATAAAAAATGATAATTATTAACACTTTATGGAAAAAATATTTAGAGGTATAATACCTCTCTATTTTCACAAAAGTAGTTAAATGGTCCTAACATTTTCTCAAACAAGTCAAATTTGTATATGCTGTTTTGGAAGAAAAATACCTTGATGGACAAAGGACACCTCTGGTAATCTCATAACACTAAACATGTTGTACAGTAGGCAACTGGGTATTTTTGAAAATTAAAAACTCAGCAGTAACACAGTTGACCACACGGAAACATAGTTGACAAAGGTAACACAGTTGACTGGACATGAGAAAAGTTGACTTCCTTTGTTTAGTTTCTGTCCTTGGCTGTGTCTGAAATCGCCCCCTATACCCTTGAATAGGGCCCTATTTAAGGGGACAGCCATTTGTAGTGGTGTCCGAAATTATTGTGGACGTTATTGAGTGCACTCATTCAATCCCACAATGCACCGCAATAACGAGTGTACTGATGTACGATTAGCGGCTAGAATACCCATCATTTTCAAACTGCACTGGTCCAGCGTAATATCATACAGGTATAAATTCCTTTTTAATCGATTATTAAATTGTTTAATTACGGTTTATACATGCTAGTTTCCATGGCAGAGTTTAAGATAAATCTTTTGCCTACTATTGGAGCTGCAAGCAGAAACTATGTTTCATTTTCATTCACTCCTTCAAGTGGACTATATAAGTGGAGTAATGTAGGGAATAGTGAATGAGGGTATAGGGGGCAATTTCGAACACAACACCTGTTTGCCTTGCTGCCTTGTTTGTCTCCATAGCAACCATCTTTTAGTTACCATGCCAACAAGGTCAAGGTGTAAGGTGTAAAGCCGAAAGTTTACTTAGTTTTTTTACTAAGCACAGCATTGCAAAGTATACTTCTTTTGACTCGTATGGGTACACAGGCGTTTGACGCACGCGCAGTTTTGAGCAGTCTCTCGCCACGAGTTACAACCCATGTAAATACTGCAAAAAAATTAAATGCGCATGTACGACCTGCGTGTGCAAAGTACGCGCGGTTACAAAAATCCAGCGGTGCACGCTCAGTACGTGTATACTCTTCTGATGCCGAAATTCGCATCACGCGCACTGTACGCTGACCCTCGCGTACACGTAAAAAGTGAAGTATACTTTGGCCTTCAGGGTAAACAAATCACCTACACCTATCCCTCATCAGCCCCTGGTTAACTTGTGTATAAATACCCCAGTGTTTGCTCATGTTCTAGGTCTAGTCTTGTCTTGTCTTTTGATGGCTGTTATGTGTTTGGTTCTCTCCTGTTCATGGTTTCTGTTGTTTTTGGTTCCTGTTAATTCTATTATTAAAACTCATCTGCATTTGGATCCTCTCACCTTGGTCCCTGAGTTTCACCACGCGTAACAGTTTGCTACTGTCCACTATGTTACCTTTACTGGGTAACACAGTTGACAGGTAACTTAGTTGACATTTTTAGCATTTTGGGCCTATACTCAACATGGAAGCCTAGAACCACTGAGCACATGGTATGTTTAGAAATATATTTTCATAAACCTAACATAAATTTTTGTAAAATTTAGTTGTTAAAATTTGCAGCAATAATACTTATGTTACACTGTGGACAGTCAATTAATCCACTCTTGAAACAGGTTTGCTTTTTTAACTAATATTATGGAAAAGAGAGAGGACCCAACTTTTAGTCTTTCATCCCTGTGCTTCAAGATGAAATGACATCACACTATGCAAATTATGTGAGATTGGGACAATCCATTTCTTTTTGAAGGGGGTTTTCCTAGTGGGTAACTTAGTTGACAATGGTTTTTCGGACACATAAAATAAGGTATATCACAATAAACACTTATTATTTTTAAAAGAGCACAACCTAATGTCTTGATTATCTAATCTAACTGAAGGTAAAACTATGAAATTAATTTATGTTTCAGATCATTTTCATGCTTAAATGCAGATTAGAATGAGCAACTTTACAAAATCGGACAGTTGAATACCAGGGTTCTATGAGATATGAACCTCATTTTTGAACAAAATATATGGGTTTTTCCACATGTAGTAGTGTGCTGGGGAAAATATAATTTTGTACTATGAAAATAAGCACTGGGGCTTTATATTTATGGAAATATATTAAAAATATACATCACGGACATGAGATGTACCCGCAATTATAGAGTGACCCATTAAATTGATCAGTAAAGACATTTATGATGTTGCTGTTCTTTTGAACTTTCTATTCATCAAAGAATCCCAAAAAAGTATAAAAAAAAAAAGGAAGCAAAACTGTTTTCAACATTGATAATAATAACAGATGTTTCTTGAGCAGCAAATCAGCATATTAGAATGATTTCTGAAGGATCATGTGACTCTGAAGACTGGAGTAATGATGCAGAAAATTTAGCTTTGATCACAGGAATAAATTACATCTTAAAATATATTCAAATAGAAACAGTTTAAATTGTAATAATATATTTTGATTAAATACATGCAGCCTTACTGAGCATAAGAGGCTTCTTGGATATAATTAATGGACTAAATTAACGTTATTTTGACAGTTCTATTTTTTAAAAAAACCTGCTAATGTGTATAATGAGATGTTTTCTCACACAGGCCACCAGTGACTGAATGACCTCGTTGTTGCTGAAGCCGGATCACACAGCTTTCACAGGGAGAACAGCGAGCATGGGTTCTGCTGTAACAGTAAAGCTGGGTAATTATAGCATGCGTCTTACACACAGTCATATCGGGAGACGGCAGTGGGGGGTTCTCTGAATAGACTCTTTCACACTCTGCATGCTTGGAGGGTGACAGTGTGGTGAATAAATACACAAAACACGTGAGGGAGGGAAACTGACAAGACAACTCAGTTTCCAAGGAAACAACAAAAGTTCACAGCGCTCCGAGTATCAGATCCCCAGAATCTATAGAGTCTATTTTAGACATGAAAGGTGAGGCAGAATGGTCTGACAATAAAAAACAGAATGGTCTGATAATAGCTTTGTTAAATTATGCTACATAAAACACACCTGCACAAAACAAAAACAGCTGGACTGAATGAAGTGCAAATTCATTCTCTGACAGTAGGTGGCACTTATGGAACAGCAGCAATATAGCATTTTCTCGGTTGCCGCCGTTCACAAAGCAGTCACGCTTATAAACACTACTTTAATAGACATTATATACGGAGGTAGAGGAAAAGAAAATGCCATCAAAACTTTTCTGAAGACAGTCAGTTCCCTTCAGAGATGGCATTCATATAAACCCCCACCCTCAATTATAAGTAAAATATTTATATTTTTCTTCCAATATTTCTCGCATTACAAACAGTAAGCTTGCCTGTGTTGTGCCCAATAGAGCGCAACAGTCAGGTTCCGAAAGTAAATACATTTTATACATATTTCAAAAATTCATTTTCTCCATAGGAAAATTGATTTTGACTGATAACTTATAAACCTTTAAAGGTGCTGTAAGTAAGTAAAATACCATAATATGCTTGCAGATATGTAGGAAACATGCTAAATTTACCTACTTGTTTCTCTGAAAAACAATTGGGTCAGAGAAACTGGGTCAGAGATTGCAGATTCCACCCGACCTAAAAAGCCTAGGCATCCATAAAAAAATCTCTATGAACGAGAGCATAATAAAACGCGGATAAATCAACTCATTAACTTACAGTGCGGCTTTCATTGTCAATTGCGCTCGCTCTCTGCTGCGTGTCCTCAAGCTGGCAACCCGCATGAGCGTCAAGTCTGAGGAGGAGGGGGCGGGGAAACAACGATCTCCAATATTTTGAATTTGGACTGCAGTACCCATTTCAACCTCTAGGTGTCAATCCTACATACAGCGCCTTTAAAGAAAGTCCTACTGTGAGCTACGAGGTTGTTAATCGATGGTATTTGCTTCTGTTGAAGCCGTCAGCCTGCATTATTTCAGCTTATTTTTTAAAATAATCGTGTTTAACAGTGGAATTTCTACATTGAAAAACTACATTACCCATGATGCTGTACGGAAAATTCCACCAATCAGAGAGTCGAAAAAAGCAACATGTGCCAAAAGAGCTCTTTAGCTCCGCCCACTCCCATGAAGCACTGCGAATGACGCAATCGAGTTGATCTCTCTACGCTCTCAAAATACTTAAATGATGGTATATATATATGCATATTTTGCAGATGGAAGTCAATGGGGTCCATCAACTGTTTGGTTACCGACATTCTTCAAAATATCTTCTTGAGGGTGAGTAAATGATGACAGAATTTTCATTTTTGGGTGAACTATCCCTTTAAGTATATTCTTTTAAAGTATATAATTTCCATAGTAAGTAAAAGGTGTACTTATTTTCCATACCGGTTTGGAGCTACATGAGGATAAGTAAATGATGACAGAATTTTCATATTTGGGTAAACTTTCTATTTAATGATTCAGTTGAGGATTCAACAGAATTTTGCAATAAATTTACAACTACAATTCCATGAATCACTGCAAACAGCATAATCGAATTAAAACGTATGGAGAAATATTAAACTAATAATTTGCAAATGGTGATTATGTATATAAAATTACACGTCACTGCAGTAATTTTATATATATATATTCAACATTTGTAAATGAGTAGTTTTATTTTTCTCCATCGTTTTTAATTTGATTATGCTGTTTGCAATAATTCATGGTATTGTAGTTCTTTCCCTCACTAAGGCTGTTAACTCTTGTACCTTTGTCATTTTGTCTGATTTTCAAAAACTTCATTGCTTCAAATCAAAGTTTATAATGTTGTAATTCATCTCATAGTTGATTGGCTTATAACTCTTTTTAAAAAATCTCTATGGGAAAAATGAATGGAAAAAATACTTCTGAAACCAGCACAGCTGAAAAGTAGCCAGATTATTACCCAGCAGATTATTACCCCCTAATAGGGTTAGGAATAGGCAATCAGGTAGCGGCCTCAACAAGGGAGGTAACAATTTGGCAGGGAGCCAAAACTGCACACGCAACAGCTTTCCTTTCTGCTCTGACAGCTGCAAGACCAGCCGAACGCTGTGAGTGTGTGTTAGAAATCAGGAATGGTGAGAGGTACATTTATCCTCTTCAAACCAAACTTGGGTCTCCAGCCGACAAAGTTTAAATCCTGTCTGGCCTTAAGATGCAGTAGGTTGATATAGGTTTCATACATATTTCATTGACAGGTATAAAAACTAAATCTCAGGAATGGAGAATCTGAAGGAATTCAAAGGAGGTGCATGTTCATTACTGTGTGCAGTTGTTGCATAAAAGATATTTTGGCCGTGTTCTGTTGAATTCTCAACTGAATCATTAAAGGGATAGTTCACCCAAAAATGAAAATTCTGTCATCATTTACTCACCCTCAAGAAGATATTTTGAAGAATGTTGGTAACCAAACAGCTGATGGACCCCATTGACTTCCATAGTATTTTTTCCCCTACTATGGAAGTCAATGGGGCCCATCAACTGTTTGGTTACCGACATTCTTCAAAATATCTTCTTCTGTGTTCAGCAGAAGAAAGAAACTCATACAGGTTTGGAACAACTTGAGGGTGAGTAAAGGATGACAGAATTTTCATTTTGGGTGAACTATCCCTTTAAGAGTGAACTGAATGTAATGTGTGTTAGTCAGTGTATCAAAATAAGTGTACTTCTTTAAAGCACAACAAAAGATTATTAAAAGATAATGATTTAAAATGTACTTTAAAGAAGAACTTTTAATTTGACATTATTACAAAGTGCACTTTTAAAAAGTGTACTTATTCATGAATGTTTTCTCTCTTTAAGTATATTTAAATGGCTTTTTATTTCATTAATATATTATCTGCCACTACACTGTCAGAAAAAAATTGCAAAAATTGTACCTTTAGGGGTACAACAGCTTGTCACTGGGGCAGTACCCGTAAAAGAACATCTTTGTACTTTTTTTTTTACCCCTAAAAGGTTCATAGTAGTACCTTAATAAGGTACGTATTGCTACTTTAAGGTACTAATATGCACCTTTTAAGGGTAAAAAGGTATAAATATTTCATTTTAAGGGTACTGCCTCAGTGACAAGTTGTTGTACCCCTAAAAGTACAATTTTTACATATTTTGTCTGAGTGTAGAGTTTTTGTTAGTTTTTTTTACTTTAAAAACATATATTTTTAAGATTTAAAAAAAGCACATTCAATATAATTAAGCGCACTTCTTTTTTACATGTGTCTGTGGAAGATATTTTGAAGAACGTTGATAAAAAAACAAATTTCTCACTTTTTCAGATGTCAGAATTTTAATTTTTGGGTGAACTATCCCTTTAACCATAATCAATACAAAAACTGTAAAATATATATTACAACAAAATAGAAATGTGTTAATATAAAATATAAACTGTAACTAAAACCTTTACAACTAAAACTAAACTGAAATGTCAATTAATTTTTCAAAATATGACTAAAATTAAAACATAGAGTGAGACATGTTGAAGAAGAGCATGTAGAGGGATCAGACTGAAGCTGAACCCAGTGTCGTGCTGCAGACGGAGCCAGTAAAGCTTGTCATGGATTTGGACGCGTTCATGGATTTGCAATTCTAAGCAGTGGCTCCAGTTCTGTGCACCAAACAGATCACCGCTGTAATAGTAAAGGTCCATTCACTGCCTCACTTTCCTAAACAATCCTCACACATCCTCACAGACTCAAAATGATAACACTCTGAAAAAAAAAGAATATGAAATCTGACAACAAAGATGTGATATTATGAAGAGGGTAATGAACTGAGCTGCGATGAGGAGGTAAAATGCTCTTCCTCACAATCTGCCCTGATTACAGATTACTGTGAACATGACCTGGTTGGAAATAGCAGACTAGCACCCGTACAGGCCTAGATTTATTTATGCTGGTTAGTGCTGGACAATTATATTGCTCAGATGTTGCTTTGTAATAACTCAGATGGCTCGGTGAAGTTATATTTCTAAAATACCTGAAGAGAAATAAAAATAAAGACAATTTCTGACAGTTCATATTGAGATCACACTGTGAATTTTCATAGTATATACATTTCTCTGATAAAAATGATTCTGTGGTGAAGTAAATAGTACAGAAAAAAACAAATGTAATTTCTACATGAAAAAGTTCAGGTAAGAATAAGTAAATTTTATATTAGAACTCAATTCAAGCTTGTATGACTTAAAGCGTAAATATCAACGTTATACAATTAAGTAAAACTACTCAACTTTTCTGATACTGGTGTTCCCATCATGCACTGGGGTTTGAATGATTAATAAGGTAGATTTGTCGCTGTTTTCCAGCTGTATTCACACTGTTTTATCATTGCTTTTGTTGTTAGGTTTAGTAACTTGCCATTTTGTAACATTTGGAGTTCATTTACTAATCAAAAATGACACATTCATACTATGAGGTCTCTGTGTTCAGGTGCCGTGTTACTACTATTGCGTAGATATGGTGTCTACACAATATCTATTGTGTTATTTACTTAGATGTTTGTAAGTAAAGCATACACTTTAAAAGCGTGGTTTAATTCAGTGTTATATGGTTTGAGTAAAAAATATTTCAAAGGAATCTTCAACTAATTAGAAATGACTTATTTTCTTTATTAATTTTACTTAACTTAGTTAAGTAGAGTTTAATTAATTCCATATGTGAAATTTACTCTAAAAATATGCGAACAAAAACTTGACAAAGAAAAAATAAGTACATTTTACTTGTTTTTTTTAGTGTAGGCTATTACACCTTGGTTTGCTGTTTCGCTATATCTAATGTGATCACATTCATACTGTACAAAAAGCAATGATTTTTGCTTTCTACCACACACACACACACGCACACACACACACACACCGCAGAGGCCACATTAACACCCCGCTGGTTTGTCTCTGTTCTTGTCTGTAGAGATGAACATCAGGCTAATCGCTCCTGTCGGCTACCTGCACTCTATACAACACAACACAAACCCTGAGAGACCAACAGAAGGAAAACACAACTACTGTACTGTACGCTATATACAGCACAAAGCAATAGTCAAAATCTAAAAAGAAACACAAAATGCTCCAATATGACTTTTCAATATTTATACTGCTCATCAACCCTGTGTTCAGTAAGAAGTGTAATTTCATATAATTTCCAAGATAGTGCAACTAACATGCCCAGTAGAGATAAAAAAAAACAAAATAGAAAAAATATTTATTATTTTTAATATTGTATAAAAACTGTAAATTGCCAAAGAAAAAAAGAAATCTTGCGATACTGACAATGTCACAATGAAACAACAGAATGTAAAAATATAGCTTATTTCTGAGAGTATTAAATATAATAGAATTTTTTCTTTTACTTTTGATTCGCTCTTTTATTTGGCCAGCACATGGCATACAGAGAAAAAACTAAAACAAAATAAATTGTGTCTAAATTAACTCAGTTAAATCAAGGGATCGAATTAGTACAACATAGTCACAAATTAGTCAGAATTTATATGTCCAGCACAGATATTAAAAAAATGATTAGACAAAAATGGTCACACTTTAGTTTAGGGTCCAATTCTCACTATTAACTAACTATTAACTACGACTTCTGCCTAAATAAACTCCTAATTACTGCTTATTAATAGTTAGTAAGGTAGTTAAATTTAGGTATTGGGTGATTAAGGGATGTAGAATATGGTCATGCAGAATAAGGCATTAATATGTGTTTTATAAGTACTAATAAACAGCCAATATCCTAGGAATATGCATGCTAATAAGAGTGAGAACTGGAGCCTAAACTAAAGTGTTAGTGGGGAATTTTGACTCCATCTACAACTTCATCCATGTAGAATACTTGCAAGATAGTCTTGTCTGATTAGTATAACATGGCCACGTAAAAAAAACAAAGGAATTAATTATTTAAATGTGGCCAGAAATGTTTCCCATGGGATAGAAAATGGTATTAAATATCTGTATCATAACAAAGTTATAAATTCCAGTATTGTGACAACACTACTGCAAGTCCTCTTCTGTTATGTTAAAGCGCCCCTATTATATATATTTTTCTGGATATTACCTTTTATGTAGTGTGAAATATGGCTGTTTGTGAATGTGAAAGGTCTGCAAAGTTTCAAAAATTAAAGTGAACGATAAATGGAGTTATTGTCTCTCAAAAAGAAAGAACCGATTCTGAACAGCCTGAAACTAGTCGTCTGTAATTCCAGTCTTACTTCCTGCATGAACCTACAGTATGTAGGTTTGTAACAAATTTGCATAATGCCAGTCTATGGTCTTAATTGGCTGTCAACGAACGACGTCTAGTTTGCCCCTCAAACACTGTAGTTTGGCTGAGACTGGAAGGGTTTGGTTTGTGTTGTTGACATGTCGAGAAGAAACTGTTTTCTGCTGTCACTTTGCATGCACTTCCAAAGGATGAGGACTCACGCTCTAATTGATACAGTAAAACTGATGCCATCTTTACTGTTCGTATCACTGTGTATCAAGTGCTGAGGAAAAGCTGGAGCTGATATTTAGATATGGTAATGAGCGTTTGGTTTCTAACCAATCAGATTGGGCCATCTGACCAATCAGAGCAGAGCAGGCTCTCAGAAAGGAGGGCTTTAGAGATACCGAATCCTTTATCGAACCGTTTCAGACACTGAGAAAAGAGCTGATGCTGCAATGTATATTATGATTACAGTGTTTTTTGACCTTGGATGCATAAAAACCTATTGCAGGAGACAAAATTAAGAACCTTTAATACATAATCGGGGCACTTTAAATTCAGAAACTGGTGGCTTACATACTAATCAGAGATGGTGGCAGTGTCTACCTCAAAAAAAAAATTAAATAGAAAAAGAATTAGACATTGTAGCAGGAGCTAAATGCTCTGTGCTGGCACTCAATTTTCCTTAAAGAGACCAATTCAGAAGTGATAGATTAACAGCCATGACCAAACAGTACTGGAGAGTGTGATGATGTGAGTCAGGGCTGCTACAAGGATATAAACATGATGAATGAACGCAAACTCAGTCTGAGTGCTGAAATCGCTGCAACTTCAACCTTCTACGGCCTCTGCCATCACAACCTGATCATACATTAGCCTTATTCCTCAACAGCTCAAGGTCAACAGAGTGTGACAGAGAGAAGTCAAGGGGAGCAGGGACGACTCAGGGAAGGGTGAGAGACTGAGAGGAGGGAAAGAAGCAGAAAAAGGAAGAGAGGAAGTCAGGGTTATTTTAGGTTTCATCAGTGGAAAGGGGTTAAACAGGAGGACCTATACTGGCATCACCTGGTTTCAGAGCTTTACTGATAATAACGGCGTACCGCTTTGACCTTTGTAACCTCCATTACACAGCATTGCTGAACTGAGAATACTGTTATTACAGTTAGAATTTTCCATAAACATCATCATACACAGCACATTTCCAGAAATATTACATAATATTAGAGTTATTTCTCGATTACTTACACATTGCATTGCAAATCCAAAATAAAGTATCCAGCACTCAAAAGAAAATCACTATTTATCTCTTTACACACATACACCGACCAGGCATAACATTATGATTGTAATATTGTTCCATCACAATTACCACACAAATAACCTCATGAAGCATACTTTGCACAATACACTCAATCAAAGGGCACTGCTCAATATGATTGACTCAGCTCATCATTGCCTAAACTAAAATAACACACTTCTCTATCCTGTAAGTGGGAACACTAACCTAAAATTGACCACACACCAATCAGCATCTCGGAATATAAATAAAAAGGGCCACAGATGAGTTCCTTTGAACTTTCTATTCATCAATGAGTCCTGGAAAAAAAATAATGTATCACGGTTTCCACAAAAATATGAAGCAGCATAATGTTTTCAACATTGATAATATTAATAAATGTTTCTTGAGCAGCAAATCAGCATATTAGAATGATTTCTGAAGGATCATGTGACACTGAAGACTGGAGAAATGATGCTGAAAATCCAGCTTTGATCACAGGAATAAATTACATTTTAAAATATATTCAAATAGAATTTAATTTGTAAAAATAGTTTACTGTTTTTACTGTATTGTTGATCAAACATTAACATATATTAGTATGCAAGTATAGTAAAAGTATAGGAATATGTATATACTGTATATAGTTTCACTATAATAGCATGCTTCCAATATGTTCATTAAAAAATGTATTAACCTGTCCAGTCACAAAATCACTGATTTACATGGAAAAACTTAACCAAGTCAGACCTGGTTAAAACACAATGTAAAAAAACAGACCATTTTCAGACATACTGCGATATTTTAACGCTTGTTCTTAACGCCTGCCAGTTTTTTTCATTCACCTTTTCCCATGCTCCTTAGGGAAAGTATTTTTTACAGTCATTGCCTATTTTAAGACAGTCTCCATATGGTGGGTGAATTTTGTACACTGCTGTGTGAAGCTCTGAACAGATTTGTGAATAATACGCCAAATTTTTGTTTATACTCCTAGACATGTAATAAAAAAGGAGTACAGTATGTGAATAAAAACATAGCACTATATCCTTCTGGCTAAGAATAGAAGGACCCTGTGAGGAATAATTCCTTATGAAATGGCAGAATGAGGTGCTGTGTAAAAAAAAAAAAAAAAGAAAACAGGCAAAATACTCAGAGTCATCATATTAAACCACCCAAAACTGGAGCAGCACGGATGCGTGACTTAAACTTTCAGTAATGTAATCTCAGTGACGTCATATTTAGCAGTAATAGAATAAGTAAATGAACACATTACAGATATATCAGTGGTTCTCAGCTAGTTTTTTACTTCAGGACCCATATTTTATCAGGCACTGCAGGTGACCCAACATGACAGCAAAATGATGTTTGTACTCAAGTAAATAAGTAAGAAATATGTGCTTGAAATATTGCAATGCACAGGGCCAACAATATGCAGAATGTTTTTCGATATCTCTTGAATTTTCACATTGTATCGTCGACAATAAAACATATGGGAAGCATTTTCCTGCTTTTAAAATTTGATATGTTTGTATTGCTAATGCAAAACTATATGATCATATATGATATGATGATATAATAATAAGTTTATCATTTGCATCAACTCTTTTCCCCCTGCACTCCACAGCTTAGAACCGATGATATAAGCCTTCCCGCAAAGGGGGCTTCCATTAAATTGAATGTGAGATTGAAATCGTCCATCTTTGCAGTGAGAATTTCAGGGCCTTAATGACAGGGAATTTAAATTCTATTAACTCACAGATAAAAGCCTGACACAAATTTGCATCTATATTTCATGAGGGAATAAGTACCTAACGGGCAATTACCGCCTACTGCCTTCAGCCACTTCAAAGATGCTAAAGTGATAAAGCCGTCATGCTTTAAAATATGCGTTTTAGCTAGCAGATGTTATAATTATGGTTGAATAGATTTGACCTATAATATGTAACCTCATTAAAATGAGTAGGGTAGAGTGGGGGAAAACGCCCCCCTTAAGGACTGTAACTTTTTCTGTGAAACAAAAGTTAAATGTGTCTAGAATAGTTATCCTAGTTTTCAGTGACAATGACATAAATTATAAACCAAGTATGAAAACTGTTTTCATGTTATTAGATCTTTAACAAAAATTAAATTTGTACCAAGGTGGGGTAAAATGCCCCCACTCTGACAAAGCAATTTGCTTTATACGTTTACAGCAAAATCAGAGTACAAGCATGTTTTACCTTAAAATTAAAAAGACAAGCCAAAATAACAGTAGATAAATATGAATATTTATTAATGAACCATTTTGAAACCTTTTTGAAAAATATTGTTAGCTGATGCTAACTGGCTGGCTAACTAGCTAGCTGATGCTAATGTGAGGTAAGCTTTATTCACCCACCTAGTTAGATTACATTTGATGGAAAAACAAAGAATGTGATGTTCAGAACATGGTAACTACAGTAATTATGATAGTGGGAAGCGATGCTCCCTGGGGGCGTTTTACCCCACAGACTAGGTTTGGAAAAAAAAAAAGTCATGTCATTTCTTAAAATACAATTATATTTTCCTTAAATAACAAGTACTCCCTAACTACAGGCCTTGCTCTTCTCATATCATATAAAACTGCGATGTTCTGTAAAACAACAAGCTTTAAAACACTTTTTTTCTTACTGTTAAAAATTATATCACTTAACACAAAATACGTTTTCTCTCAGGTACGTCACCAGTGTAAGCTTCGCGGTGAAAACTTCTACATCACTCTGGTCAACGTAGTCCATAGCAACAATAAAAAAAGCTATGGTTTCTCATTGATTTGGTTACGTCACACCTGTTGTTGATTTCGTTGATTTGTTCACCTGTGTATTTAAGCCCTGTGTTTCTTTCAGTTTATCGTCAGTTCTCGTCACATCAGTAGCTCTTCACTGCAGTACACGAGATCCAGGGGGTGGAGACGGGTAGGTTTAGGGATCAGTGTTTGGTGTAGGCAATCAATACTGTGATTGACATGACCAATAAAATCTGGCTTCTGATGTCATACTCGGATGTGGGCTGTGTTGGATGTCCACCGCAGGCTGCAGGCGGCGCTTCTCATATGTAAAGTGGGAGGAGTTGGATCTGGATCCAACCTCGCCCCCTGGATCTCATGTTCTGCAGTGAGGACCATCTCCATCGCATTGTACTTGGTTGTTTTGTTCTTGTTTCTAGCCTTGAATTCCTTTGTAAAATACATGTTAACTGCTGATTTAGATCCGTTCTATCTTTGTTATTTGCAACAATCTGTGACAATAAAGAGTTATATTTCACAATATTACTGCTTTTACTCTATTTTTGATAAAATAAACGCATCCTTGGTGAGTATAAGAGAGTTTCTTTCAAAAACATTAAAATATCTTAATTATTCCAAAATTTTGTGTGTATGTGTGTGTATAAATATATATACACTGAGGGGCCTCCATGGATCGGACTTGTTTGTTCATGGCACCAGGATGCACTATGGGAAGAAGGCAAACCGGCAGAGGCAGTGTGATCCTTTGGGCAATGTTCTGCTGGGAAACCTTGGGTCCTGCCATCCATATGAATGTTACTTTGACACGTACCACCTACCTAAGCATTGTTGCAGACCATGTACACCCTTTCATGGAAACGGTATTCCCTGGTGGCTGTGACCTCTTTCAGCAGGAAAATGCGCACCTGCCACAAAGCAAAAATGGTTCAGGAATGGTTTAAGGAGCACAAACGAGTTTGAGGTGTTGACTTGGCCTCCAAATTCCCCAGATCTCAATCCAATCGAGCATCTGTGGGATGTGCTGAACAAACTAGTCCGATCCATGGAGGCCCCACCTCACAACTTACAGGACTTAAAGGATCTGCTGCTAACATCTTGGTGCCAGATACCACAGCACACCTTCAGGGGTCTAGTGGAGTCCATGCCTCGACAGGTCAGGGCTGTTTTGGCAGCAAAAGGAGGAACAACACAATATATAATGTTATGCCTTATATTGTTATGCCATATTATATATATATATATATATGTGTGTGTGTGTGTGTAACCCCTGGAAGTATGTTGGCCAGCCTGGAAGATCAATACGGGCCAGCTTAAACCAGCTAACATAATCAAAACAACCTTAAATCTGTTTTTCTTCATCAAAATGATGTGTAATTTATGTTACACAGAAGAAAGTTTTTGATGAAAGAGTCATTCTGAGCAATGTAGTTTAGAAAAGAACATATTACATAAAATCACTAATTTCATCATAAAAACGGTAAAATGATTATCTAAGTCTGTGCTGGGCACCTGGGGAATTGCAGAGGGGGAAAACACCTGGAGTCAAGAAGTTTCATTCAACTATGGAGAAATTAAATGAAGCTAATAACGTAAAGATAATACATTTACTGAAACTGATATTCACAACAAATCACTGCACTGCACTGAAAGGCTATGTTCAGTCAGTCTTTTCCATTCTCATGAAAGCCGTAAAAAACACCTTTAACATAGTTCCAGTAGTTCAAAGTAAACATGTATACAACATTATATATACAACATATATGTCCAATCAAAACACATGTTTTTCCTTCAAATCTGAAGTCAAATTTATATTGTCAAATTTGATCAAATCAGCTTTACAGAAAATGATGATGTTAATGTTTATAATACTTTAATATCTTCATGCCTCATCGTAAATCTAGCAGATTAGAGCTGGACGATAATATAGTTCAGTTTACATTTTGTGACAGTACATGCAATCAACAGTTGAGATTTGCTATAAAGACCCTACACAAGTACATTGTGTGTACTGTATGCTGACATAATTATAGACTGTAACCAACTTTATATAAAGAGCTGTGCGATTAATATTACATTGCAACAAACAAAAAAAATCAGTTAAGATTCACTATATAGTATTTCTTGTTTTACATGAGTATACTGTATGTATGCAGGTAAAATAGGATGTCCAGCTTTTAATACATCACTGGGTGATGTAAAGCAACTTGTAACTCACAACACATACAATCAATCTGCTATGATAGGATTGAAATAATTCTTTCTACATTTTTCTACATTGATAGTGCATTATAATGATCAATGGACTGATTAACAAATTAAAGTGAAAATAATTACACCTAACTGGGATAAGATAATGATTTATAGTTTGTCCTGTAGTTTTCTGGCTGATGAGATCAGACGCAGTGAATCAGCAGGACAGGACTGATGGACGCCTGATAAGCACTCAACAAGCCTGATATCTGCTATATCTGATATAACCCCTGTTTACACCTGGTATTAAGATGCGTTTTGGTCGATCGGATCACATGTAGACGAGGGAGACACATTCCCGTTTACACCTGGTGTTTTAATCTCTTTAGATTTTAGTCTCTTTTGTCCACTTTCAACCACTTCTGTCCTGATTTCTTCGATGTGAGGGTCTATGGCCAGGTAAATGTATGTGTTTTTTCAGATCTTTTGATCTAATGGACAAAACTGACTTGGTCGGTTTCTAGTCATAGCTGGAGCGTGGCATGGGGCGGAGTCAGCGTGGGGGCAAACAATCCTTTCCCCCCGACTGGAAAAGCATGGTGTTAACTAGGGGTGTAACGGTTCTCTGTAAAAAATCTAACCGTCCTGTTCTCCACCCACGGTTCGGCACGCACTTGGACCGCAGTTTATCTCAAATCTGACGACGCATCTATAATATGGTTTGTTGAAAATAAATAAAACAGACAGACAGAGTTCGGCTAATGTATGTTTCTGTCGACGGATACACATTCTGGCTTCCCAATACATTACAACAGCGATGATCAACAGTGTGGACAAAACAGTCATACACTCTTGTATGCGAGAGCGTCTGCTCAAACATGACCAGTCATTTACTGGTGTTGATAGCGCGCGAGTGTTAAACTAAACTCATTTAAGCCTTGCCAAATTAAACATTCAAGAGCAAGACGTGAAAGAGAACTTGCGCACACTGAGAGAAGATTTGTGTGTGTGTGTGCACTCATCTGAAGCGTGCACGCGTCGCAGATAGCGCAAATGTCAACATGCCCGTCTTGGTGAGTATCCTAGCAAACATAGTAGGTTATGTCTTAAGTAAAACAAACAGTCGATAAAGACGTGTTCATGTGTAGTATGTAGTATGCATTATTTCTTAAAGGGAAAGAAGCCTTTTCATGCTGTCTGTGTTTTTAATGTTAATCAACAACAAATGACAAAGAAATCACTCACTGCTCTTGACTGAATAACTTTTGTAACTTCAATAATGATTAATCTTTATTTAATTTATACAGTGAAGATTATAATATGCAATGTTATTTTATATTTGATTACTTTATTCAATTTCTGTACCTGAAAACCACTGCTAGATACCTGAAAAACCTGAAAAGCACTGTTTATTTTATACGCATCTTTGCTCTATTGTATGTATTTGTGCTGTTGCTTGTAGTTTGATTATTTGTTCTTATTTTGTTTATTTTTATTTGACAAATGTCCTAATTACCCTGAACATAGCACAAACCGAACCGTACCGAAACCGTGACACTAAAACCGTGATAAAAACTGAACCGTGAGTAATTTGAACCGTTGCACCCCTACTGTTAACCCAGTATGGCCTATGTAGAATCACTTCTGCCGCTTGACAAAGCAAGATACATAGAAAAACTGAGCCGTGTTGGGTTGGATTGTCCGTACAGTATCTGTGTCTGGACAAACGACCCAACCGAATAGCCAGAGGTGTCATTTTCTCGTCTAAATGCATGCTGCTCCCACAAACATTACATGACATAATAGCCTACTTCATAAAGATGTTTATGAAGATGTTTATAGATTTTTATTCAGTGTTTGTGAATTTAATGGATTTAAAGTATGTATTACATACATTTAATGTTTTAAAATTATCATAAAACAGAGTCTTGTGCTATGAAATGGATATTTTTTTGAATATGCCATGTGCAATGCAAAGGGCATTTGTTTGTGTACAAACCCGATTCCAAAAAAGTTGGGACACTGTACAAATTGTGAATAAAAACAGAATGCAATGATGTGGAAGTTTCAAATTTCAATATTTTATTCAGAATACAACATAGATGACATATCAAATGTTTAAACTGAGAAAATGTATGATTTTAAGGGAAAAATAAGTTGATTTTAAATTTCATGGCATCAACACATCTCAAAAAAGTTGGGACAAGGCCATGTTTACCACTGTGTGGCATCCCCTCTTTTTTTTATAACAGTCTGCAAACGTCTGGGGACTGAGGAGACAAGTTGCTCAAGTTTAGGAATAGGAATGTTGTCCCATTCTTGTCTAATACAGGCTTCTAGTTGCTCAACTGTCTTAGGTCTTCTTTGTCGCATCTTCCTCTTTATGATGCACCAAATGTTTTCTATGGGTGAAAGATCTGGACTGCAGGCTGGCCATTTCAGTACCCGGATCCTTCTTCTACGCAGACATGATGTTGTAACTGATGCAGTATGTGGTCTGGCATTGTCATGTTGGAAAATGCAAGGTCTTCCCTGAAAGAGACGACGTCTGGATGGGAGCATATGTTGTTCTTGAACTTGGATATACCTTTCAGCATTGATGGTGCCTTTCCAGATGTGTAAGCTGCCCATGCCACACGCACTCATGCAACCCCATACCATCAGAGATGCAGGCTTCTGAACTGAGCGCTGATAACAACTTGGGTTGTCCTTGTCCTCTTTAGTCCGGATGACATGGCGTCCCAGTTTTCCAAAAAGAACTTCAAATTTTGATTCGTCTGACCACAGAACAGTTTTCCACTTTGCCACAGTCCATTTTAAATGAGCCTTGGCCCAGAGAAAACGCCTGCGCTTCTGGATCATGTTTAGATATGGCTTCTTTTTTGATCTATAGAGTTTTAGTTGGCAACGGCGAATGGCACGGTGGATTGTGTTCACCGACAATGTTTTCTGGAAGTATTCCTGAGCCCATGTTGTGATTTCCATTACAGTAGCATTCCTGTATGTGATGCAGTGCCGTCTAAGGGCCCGAAGATCACGGGCATCCAGTATGGTTTTCCGGCCTTGACCCTTACGCACAGAGATTGTTCCAGATTCTCTGAATCTTTGGATGATATTATGCACTGTAGATGATGATAACTTCAAACTCTTTGCAATTTTTCTCTGAGAAACTCCTTTCTGATATTGCTCCACTATTTTTCGCCGCAGCATTGGGGGAATTGGTGATCCTCTGCCCATCTTGACTTCTGAGAGACACTGCCACTCTGAGAGGCTCTTTTTATACCCAATCATGTTGCCAGTTGACCTAATAAGTTGCAAATTGGTCCTCCAGCTTTTCCTTATATGTACATTTAACTTTTCCGGCCTCTTATTGCTACCTGTCCCAACTTTTTTGGAATGTGTAGCTCTCATGAAATCCAAAATGAGCCAATATTTGGCATGACATTTCAAAATGTCTCACTTTCAACATTTGATATGTTATCTATATTCTATTGTGAATAAAAGTTTATGAGATTTGTAAATTATTGCATTTCTTTTTTATTCACAATTTGTACAGTGTCCCAACTTTTTTGGAATCGGGTTTGTATTATATTGACCTAAGTAAAGTTTTGTCTTGTGACTAAAGAAAATAAATTGATTAAGGTATTATTTAAAATATAGTTTGTACTGAATCAGAAATTTAACTTGAGTAAATTTAATAAAATTGCTTGTAACAAAATTACAGCATTTTAATTAGTTTAGTCCAAAGTAAAAATTATACTTGGATGTTATAGTAAAAAGTAGGTTTTTCCAAAATAAAACTTTAAGTTGTACCAAAGTATAAAAAAATATTCATGGTCTCTATAATAAACTATATTTTAACTTTGTGTGAATGTAATTTTTTTTCTTGGGCTGAAGAACTATTTTAATTTATATTAAATAAAATTTTAAAGTTTCAACCAAATCAAAAATGTAGTTTGAGGAAAAACGAATAAATTTAGCTGTAACAAATTACAGTTTTTTTTTTAGGTTGGTCCAAAGTATCTTTTTTTTTCAGTGTACTGTATTAATTAAATATTTCTATTCATTTACAGCCCAATCACAAACCCCAATATTCAAACCTCTACCTCTATAACATCATGTATTTTACAGACCAGCAACCATTAAAACAGCATCCAGAATTGTTATTGCTTGGTGAAATTGAATTCTGTTTTTTATTATGATCTGTGTGCAGTCGCTTAAGCCTAAATGGCCTCAAATCATTTGAAACCACCATTCTTTTGACTAACAGAAATGCAGCAGGGCATCTGAAGAAATAACAATTTAGGAGTAATTGTCCCAGATCTGGTAAACATCATAGAATGTTGTTAGCCTTTTATAGCAATAAATGGGATACAATAAATTTTCCAGTTGCCCTTTGTGGATGTACAATGTCCAATGAGAGACTTGATGGAGGCTGTTTCAAATATGGGAATTACCCGTTTATCAAGCTTACTCACTGAACTGGCTCACACTGAGGTGATGCACGTTTGGGCGAGTGTGTGTATGTGTGCGTGTGTGTTTTATTATTTTCTCTCCTATTTTTATGATAATTGGCAGAGATTTCTGCTTTAGTATCTGATATTGGAACCTGACTCAGTGCAGGCGAGGAGAATCTCTTTTTTCATACATTTTTGTCTGCTGAATGGATTGATTCTGGCATTTATGATGACATTTAGCGCCATATAAACTCAATTCCCTGGAAACACACATAATGTTCTCGCAGCACTTCTTTTTAAAACATATTTGAATAGACTTTTGCATTTATTTCAGCCCATCACATTAGCTAATGGTGGTATTTATAAAGCAGCTATTTCAACTAATGAAGTCTGTCATTAATGGATTTTGCAAAATAGTAATTATTTACATTTTTGTGGGATATTTATTTTAAATTAAATGCAAAACTCGGTGAGGCAGGTGGCATACGGTCATAAATATTCCCTCTAAATCTCTCCAGTCCCCAGAACTGTGTAACTCAGCTCACCAAACTCTCACTGCATTTGGTTCTAGATGGATGGATTGAGGTATAGCTAGCTTTTGTGGGGCTGATGATGTAGTGATGATGATGTAGTCTCCTGTCTGCTGTTTCTGAGGGCCTGTCCCGTAGGCCCTGTTTACACCTGGTATGTAGTTGCATTTTGGTCAATCGGATCACAAGTGGACGACGTTAAATACAGGTGTAAACAGGGTCTAAAACATTTTGAGCTTGTCCACTTTCGACCACTTCCAGAGGAAGTCGAAAACACATTCAACTGGATTGCTTTCATAGTGTAAACGCTCATGTGGTCGAATGCGTTTGAACAGCCGCAAAAGACTACTGTCCGCCTACTGAACTAATGCATAAACATTATGGCAAGTGTGCTAGCCAGATGGGATTTAAAATTTGTCGGCTGGAGACCCAAGTTTAATAAGCGCACTAAGCACAATGTCCTCTCACTATTCTTGATTTCTAACACACTCACAGCGTTCGGCATGGTCTTGCCACTATCAGAGGAAAATTCCTGTAATCTATTTTCCGTAGTCTTCGTGCGCATTCATATGTAAATTGCACAAGCTTATAGACTTGGTCGGAATTATTAGGAACGCCCACGACAACATCATATCCATTTATGCCGTGGGGGGGAAAACTATTCGAATTATCGTGTGTAGACCTTGTTAGGCGCTTGATCTTTACTTTTTGTAATGATTACGATTGATTTATGCTTGGTGCAATGCCGAAAAGTTGCTGTGTGGTGTTCTGCACCTCTAATAAGTAAAAAAAAACCCTGATCTGAAGTTTTTTATACTGCCGAATAAACAGATGGATCGGTTCATCAATTCCGAAAGCCTGTGCAATACGTCCAGTACAGTTAAACATTTGCACTACATGATGCTGGTATTATTGTAAAGATGAAAAAATAAGAGATTTCATTACTTTTAATGTAAAAGTATGTTTAATAAAAACGCCAATAAAGTCAAACTTCATTGTCATAAACGTCATTGACGCCAAACAGCTCATCAATAACTGGATTTTAGGCTTTTGACAAATATTTGTTAAACGTGGTACTGTGGTAAATTAACATTTGACATTAGACTGTTCTAGCCCAAACAAACATACAAACCCGATTCCAAAAAAGTTGGGACACTGTACAAATTGTGAATAAAAAAGGAATGCAATAATTTACAAATCTCATAAACTTATATTTTATTCACAATAGAATATAGATAACATATCAAATGTTGAAAGTGAGACATTTTGAAATGTCATGCCAAATATTGGCTCATTTTGGATTTCATGAGAGCTACACATTCCAAAAAAGTTGGGACAGGTAGCAATAAGAGGCCGGAAAAGTTAAATGTACATATAAGGAAAAGCTGGAGGACCAATTTGCAACTTATTAGGTCAACTGGCAACATGATTGGGTATAAAAAGAGCCTCTCAGAGTGGCAGTGTCTCTCAGAAGTCAAGATGGGCAGAGGATCACCAATTCCCCCAATGCTGCGGCGAAAAATAGTGGAGCAATATCAGAAAGGAGTTTCTCAGAGAAAAATTGCAAAGAGTTTGAAGTTATCATCATCTACAGTGCATAATATCATCCAAAGATTCAGAGAATCTGGAACAATCTCTGTGCGTAAGGGTCAAGGCCGGAAAACCATACTGGATGCCCGTGATCTTCGGGCCCTTAGACGGCACTGCATCACATACAGGAATGCTACTGTAATGGAAATCACAACATGGGCTCAGGAATACTTCCAGAAAACTTGTCGGTGAACACAATCCACCGTGCCATTCGCCGTTGCCGGCTAAAACTCTATAGGTCAAAAAAGAAGCCATATCTAAACATGATCCAGAAGCGCAGGCGTTTTCTCTGGGCCAAGGCTCATTTAAAATGGACTGTGGCAAAGTGGAAAACTGTTCTGTGGTCAGACGAATCAAAATTTGAAGTTCTTTTTGGAAAACTGGGACGCCATGTCATCCGGACTAAAGAGGACAAGGACAACCCAAGTTGTTATCAGCGCTCAGTTCAGAAGCCTGCATCTCTGATGGTATGGGGTTGCATGAGTGCGTGTGGCATGGGCAGCTTACACATCTGGAAAGGCACCATCAATGCTGAAAGGTATATTCAAGTTCTAGAACAACATATGCTCCCATCCAGACGTCGTCTCTTTCAGGGAAGACCTTGCATTTTCCAACATGACAATGCCAGACCACATACTGCATCAATTACAACATCATGGCTGCGTAGAAGAAGGATCCGGGTACTGAAATGGCCAGCCTGCAGTCCAGATCTTTCACCCATAGAAAACATTTGGCGCATCATAAAGAGGAAGATGCGACCAAGAAGACCTAAGACAGTTGAGCAACTAGAAGCCTGTATTAGACAAGAATGGGACAACATTCCTATTCCTAAACTTGAGCAACTTGTCTCCTCAGTCCCCAGACGTTTGCAGACTGTTATAAAAAGAAGAGGGGATGCCACACAGTGGTAAACATGGCCTTGTCCCAACTTTTTTGAGATGTGTTGATGCCATGAAATTTAAAATCAACTTATTTTTCCCTTAAAATGATACATTTTCTCAGTTTAAACATTTGATATGTCATCTATGTTGTATTCTGAATAAAATATTGAAATTTGAAACTTCCACATCATTGCATTCTGTTTTTATTCACAATTTGTACAGTGTCCCAATCGGGTTTTTGGAATCGGGTTTGTATATATATATATATATTTTTTTTTTTTTTGCTTTTTTACAACTTAACTTTTGCTATGAGCAAAAGCTAAATTTGCTTTTATATAAAATAAATTATTAATAGTCAGTAAATGCTTAATTTAGTTGACTTTCTCTAAAAGAGGTTTCCTGGGCCACAGACCGTCTTCACGTTCGAAGCGTGTGATGGCGGATGGCAAAGCGCTGGTACATGAGATTTTTTTCAGTGTAAATGATATTTAATTAAACATTGTCTGTCTGCACTTGTTAATGCTTTATTGTAAAATAATAGAGTAGAAAAAATTGTCAAATGCAAGTGAAAGGAATTTGATTTTGAAAGGTTTTTTTTTGCGACATCATGCTTGCTGAACAAGTGAAGACAGATTATTATTTTTTTTTTCAGTGTTTTTTCAATAAGATTTACTATGTTCTTTCCGAGGGAGTTCTCAGAGAAAAAGAAAAGCATATTGACACTCGTAATGAATCTGGGAAGATTTCTGTGAGCCATACAGTCATGATTTACTGTTCAGTCCTGAGAAGAACCTGACAATGTAGGAATAGTCACTTGTATGTTGTTCACTTGTAAAACGCAAGCTAGGGAAATGTAAGCTATTTTTAGACTCGACTATTTATTTCTCCTATAGCTGAGCAGGTTGGTAGTGCTCATTAAACCATTCAGCCTTTCAGCTGAGTTCATCTTCATTACCTGCTGAAACTCACGGCTGTGTGGAAGGAATTTTCCAGAAGTTTCCCAGATGATACCTACATTCAGCAAAGCATGAAACTTATCTGTGCTCTATGACAAACATCACTGTCAAGTCACAGTCAGTATATTCATGCCTTCACGGCGGGTTAAAGCCTTTATGTATAATGCATTATAAAAGTATTTAAATGCATTAATTATGCCTTGTAATGCACCTTATAATGCATTGCATGGTCTCATTAATAATTGTAACCCCAGTTATAAAACATTATAATACACTTTTAGAAAGTATAATGCATCAAAATCCAATTTCAGATGTACCAAGGAATCTGTGAATATTATAATGCATTTTGCATTATACTATTCAATGCATAATACCATTCATTATGAATACCTTTATAATGCATTATACATAAAGGCTTCAAGTAAAGTGTTACCAGTAGGTTTAGACAATTTTTGTTTTTGCAGAAAACAAGCCCTTTCATGGATTAGTACCAAACGTGATGCCTGTTCAAACTCACGGGATAGAGAACAAGAATTGACAGCTGACGAGGGGAAGTTTATCAATGAAACACAAAGCTTTTGCATAGTTGAAGGCTTGAAATATAGCTCATATACTGTAAGTCGGATAAATGACATTTATGGTCCCTTTTTTAGCTTCCCAGCCTATAAACATTGGATAGCTGTATAGGATTCTTTTAAAGAAATATTTATAATGTGGACATAATTTCTTAAAAGTACCACATTAAGCTGAGAAAGATGCCAAGGGAGACATTTCTGCAAATCTGCTTTTTAGGACCATTGGAAAAAAAATTCAAAGACTCGTTAAGAACATATTAAAGCAATCTTTGGTTGCTTTATAGTTTAGAAAGGGGTTTTAGAAGCACGGTACTGTTCAACTGCCTCCTGAGGTCTTGTGGGGGCAGGAGAGAGAAAGAGAGGCTTCCTGGGCTAATAGGTAGGAAAATACCAGGCATGCCTGTCTTTGGGGACTTGTTGCTATAACAACCTCAGGTTTCCATACAGCCGAAACAGGAATGGTACTCATGACCTTGTCTTGGAAACTCAAATGAGACACTACACTATCTGGAGATGCTCATGTTGAGTCAGGCTTAAATGTTCATACCAATGACGCAGTACACAAGAACAAATGATATTCTTTCTAGGCCCTGGTTCAGTTTAGTTAAATAGGAGTGCAAATTCATTGGACATGTGCTTTATGGCCAAATATATGGCCACTATATCCATGCCCTTGTTGAGCATTTACCGGAAATGACTGAAATCCGTTTTATGTTTTTCCATATTCCATGTTGTCCGTTTTCATTTTTTTGGATTCTGTTTTAATGGTTTAATTAAATTTTAATAATCAAAAATAATGTTTAATCAATTGAGTTCATAAAAAATGGATCACACTTTAGATTAGGGTCCAATTCTCACTATTAACTATGACTTTTGCCTTAATAAACTCCTAATTACTGCTTATTAATAGTTAGTAAGGTAGTTAAATTTAGGTATTGGGTGATTAAGGGATGTAGAATATGATCATGCAGAATAAGGCATTAATATGTTCTTTAAAAGTACTAATAAACAGCCAATAGCCTACTAATATGCATATTAGTAATTAGTTAATAGTGAGAACTGGACTTTAAACTAAAGTGTTACCAAAAAATGTTTTGACCATTTTAATTGGATTTAATACTAATTTATTATCCAAAACAATGGTAATCAAATGAATGCATAAACAATTTTACCAATTTAATTAATCTTGCAATCAAATTAATTTTGAACAATTCAATTCAACAAATTGCTGCTGTTTTAATTAAAACATGGATTAAAAATTGTGTAGTATTGTGTGATATTCCTTAAAAATAATGTTTTAATAAACTGTATTATTATTATTACTATATATACACTCACCTAAAGGATTATTAGGAACACCATACTAATACTGTGTTTGACCCCCTTTCGCCTTCAGAACTGCCTTAATTCTACGTGGCATTGATTCAACAAGGTGCTGAAAGCATTCTTTAGAAATGTTGGCCCATATTGATAGGATAGCATCTTGCAGTTGATGAAGATTTGTGGGATGCACATCCAGGGCACGAAGCTCCCGTTCCACCACATCCCAAAGATGCTCTATTGGGTTGAGATCTGGTGACTGTGGGGGCCATTTTAGTACAGTGAACTCATTGTCATGTTCAAGAAACCAATTTGAAATGATTCGAGCTTTGTGGCATGGTGCATTATCCTGCTGGAAGTAGCCATCAGAGGATGGGTACATGGTGGTCATAAAGGGATGGACATGGTCAGAAACAATGCTTCAGGTAGGCCGTGGCATTTAAACAATGCCCAATTGGCACTAAGGGGCCTAAAGTGTGCCAAGAAAACATCCCCCACACCATTACACCACCACCACCAGCCTGCACAGTGGTAACAAGGCATGATGGATCCATGTTCTCATTCTGTTTACGCCAAATTCTGACTCTACCATCTGAATGTCTCAACAGAAATCGAGACTCATCAGACCAGGCAACATTTTTCCAGTCTTCAACTGTCCAATTTTGGTGAGCTCGTGCAAATTGTAGCCTCTTTTTCCTATTTGTAGTGGAGATGAGTGGTACCCGGTGGGGTCTTCTGCTGTTGTAGCCCATCCGCCTCAAGGTTGTGCGTGTTGTGGCTTCACAAATGCTTTGCTGCATACCTCGGTTGTAACAAGTGTTATTTCAGTCAAAGTTGCTCTTCTATCAGCTTGAATCAGTCGGCCCATTCTCCTCTGACCTCTAGCATCAACAAGGCATTTTCGCCCACAGGACTGCCGCATACTGGATGTTTTTCCCTTTTCACACCATTCTTTGTAAACTCTAGAAATGGTTGTGCGTGAAAATCCCAGTAACTGAGCAGATTGTGAAATACTCAGACCGGCCCGTCTGGCACCAACAACCATGCCACGCTCAAAATTGCTTAAATCACCTTTCTTTCCCATTCTGACATTCAGTTTGGAGTTCAGGAGATTGTCTTGACCAGGACCACACCCCTAAATGCATTGAAGCAACTGCCATGTGATTGGTTGATTAGATAATTGCATTAATGAGAAATTGAACAGGTGTTCCTAATAATCCTTTAGGTGAGTGTATATAGATATAGTTCATGTGTTCATGTCCTCATATAGTGAGATGGCAGACGCTGAAAACACCACGAGCGCCATGTGTGCTTCAGTGTGTGTGTGTGTGTGTGTAGATGAAACTGAGGCATTCATTCACACAGAGACAGAACATGCATACTTTAAATTTAAATAGCCGTATATTTTGCTAGTCCATATCGTAATTTAAGTGTACAGCCCTGCTTTTGATTTATTCATCCAAATTTCGCCAAATTCTGTGATTCAGTTTTCTGCCTCTCGGAAATCATAGGGCTCTAAGTCTGTTAATTATAAAGAGGTGTCTATATACTTTTGGTCATGTACTGTAAGTCACAAATTGTGTTTTGGAAATATTTCATTATCTGATACCCAGCTAATTGTTGTGGAACAGATCGCACTTAGCTGTTGCTAAAGCAACCGATTTTCACTCTAGAATGCACATGAGTCCAATTACAGACAGACAAAAACCACACGATGGAAATGCTGCATTGTTCTGCTAAACATGTAATGTGTGAATACATTTCCCTTGAGTGAACATATCTTCTCTTGACCAGACTTCTACATTTAAAGAACTCTTAATTATCCCATTACAGGCGTTTAACTCATTCAGTCAGGCGTAGCACCACATCTAAGTGGCTCTTTGATTGATAAGATGAAAACTACTGCTGAGCTATTAACTTCTATTCCAGCAGGAGGGACATGATGAAGCTTTACAAAGAAAGATATTTTTAAAAGAAACGTTCATGGATTTTACACTGCAGATCTCAATAGAATCCAATGATCTGATAAATACACAGCAGTAGACTGAGTTGTGAGTAGATTGCTGAGTGAATTGGTAGGGAGGAAGAGTAGATGGGAAAAAGCCCAAAAAACTTTAAAGCAGAAAATCACATTCTCAATACTCTATTAGAAAGAAAACATGTTGACATTTAATAACTACACAGGATTGCTCAGCATGTCTCCGTTAATACTAATTTCTCCTCTGATTACAGCAAAGCCTGACAAATATGTTCCCACAAACCAGTAGATCACGTAGACCATGAAATAGCTAATATCTGAATATTATATATATTAAGTAGTGATGTGAGGTAGTGATATAAAAAATCTGACTCATACCGATAAGCCAATTATTTTCATGTTATGGATGATAAAACATAATCAAAATTCTACATTATTTAGTCAAAATAAATAAAAAATAAAACATGAAAAAATGAAATTGATAATTTATATACTACAAGTGAATTTAGGCATCACTACATACTATGCACCGATACATTTCTCAGCCAATACCAATAGCCGATTATTCAGAATGATATCTGCCCATACCGATAGTTTGATTTTCTTGAGGAAAAAATATCTTTCCCAGCTAATGCTGTAAACTATACAAGGAACATTGCTATAATATTAGAGGTTAAAATTAATACCCAAGTCCAAACTATTGTATTAAACTTATATTTATTTTCAGATTTAATAATTATACTCAAATAAATACTCTCAGTTGCACATAAGGTAGTTTTTAAAAACACTTGTCTTCATGACAAATTTATTCAAACATACATATATAATTAACAGTAAACAAGCTCCTCTCTATAGTGTTTTTTTATAACTAACAACACTGGATAACTGAGCTAAATGCAACGCTGAGTGACATTGTTCACAAGCTGGTTGAAAAAAACGATTGAGCGATTACATGAGACATGATACATTTCGGTAAGTTGTGCTGTCTCTTTAACATAACGTTTGATGTTCATGCATGTTTTTTTCATGCTGTAACTAAAGGTGACTCCGATGTTGTGTCATTTAAGAGAATTTGAAAGCTGAGACTTTGTTGCTTATCAGAAGTAACAAAGCTCTTTGTGATTATTGGATGGGAGGCGCACTATAAATAATGTGTGGTGTAGGCAAAAACTGCAGACTTTGTAACCCTGGCTTGAACTACGGGTGACAGGGTCAAATATACTCTGCTTTAACAGTAATGCATTATTGTCGTGTTAACTTTGACAGCCCTAAATTCAATACAAGAGACATTTTCTTCACATCAGTATGAGTTGCAGTATTGGAGTCTGACACGTTTTTCCACCCCCTTTTGATTGACATGATATCATCAGCCCTGATCATCTGCTGTTTTTAAACAATCGGCCAATGGCAGATAGTGAAAATAATAGCTTTTACTGGCAGATACATCGGTGCATTCCTACATTTAATGTACAGATATTAAAGAAAATAATTCTATAAAGCAAAGAAATGAGCATGCAATATACATTATTAACCAATACAATAAATAGTCAATATGGTACCAGCATGAGTCCCTAGTACTTGTTTTTTTGTTGTTAAAAACAAAACATAAAGGGTTCATATCATTTATTTTTAACACAAACAATAAATAAATAAATAAATAAAAAGACAGATTTTTTCCAATGACCATGTTCTGCCCTCTCTCTGATCCTTAGAAGTAAACAGGCCTTTTTTACTGCCGTTTTCTCTCTTCCTACAAATTATTAAGATCAAAATTTAAATTTTGCAGGTTAAATTTCTGCGATTTAAATCGCAGGTTACCACTTTTTACAGTGTAGTTTCCTTAAAGGGATAGTTCATCCTGAATTGAAAATAAAGCCATCTTTTACTCACCCTGCTGTTGTTCTAATGCCTTATGTCCTTCTATCTTTTTCAGACCTCAAAAGGAGATATTTTGAAAAACGTCCTGCACGCGCTCCTCCATATAATGGCAGTGAATGGCGACCCGGCTAAAACTTTACGAAAAAGGATACAAAAGTATCACGCAATGATATAGTGAGATGCGCACCATATATGGAAAGTGTTCAGGAGGCATACTATAAGGTTACTATAAAGAAACCTTATTATTCAGTCAAAATACTGAGCTCGGCCGTTACTCTGTGCCATTCCTGTGAGTGTGTGCGAGCCGTCAGCAGCCGCTCACGTTTACTATAACTCGCACTGTTGTCATGGCACCCAGGATAAGCACACCAGTGGCGTGCACACACCTCCGCCGGGGCAGGGTCAATAGCGTTCTGCATCGTGTTCCGGGGGGGTGGGGCTTGGTGGTCCCCCTCGGTAGAAATCGCGTTCGCGGGGGCACTGCGGTGCGATAGAAAAGGGCACTTTCACTTTCAAAGGGGCAGGGGCTCAAGCCCCCCCGGCCCCCCCCCGTGCACACCACTGAAGCACACACACACGCACCATTTTGAGAAATCAGGCTCAATAGGACCAAACACGACTCTCGTCTAGTAACGGACGAGCTCAGTATTTTGACTGAATAATAAGGTTTCTTTATAGTAACCTTATAGTATGCCTCCTGAACACTTTCCATATATGGTGCACGTCTCACTATATCATTGTGTGACACTTTTGTATCCTTTTTGTAAAGTTTTAGCCTGGTCGCCATTCACTGCCATTATATAGAGGAGCGCGTGCAGGACGTTTTTCAAAATATCTCCTTTTAAGGTCCAAAAAAAATAGATGGACATAGGGAATTAGAACAACAGCAGGGTGAGTAAAAGATGACTTTATTTTCATTTCAGGGTGAACTATCCCTTTAAGGAAACTACACTGTAAAAAGTGGTAACCTGCGATTGTTACCTTAAAGGGCTATATCTACCTGATTTGACTCACAATTAAGTATTGTTGGTATAAATTAATGTATTTAGGTTGATTCAGCGACATTAAGTAATATTTTTGACTTTAATAAAACTTTTTAATTAAGATGTTATTATGTCCAGGTTACCATTTTTCAGTATACCATTTTTCAGTATACAAATGGATAGCTCAGTTAAATGAAAACATTTGTTAAACATTTTCAGTGCAGTCAGTAATTTGCCTAATTAAGAATATACTTTTCCTCATTAAATAGTTTTACACATACAAAAATGAACAGTAGTTTTCAAAAATATATTTAAAATAAGACATGTGCAGTCAGTCACATGAGATGAAGACTCCACTAATATTAGTAGTCTAATAAAAGTTGTCTTATTTTACATGGAGAGGGTCCCCTCATGGAGGTCGCCGTGTTGGGATCACATGACCAGCTGAATACTACTTCCTTTATCTTCCAGTTACTGGACATTATTAATCTTGCCTGATAGAAAATAACACATTTCTACAATGGCATTTGTAACCAAAGAATTTTGCATCAAGTCCAAGAAGACTGCTACATCAACAAAACAGTAAGTGAACCTTAATTAAACCTAAAATTAAAGATTTAACAAAAATAACAATAATCATCCACAAAAATAACTGTGATCTCTGATCTCTGTGTGCTTTCCTTATTATCTGGACGCCAGCTGTTTATTATGCAGTCCATTGTGCTTCAGAAGGCCACAAGGGACATTATTTAATAAGAAGTAATAAACTGAATACAGAATCAATTACAGCTCCCTTGGCTGATGCCGATGATGGCATTCACTTCCTATTAATATCTCACACTAGCCGTACTCTGAATGCTAACAGGAGGATGGTCGCTTGGTACAAATTTTTGACAAAAAGTTCAATTTTAAGAGCACATCTGAAATTATATTTTCTTGCACAGTGAGTTGTGGGTGCTTAAAATCCATCAGTGCATCCTCACATGAGACACTGTCAATCCTGGGATTTTGTGGGTCAGTGCATAGATGCTTGAATCAGATAATAAAGTTAATAATGGCCTGCTGGTCAAGATGTAAGCATTGTGTATTCGAGGGGTTTTGGTTCATAGGCCAACAATTTTCCCTCCTTTTCAGCAAAAGAAAGGCTTAAAGTTTGTATAAAAGCAGATATAATGGCAACTTGATGTTAGCTATTACATTTGATTCTTTTCAGTGATTACAGAACTTTGCAGATCTATAATACAGATTTCTATTCTGAATGACTGAAATACAGTTTTTATGAGACAGTCTTGTGGCTCTTACCAAATACAACTTTTTTTTTACTCTGTATATTTCTTGCGCTGGTGACTGATGCAGTACTCAGGGGTCACATTTTCCTCCCAAGTAACGAAAGGGGAAATCTTGAAACTTTTGATTCAGTTTCCATGTTCTTTAATATATATTTTGTCATTTCACCAGAAAGGCAAGAGAAATAAGGAGAAAGACAAGGAAGGAGATAAGTAACAGGCACACCATCTATCTCTGTCCCTGGTTTGAAGAAGGTGTTCTTTCTATCTTTGTCAGTTCTTGAAATTTTTCAAATGCCATTCAGCATATGATCAAGGACTGGCAGAGGTCGAATGCATTGTGCCAGTGCGGCCACTTCCATGACGTTCCAAAACAACATGACGCAGTCAAACAGATAAACCACATACTAATATGTATGCAATAGTATTTTTTTTTTTGTTTTTGAGGGGGCAAACAGATGCTTTCTACTGTGATCAGTTTTGATAAAGCATTGTATAATACATAACATTAATATGTATCGCTTATCACATATTCACATACTGTACAACTTTTTTGTGATATATATATATACCAACAAAAATATAAAGACAAGGCAGAACTGTTCATCACCATGCAAAACAGCGGTATTTCATTTCTGAATCCGCGTTTTAAACGAATCGGGTGAACCAATGATTCAATGGACCATTCATAAAGAGAACCATTTACTTCACTCCTGAATGAATCAGCTGTTCGAACGAATCGAATGAATGAATGACTCAATGACTTAATCATTAAGACATCTACCGCCACCTACTGGCAATTTTAGTTTCTTATTTAGGGTATAATTTCATTAAAAAACAATTTTATATTTCCATATTATAAAAAAAAGGTATAGTTCACCCAAAAAATATTTATTTCTGAAGCGACTTTTTGTAATGTCTATTTTTGTAATGTCTAATTTAACAGTGAAGCACTGAGCTTGAATTGATATGCAGTTTAAACGAACTTTTATTAACAACAGTAATGTGCAAAAACCTAATTTTTATAGGGAAAATATGTCTAATAAGTCAATAAGTGCTCCTCTGCCGCCATCTACTGGTTATAGTGGTAATTTCATGTCTTTTTTAAATAAAAGTGCTTGTTTGCCACAGTGTGTTTTCTTACACCTTTAAACTTTTAGTTTTATAAATCATCACATTTAAAATAACATTAAAATTGGATAATATGTTGAGGTTTGAAGTGCTGGAAAATGTGTAAAGCACTTGAAAGCCTTTGAAAAGCGAAAATATTTATTTCTGAAGCTACTTTTTGTAATGTCTATTTGATGCTTTACACAATAATGACTTTAGATAATCTTTTGGGGGCAATTTCTCAGTTAAATTAGATTAATTAATCGACACATTATGTAATTAATTAGATAAAAAATTGTAATCGCTTGACAACGATTTATATTAAATAATTGATGTTTGATTGGCCAAGACAGATTGGGCCAAAATGTACTTTTACATTTCACCATTTAATAACTTGGCATATTTAAAAAAATAAAAAATAAATAAATTCCCTTAAAAAATTAGGTAGGACATTTTTTTGTGTCCTTTTTACAGGTTACATGTAGTTGTGCATAATTGCGTGCAACTGACCCCAAACCACACCCTATTCCTAACCCTACAGTAAGTACATAGTTAACTATTATTACTCAGTACTTAAATATATAATTACACTGTAACATGGACACCTTAAAATAAATAAAATATTAAGTACTGCCTGGCAGCTATATGTTTTTATCATTGTTGTCTTTGCACATTACACTGAGATTTGAGAATAAAATATTTTATACACCAGATTTGAGTGCCATTTTCCAAGAGGAACGCAATTACTGCAAAAACTGTGCTGTATGACATTCTCTGTTACTAAATAAAGGTAAAGAAAGTGGTGGCAATCATGCACTAGAGTGGCGTGATTTGACCTCTGTCAAGTAACCTCTGTCTGTCTTAGTTATGTCATCCAGGTTCACAACCTATAGATGCAGCAAAAAATCAATAAGCCAACATCACACTCTCTTTGCCCTGTTAAGTGAACAATCTGCACAAAGACAAGGAATGAATGGCACAGTTTTATGTTTTTCAATCTGCCATATGGTTACAGGGGCATAAAGCAGACCCCATTATACACCTGAGACTCTAGTTTGAAAGAGAGAGAGAGAAAGGAAAAAGGTGGGTGAGGAGATGGCTGGAAAAGATCATAAAAGAGATGAAGAGATGTTGCTGGGGGAAGGAAAATGGCAGAGGAAGAGAGAAAACAGAAGGGAACAGAGAACCATCACACACCAGATTCACGTCCATTGAACAATAAATGGTTGCAGAATCTCCCAAGATACCAGTGACATTACAAAGAGAGATAAACAAAAAGAACAGATTTATTTCCACTTAAAGTCAACATAACAATAAAACATCTTTTTTTTAATGCACATTCCTGGTCATATTGTGCACAATTCACTGATGCACAGAAGAAAAACCTGCTTCTCTTTAACTTCTATCAAAAATATAATCACGTCCTCCGCCTATGAAGTGACATTTTCCTTTTGAACCACTCCCCTCCAAACACTAGAATATTTCGCATGATCCAATCAACTCACAGTTTCACTCTATTCTTTCTCAGTGAATTCCCTGTTTCACCCAGAAATACAACAAATTACAAAACTAAAGTAGTTGCGAATGCCATTTCACATGGACTCCAAAGGAGAATCCCTTCTTATCCTGAGCTATTCAAAAACTCTCAATGGTACATTGAGAACTGAGCGTACATTGAGTTCCCTTTCGTTCAGTCACTCCGAGTAACGTCAGTGACTGACGAATGGGGGTTTCGCCTAGAAGCCTATCATCTTCAAGATCTAGAAAACGCCCAACGGCAGTGCCAATGCCATGGGCATGCGGAATTTGCATAGCGTAACTCCACCCCACAGTGTGGGTATATAAGGAAGTACGCTGGCAACATCGCATTATGTTTCTGCTTCGGAGCCAAGAGCATCTATCTCTTCACTCCTTAAGCCTTTTGAGTATATCGTCAAGCTTCTTCGAGACGAGCAGCTTTCCAGTCGGTGTTGGTGTTACGGCGCGTTCCAGCGAGTGTTTACTTCCTGCCTGCTGATCTGTGCAGTGATCTGCATCCAGCTGGTATTCGTTCCCTGGGCGCTTCGGCATCGCTGTGAAGCTCCCTCTCACAAAAGAGCTCGCACGTGGCACGTCTTTTTAAAGACGGTTTGCCCGTGCACTTCTGGGTGCGGTCGATCTCTGTTGCCATCTGATGGGCACAATCGCTGCGTGACGTGTTTGGGCTTCAGCACGTTCAAGCAGCGTTTGTGGGTGAGTCATGTTCTCACTGCGGGAACATGACCATCGCGATGTTGCGGTCGAGACTCAATGAGTTGGCTCCAGTTGGCGATGAGAGGTCGATCGCCCCATCTCAAGGTGGGCTGGAGTCCTCTGGGGATGAAGATTCGGCTATGCTGCTGTCTTCGGGTATGCCAGCATTGCCCGAGTCCGACCCGGAGTTGACAGCCATGTCATTTCGGGGGATGTTTGGTCTTTGGGTGCGACGCGTCCTGACAGCTGTTGGGCCCCGCCCCCAATTACTTTCTCTCCCGGGATACACAAGGAAGTCACGTCGTCCTGGAAGTCCCCGTTGTCTTCCCGCGACCGTTCGGCGGCTTCCTCCGCCTTCTCTGCCCTCGATGGGGCCGCGGCCAAGGGTACACTGGGGTCCCCCCTGTTGACGCTCAGTTGCAATCACGGTCGAGACTCAATGACCCCCGTATGGAGGGAGAGTTCTTGGCCGTCCAGTAGCAGACTAAGGCCATTAAACGTACTGTTACTCAGCCGCCGGCTCAGTCGCCTCAATCTGCTTGCCGCCGAGGGCGCCCTCCTGCGGCTTCGACCCTCCCGCTGCCCTTTCCGGGCCGCGCCGTAGGGGTGATCGCAGGAAGGCGCCCCCGTCCGCTCCCAGCGGCGCTCCTGACGCGGACAGCTTAGGGATGGGCAGTTCTTCCAAGGAGTTGGTAGCAGGGCCACTCCTTCCCCTGGTGGAGGGCCGGGGGAGAATCTTCTGTTCAGCTGCTGGCCCCCACGTCAGCAGCACCCTATGTGGAAGAACTAACTCACCCATCCCTGAGCACCCAGAGACCGATGGCAGGGTCACGCCACTCTCGTCCCTCTCTGACGCCAGTCTCCTCTCAGAGCAGACCCCAGTGGAACGCGCGTCCTTCCCTGGTCTCCTCTGTCAGGACGCGGCTGATGACCGTGCCCCCACACCGGGACGCTACGCCTCCCACGTCCGGGCCGGTCACGCCGCCTCGCTGCCCCAGCCGGGGTACGTCTGTGGTCCGCACGACCCCGCTGGTGCAGTTTTTGGGAGCCTGGCTAGAGCTTCCCGGACTGTTCCGCTGGGTCGAGAAGACCATCAGGCTCGGCTATGCGATTCAGTTTGCTCAGGCTCCTCCCCGCTTCCGGGGAGTCCGCCACACCATGGGGGGGCCCAACGCCCCTGTCATGTGTGCGGAGGTTGCTACCTTGCTGGCGAAGGGTGCAATCGAGCCTGTCCCTCCAGCTGAGATGAAGTCCGGCTTCTACAGCCCTTACTTCATTGTACCCAAGAAAACCGGTGGGTTACGACCGATCCTGGACCTGCGCGTCCTGAACCGATCCCTTCACAGGCTTCCGTTCAGGATGTTGACAGCGAAGCGCCTTTTCGAATGCGTTCGTCCAGTAGATTGGTTAGCAGCGATCGACCTGAAGGACGCCTACTTCCATATCAGTACGCAGTCCTCCCATTCGGGCTAGCTCTGTCCCCTCGCGTCTTTACGAAGATTGTCGAGGCAGCCCTTGTGCCACTCAGGCAACACGGGGTTCGCATCCTGAACTACCTCGACGACTGGCTGTTCCTGAGTCACTCTCGAGAGCAGGTGTGCGAACACAGAGACCTGGTGCTCCAGCACTTAGCCCGTCTGGGCCTTCGGGTCAACTGGGAAAAGAGCAAACTCTGCTAGTGCAGAGGATCTCTTTTCTCAGTATCGACTCGGTCGCCAGGTGCGTGCAGCTTACGAGCGAGCGCGCGCAGTCACTGCTGACTTGCCTCCGTCAAATCAAGAGCGCGGTTCCACTGAAGTTATTTCAGAGGCTCCTGGGGGATATGGCATCTGCAGCCGCGGTAACGCTGCTCAGATTGCTTCATATGAGACCGCTTCAGCACTGGCTTCGCGATCGAGTCCCGAGATGGGCATGGCAGTCGGGCACGCTCCGGGTCCAGTGACTCGGGCCTGCCTGCAGACCCTCACCCCATGGTCGAACCTCAGCTTTCTACGGCCGGTGTGCCCTTAGAACGAGTTTCCAGGCATATTGTTGTGTCAACAGATGCCTTCACCACGGGCTGGGGTGCCATGTGCAATGGACATGCTGCCGCGGGCTCCTGGACAGGACCCCAGCGCCTCCTGCATGTCAATTGCCTCGAGTTGCTGGCAGTACGGTTCGCCCTGCACCGCTTCCGAGCGCTGCTCAAGGGTCAACACGTGCTAGTCCGGTCAGACAACACGGCCACAGTAGCGTACATCAACCACCAGGGTGGTCTACGTTCCCGCCGCATGTCTCAACTCGCCCGCCATCTCGTCTTATGGAGTCAGAAGCACCTGAGGTCCCTTCGTGCCATCCATGTCCCGGGAGTCCTGAACCGTGCAGCCGACGAGCTCTCGCGGCTTCAGCCACTTCCTGGAGAATGGAGACTCCATCCCCAGACGGTCCAGCTGATTTGGGAACAGTTCGGCGACGCACAGGTAGATCTGTTTGCCTCCCTCGACTCTTTCCATTGCCGCCTGTTTTATTCCCTGACCGAGGGCTCCCTCGGCACGGATGCTCTGCCGCACAGCTGGCCGCGGGGCCTCCGCAAGTATGCGTTTCCCCCAGTGAGCCTTCTCGCACAGGTTCTGTGCAAGATCAGGGAGGACAAGGAGCAGGTCCTTTTGGTCGCTTCGTATTGGCCCGGCCAGACCTGGTTCTCCGAACTCATACTCCTTGCGACAGCCCCTCCCTGGTCGATTCCTCTGAGGAAGGACCTCCTTCTCAGAGACGGGGCACCCTTTGGCACCCGCGTCCCGATCTTTGGATCCTCCACCCTCAAGGTCTATGTGGCCGCTATATCAGCCTACCATGACCTTGTGGAGACGAAAAAGGTAAGTCAGCACGACCTGGTCATCAGGTTCCTGAGGGGAGCGAGGAGACTGAATCCTCCTCGCGCTCCCCTCGTACCCTCTTGGGACCTCTCAGTAGTCTTAAGTGCTCTGCAGAGGGCTCCCTATCAAGCCATTGCGGTCAGTCGAGCTTAAGTTCCTGTCTATGAAGACAGCGCTCCTGATCGCCTTGGCCTCCATCAAGAGGGTAGGGGACCTGCAGGCATTTTCGGAGTTCCAGTGCCTGGAATTCGGGCCGGCCAACTCTCACGTGATCCTGAGACCCCGGCCTGGATATGTGCCTAAGGTTCCCACCACTCCGTTTAGGGACCAGGTGGTGAACCTGCAAGCGCTGCCTTGGAGGAGGCAGACCCAGCCTTGGCACTGCTTTGTCCAGTACGCGCCCTCCGTGCTTACGTAGACAGAACGCAGTGTTTCAGGACCTCAGACCAGCTCTTTGTCTGTTATGGTGGGAAGCTAAAGGGAAAGGCTCTCTCCAAGCAAAGGCTGTCTCACTGGATAGTGGACGCCATTGTTTTGGCTTACCAGACGCAGGGGCGTCCATGCCCCCTAGGGGTCAGGGCTCACTCCACCCGGAGTGTGGCCTCCTCGTGGGCTCTAGCGCATGGCGCCTCGCTAACAGACATTGCAGAGCTGCAGGCTGGGCGACACCCAACACATTCACCAGATTCTATAATCTCCGAGTGGAGCCAGTGTCCTCTCATGTACTCGCCTCTACTAGTGGCCGGTAATGGACTAGGCTTAGGTGTCTTCGCTTGCTCGCCATTCCACTCCACGGACTGGATACGTGCGATATTTCCTCAGGTAGTTTCCCTGAAGCCCTGAGTTCCTCCAGCACTGTTGATGCCGACACCAGTACGTCTGCCCACTCGGTCAGGCCCTCGTGTTAGGCTAGGTGCCACCGTGTGCATGGTTCCCCCGTTGGGCGACCCCCACATGTGTATTTCCACTGTAAGCCTCCCTGAGCATGTGTCTTTCCCTTGGCAAGCCCCTTGCCACCCCTGGGGGTAAAAATTCTTCCACCTTCGCCTGGTTACCCCAGAGTTCTCCATATATAGCCCTGAGCGGGTCATATGTGTATCCTTAAGTCCTCCCTACGGGTAGGCGCTTGACGCATACTTCCACCTGGAATATGCTTCCCAGTGTACCTTGGTATTCCTGTGTTAAGTGGGAGTCCTTCGTCCGTACTAGCTTACGACAGGGAGCTCACGCTTACGCAGGGCACTGGATGACAGCCGAGTGGCGTGATTACATTGGGACCCCCATTCGTCAGTCACTGATGTTACTCGGAGTGACTGAACGAAAGGGAATGTCTTGGTTACGTATGTAACCCTCGTTCCCTGAGGAGGGAACGGAGACGCAACGTCCCTCTGCCACTTCCGCTGTACCGCTGGAACGGCCGGGAGTTCAGTCTTGGCTCCTCAGCAGGTAAACATTTTGCGATGTTGCCAGCGTACTTCCTTATATACCCACACTGTGGGGCGGAGTTACGCTATGCAAATTCCGCATGCCCATGGCATTGGCACTGCCATTGGGCGTTTTCTAGATCTCGAAGATGATAGGCTTCTAGGCGAAACCCCCATTCATCAGTCACTGACGTTACGTCTCCGTTCCCTCCTCAGGGAACGAGGGTTACATACGTAACCGAGACGTTTCCATGTACAACTCTTAAAAATAAGGTCATTAAAAATTCCAGTTTAAATAGCACTATTTTTTTTTAATAATCTGACACATGCTATGATTTATATTCTAAAGCCAGGGCTCCAGACTAAGATTTGAGAGCAGTGGCACCGGAAGTTCTACAGGTGGCGCTGGAGGAAAAGTTTTATCATAAAATTACTATTGTTTTGCATTAATAAGTGCAGTTACTAATAATATTACATATTTGTTTATTGGAAATTTAACAGTGAAGTACTGAGCTTTTATTAACAACAGTAACGTGCAAAAACCTCATTTTTATATGGAAAAATTAAATATTCTACTCTTATTAAATGTACCATACTGATCTGACCGACAGCTTCAGTGATTTTAAAAGGAGAGCTCTTCACTTGTTTTCTGTGTAATTTAGTCGCAATTTGAAGAAAAGTTGAGACTTTGTGACTTCCTACTTTTTTCCATATTATAAAGTGGAAATGGCTAATAAGTCAATAAGTGATCCTCTGCAGCCATCTAATGGTTATAGTGGTAACCAGTCTTTTTTAAATTAAAAGTGCTTGTTTGCCACAGTGTGTTTTCCTACACCTTTCATCACATCATCACATTTAAAATAACATTAAAATTGGACAATATTCTGAGGTTTGAAGTGCTGGAGAAAGTGTGAAGCCCTTGAAAAGTACTTGAATTCCACTCTCAAAAGGTTGTACGAACCCTGAGATGAAAAATGTAACCTGAAAAGTAATGTGATTGGCTGTTGTCACTATGACGGTCAAGTCAGCACCAAGCTTCAGACACGCCCTCTGTCAAGCATTGACACCCCGTGTGAATGCAGTGTAATAGTGTCGCATGATTAAGATCAGCCTGTGAGTAAACCTGTTCTGAGCTTGCGTTGCGCTGTCTATTATTGCTCAGAGCTGATATAGAGCAGAAATATCAGCTCTTATCAGTTGGGAAACGTGGTGGTGGCACCAGTGCAAACTCTAACAAAATGTAGTCGCACCAGCAGTAAAAAAAGGTTGCAGTCTGGAGCCCTGAAAGTGACCTATATCATGCAATTAAAGGTGCAGTAAGCGATTTCTGAGAAACGCTGTTGAAAGCGGATCGGCCCGAGCAGTACAACACACTTGTAGCCAATCAGCAGTAGGGGGCGTGTCCACTCATGATGGGGGAGGAGAGAGAGTGAAGTAAAGACTGTAGAAAGAGAGACTGTAGAAATGGAGTGAGGGAAACTAAAATACATGTTTAGACGTTATATTTGTATATTTGTTTCATTTTATTTTCTGTATTTTATATTATTTCTGAACGTAATAATAAAATGTGACTTGTACACCAATGCAACTTATCTGTGCTTATTTTTTCTCAACAATGCAATTTTTACCCGATGCGACTTATTTTCCAGAAAATACGATAATATGGTTTTGATTGAAGTGTTTATGCCCTTATTAAGCATAACTGGAGTAAAATTGTGCATGTAAACACATTCAGTGTCTCAAAACAAGATTAATATTTTATATATAGAATGTCCTGATACAAAATAGAACAACACTAATCATCATGACTCAAGTATTTTAAGTGCTTTGAAAGACCTACAGTACTCAAACGCTAATGAGTTCCCTTTTGTTGTTTTATCATAATGCAACCACTGTTTTGATAGCAATAGCAATATGTCAGAAAGGTACAGAAGCGATCCTAACACCATCTTCCTTATTTCTGACTGGATGCAGCTTAGAAACTACAGACCATCATTGTAAATTATGAATGAGTCCTTAGACGGCTGTTCCTGTTGTGGAACGAAACCATCCCAGCAGTGTATATCTCTGTGGATGAATGCTAGCATTAATGTGTGAAAAAAGAGAGACTTCCTATTCATTGATCTCATGGAATAGCCAGTGCACACAAATTACAGACCACTGTGTTCTTGTATTTAACAGCACACAGAAAGACCAGTCACTGGGAATTGTGGGTAAGAGGGCGCACTTTCACGGCTACTTAAGACTTGCTAATGGCTGGTTGGTCTCAGTGGGAGGATTTCTTGCAACTGCTCCAGGTATTTATAAGCGCGAACAGCAAATTTCCCATGTGAAATTACTGTTTAAGGGACAACCACCTTCTCAAATTAATTAGCACAGCATGAGGTAGCACTTTATCTTGTTTATCAGAGTAACCACGTTAAGTCAGCATCGAATAAAGATTAACCGTTTACTTCCTCAATACAGGTTTCTGATCTCATCGTGAACAACTCAATTTTTATATATATATATATATATATATACACACATTAGCAAGTCTTAAAGGGTTAGTTCACCCAAAGATGAAAATTCTGTCATTAATTCCTCCGTAAGACCTTCGTTTATCTTCACAATACAAATGAAGATATTTTTGATGAAATCCGAGAGCTTTCTGACCCACGATAGACAACAACGTTATTACCACTTTCAAGGTCCAGAAAGGTAGTAAAGACATCATTAAAATAGTCCATGTGACTCCAATGGTTCAACCTTAATGTTATGAAGCGACGAGAATACTTTTTGTGTGCAAAACCCCCCCAAAAATAACGACTTTATTCAACAATTTCTTCTCGTCTGTGTCAATATCCTACACTGTTGACGTAGTAAATACAGTGCAGCGCTTCCAAGTTCTACTTCAGAACTTCCATGGATCGGACTTGTTTGTTCAGCACATCCCACAGATGCTCGATTGGATTGAGATCTGGGGAATTTGGAAGCCAAGTCAACACCTCAGACTCGTTGTGCTCCTCAAACCATTCCTGAACCATTTTTGCTTTGTGGCAGGGAGCATTATCCTGCTGAAAGAGGCCACAGCCACCAGGGAATACCGTTTCCATGAAAGGGTGTACATGGTCTGCAACAATGCTTAGGTAGGTGGTACGTGTCAAAGTAACATCCATGGATGGCAGGACCCAAGGTTTCCCAGCAGAACATTGCCCAAAGCATCACACTGCCTCCGCCGGCTTGCCTTCTTCCCATAGTGCATCCTGGTGCCATGTGTTCCCCAGGTAAGTGACGCACACGCACCCTGCCATCCACGTGATGTAAAAGAAAATGTGATTCATCAGACCAGGCCTCTTTCTTCCATTGCTCCGTGGTCCAGTTCTGATGCTCACGTGTCCACTGTTGGTGCTTTTGGCGGTGGACAGGGGTCAGCATGGGCAACCTGACTGGTCTGCGGCTATGCAGCCCCATACGCAACAAACTGCGATGCACTGTGTATTCTGACACCTTTCTATCAGAACCAGCATTAACTTCTTGAGCAATTTGAGCTACAGTAGCTTGTCTGTTTGATCGGACCACATGGGCCAGCCTTCGCTCCCCACGTGCATCAATGAGCCTTGGCCGCCCATGGCCCTGTCGCCGGTTCACCACTGTTCCTTCCTTGGACCACTTTTGATAGATACTGACCACTGCAGACCGGGAACACCCCACAAGAGCTGCAGTTTTGGAGATGCTCTGACCCAGTTGTCTAGCCATCACAATTTGGCCCTTGTCAAACTTGGTCAAATCCTTATGCTTGCCCATTTCTCCTGCTTCTAACACATCAACTTTGAGGACAAAATGTTCACTTGATGCCTAATATATCCCACCCAGTAACAGGTGCCGTGATGAAGAGATAATCAGTGTTATTCACTTCACCACTTCAGTGTTATTCACTTCACTGGTTATAATGTTATGCCTGATCGGTGTATATATATATATATATATATATATATACACACACTGTATATATTATAATAAATAAACACACACACACACACACACACACACACATACATAAAAAAAAACACAACAAATAAATACATTTTGGGTTACAATTTATTTCGATAGTCCACTTTAGACATTCAACTAACTATAACTAACTTTTCAACTACATGTAAACTTATTCTACTAAACCAAACTCTAAACTAACAGTCTGAGAGTTAGTTGACATGTAGTTGCAAAGTTACTTACAGTTAGTAGAATGTCTAAAGTGAACTATCAAAAAAAAGTGTAACCTAATTTTTTTGCTCTTCATTTGGCAAAAACTTGCTTTGCTTCTGAAACTATTTTCCTTTATGGATGATGTCATCAAGCCCTCTAATTTTTGAAGCCCTGCAATAACGTCAAACAGAGATATTTTTTTTTCAAATCAATTTATATACAGTATATATATATATATCTCATTGAATATCCTGTTTCATTCTGAAATACATCACGTTACTTAAGTAAATTTGGTTGAAAATGCTGTTTCATGTAGACTGAATTAGCTTTAAGTTTGTCTACACTTTAAAAAAAATGGTGTAGAAAACAATTTTCGTTCAGAAATTGCTGGTTTTCACAATTAAAATGTCAATTACAAAGAAACAGCAAGCAACACATTGAATTAAATGCAAAATTTTGAAGTAGAAAAACTTAAATAGTATTTACTCCAATAATATTCGAAAACTTCGAAGAATCATTTTTTTGCAGTCTAGTCAGTAGCGCGTGGCTTTGGAAAAGTCACTAAAGTGCCCACCCACATTCTTTCCATGATTATAATGTTGGGGCGGAAAAGTGGGTGGATTATTTCTTAATAATCGCTCATGTCTGACATGTCATTCCACACCCTAAACTGAGAAAAGGATCACAAAGGTGTACAATCTGAGGTGCTCAGTTCAGTTTGAGGGTAGAATATCTCATCATCTTCCATCCCCTCAGGCAAACTGCCAGTGTGTGTTTCTGATGTAACTGAACGGAAACCGTAAAGAGTTTCAGAATCAAATGTTCTGCCCATGGGGAATAACCTGCATTTAATACTTCTGTCCTCGTCTGTTGAACTGGTGGATAGGTTTTTGTTTCTGAAGGCATTTCTGCTGACCTTATATCACACTATAATAAGTCATTAATTTATCCATTTTATTAGTACCGCTCCGAAGCAATTTCATTGTGCCCTGAACTCAGGCCACTTTCCACAGAGTTTATTTACATAGAAGCGGCGTTCAACACAGTCGAGTTATGATCGCTCTGGGGTGGAAAGTGAAGGGCGATGACTCTTAGACGGTCCCCGCAGCAAGAGACTTAACCCTAATGGATTTCCTCTCTGCATCTCTCCCGTCCTCCATCTATTACCCCTCTCAGTGCTCATTACAGCTCTGCTCATTATGAGGAGTATAAGAGATAGATGCATTCAATATTACAAATGTCTCACATTCTTCATGATGCGTTTTCATCAACATGCTGAAGTCTTTCTTTCCTTTCAAACCCTTAACAATACAAGCAAACCACCTCAGATCCAGCCGATTCTTAACAATACAAGTAAACTACCTCAGATCCAGGAATGAATAAATTAATTAATCCAAAGTAGGGCTGTACACTTTAATCAAATTGTGATATGGACTACTGTCTGTGGATATTAAATGTGTGTCTCTGTGTGAATGAATGCCTCAGTTTCATCTACTACACACATACTGAAGCACGTGTGACGTTCGTGGTGTTTTCAGCGTCTGCCGTCTCACTATATGAGGAGATGAACACATGCACTATATCTCCAGAGCTGCTTCACCAGCATTTCACCATTTCATTTGAGAAAAACTATTGTCAGATACTCACAGAAACTCAAAGCTCTTCACTACATCCCGCCAAAATAAAAGTTTGGATTAGCTTGAAGGGTTTCACTTTATTTTGATGGTCCCTTTAACCCATTCTGTTGACTATAAGTAAAGTTGCACCTACTGTATATGTCTACTAACTCATTAGAGTGTTAGTAGAGTATTAGTAGACTGGTAGGGTTAGGGTTAGAATAAGTTGACATGTAGTTGCAAAGTTATGTATAGTCAGTAGAATGTCTGTTGCAGGACCATCACAGTAAAGTGTTAGCAGATATTAAGCAGACAGTCTACTAATACTCTAATGAGAGTTAGTTGACATGTAGTTGCAAAGTTACTTATAGTCAACAGAATGTTTAAATGAGACCATCAAAATAAAGTGCTACCGCTTTAAGAAATTATTACAGAAATATATTACTATTGTACAGTAGAATGCACTTCTCAAATAAAACAATAAAATAATACAGTTTATTAAAACATTTTTTAAGAAAAATCCCACAATATCACAAGTTGCAAAAGTTGTATGCATTCATTTAATCATTACCGTTTTTGATAATACATTTGTATTAATTCATAAAAAGCGAAATGGAATTAATTTGCCAATTCAAGAGCCCTATACAGCTCAAAAAATAAATAATAATTAGTTGTGTCCCAAATGACCCACTATACACTATGCACTTATAAATGTACTCTTAACATCTAGTGTATAATTGTTATAAGGTTTTTGACATTCCCATTGGAGTCGGATAGCCCCTTCCACTACGACAGTTGAGTACATGAAGAGTCTAAGGGGCCATTCACAAAGAACACATTTTTGCTGTTAAAAATGTGCGACGCAGGTCAGTGGAGTGAAAAGGTCTATGCGCTGCATATTTAGAAAGAAGCATCATGCACGAGACGCAAAAAATGCAAGACACTAGCACGCGTTTACATTGAAAAACAATGGAAAAGTGCGTTCTGTGTGAATGGCCCTTAACACTCCAGATGGGTGTGAAAAGTTCTGCATGTGATCTACTGACGATGTGCAAATTAAAGAACACAGATGCAGTCGGATCATTTCCTTAATGACCGACACAATCTACCAAGAGCAGCGCAAATTAGCATCTGGTTTGCATGCTTTTTTTTGGCCTGAAAATAATGGCGCAAATACCAGTAAATTGACGAGCACAAACCTTAGTAAATCACCTTGCATGATTCATTTAAATACTCTCCTCCCATAAATTTTGCGTCTGAAAGGGAAACTCCTACAAATTGCATATGCAGTAAGGTCAAAAATAACCGTCCACGCATTTTCAGCGCTAATTCTTCACTGCGTGTCTTTAGCAAATCATGACAGAAGTTTTTAAACGGCAAAAGAGAGTTTGCGCTGGCCCTTTATCTGTTAATTAAGTGGATCATCTGGATATTTAAACGGCAGTTTTTTTTGGGAATTTTCAGTGCAAACACACTATTATATTCTATTTATACTACAAAATGTCACAGAATAGTACATGCTGTAAGTACGAGTTTTGGGGGTCTGATAAGGGAGAACAAATGAAGAACCTTTAGTTTTAAGAGTGACTAAATTAAAACTTTCAATTAAAACAAGCAATTAAAAACAGAACAGAACACAAAATGACACAAAACAGCAAGAATCTGGCTCAGCTGTAAAATAGTTGGAAATAAAACAAACTAAATATTAAATTTACGCCTATGTTTAGTAATTTACTTGTCCATTGCAACAAATCTAATTTACTATTTTGAGGTGTATTGTAAGAAAATATTGGTGTGTATGAACCACATTCTATACACAATGTCTTGTGCACCATACTGATCATTTGCACTAGTTACAGTTGCACTTCTGGTTAAATGCATTTCATTGGTTCTCTACTACTATGCTACTCAATGCCAATCAAGTCAAATATAATCAAACAGCTTTTGAAACTGAAATACTGATGGGAAGTTGACATGTTCTGCTGTGTAAATGCTGTACTTCATCTAAATCCACTTATGCACAGTAAAGGGGTTTTATTACCATGCATGCAGCTTTTATGAGCTCAAATTATTTAGAATAACTGAACTTTAAAAGATTCATTTGTCACACTGCAACACTATTGGAATGAACTGCTGAAGGCAAAAAAGTGATTAAAATGCTGAAAAAAACAAACACTTTCCCTACATTCAAATACAACTGAATGTCAATCTCATGGACAGATTATGCATCACACAGCCAGCAGAAGTAATCGAAGGTTTAATAGTTATTTCATAAGGGCGCATTTACTGTCAGACGGCTGTTTCTCAGTTACAGTATGTATGCATGTGCGCACACACACACACACACAAGAATACACATCCACACACAGCATGCAGCAAGAAAAACAGTGCAAAATAAGAGAGGAAGAGTGGCAAACACACACAAAGCAAGCTCCATCCACACATTGACTGATGCTCCGTTACCTTGCAGCAGCTGAAGACAACACACTACCAGAGCACTTCACTTTGCCATGCCATCTGCTCCGAGCACAGGGTGCAAAGACCAGGACCAACTCTGTCTTCCAACTCTGACGTTCCCGTGCTCTCTCTCTCTTTTTCTCTCTCTCCCACTTTCGGCAGACGGACTGCTCCTGTAGGATTTTTTTGAGGGAGCTAATGGAACTACATGTACACCTCTCTCTCTCTCTTTCCACCTTCTTTCCCCTCCTGCTGTCTTTCTTCACAGTCTTACTCCAGCTCTGCCTTCAGCTCATCGTAGCGCTCTCTGTCTTGCTTTCTCTGTGCTCTCTCTCTCTCTCTCTCTCTCTCTCTCTCTCTCTCTCTCTCTCTCTCTCTAACCCTCTTTCCCGCCCTCATTAGATCACTGAATTGACTACTTCGGTCACATGTATGTTTGTTTATGGAGAAATGAGTGTGTGAACACATGTGTACCACTGGTTTCCATATTAACCCTCTGATGCATCACATGGAAATTTGTTTTCAAAATGAGAAAATAATCATCAGTCTTTCATTATTATTAATTTTTTTTTTTTTCAAAATGATTTTTTCTTGAGAGAGGCAAACATCTCTATGTACATGTAGTGGACACCTTGCATATAAACAATGTCCATTTTAAACTATCAGTTGCTATGAACAGACATCGTCTGTGTGTCTGTACTGTGAGTGTTTGTATGGGAGAGAGAGCGGGAGAAAGAGAGCGTGCTTTCCATAGCTTTCAAAAACATGGAAAAAGTTTGTTATTTTTATCCCGTTGTTTGTCATATTTCTTTGCTTGGTCAGTGTCTTTGTGCATTTTGGTTCATTTGCTGTTGTTGGCTGTAATGACCTTTGAAATAACTGAAATAATTTGGCGAAGTGATATGGAACTGTAATGCGGTCAAAACCTGCCTGGAACTACTTTAGCAGATCGTTTACTGGAAAAAATTGCAACTTTTGTACACCTCAGAACGTTCGTCAACCAATCAGAATCAAGCATTCAATAGCTCCGTAGTATTCACCTTTTTTCTAATGAGCCTCCTGCGTTTTAGATCAGGGAAGGTACTTCCGGTTTAGGGAAGTTCCACTCAGTAAGACTGAAACAAATCACTTCAAATCATAAGATTGCACTACAAATAATCCTTATCCTTAAAATTTCCTTCATGTTCTCATGTTCAGACTTCAAAAGAAAAATAATGTAACGCTAGGTATTTTAATGTGACGTGGTATAACAAGAATATGGCAAGAACTATTTTCAGTTGCACTCTTTTCTTCCTGATTATTTTCTTTTTTTTCCCTTTGTATTCCTCTGTAACAGTATGGAAAAGGATACTGCGCATTTATGGTCTGCTCTCCTGATTCAATTTACGATATATCCCATTAATAATTCACTGGAATGCACTAAGAACCTCTCTTTTTTCTCCCCAAATCCTCACGTCTCTTTCCAGGTTTGTTTTCACACGGATGCTTTAATATGTAATTGTCTCTCCTTTTCACTATTAAATCCCTATTAGCAGTGTTTACTGGGATGTTTCTAAAGCAGGTAAATACAATATTTATTGTATTTGTCAAAATGTGTGCATGATGTGTGTGTGTGTGTGCTTGTGCTTGTGTCTAACCTCAAGTTGCTCCAGGGACGCTGATACTGTAATAACTATACTGTTAATTATGGATTAAAGCATCTGCTGACAACTGCTATTCACTTTGTTACTAAATATAAATCTTAACATAAATAATATATGTAACATTGCCTGTTTGCAATTAAATACACCCTAAAACCAAATGTTTTGTCTAAAAAAAAAAAAATTAACGTAACAGTCTGTATCAGTATTTCTGAGTTATAAGAAATAATGAGATTTTTGTTTGACCAACAAACTGCATTGAGTTAGAAGAGCTTAATGATTTATAGCATAAACAGTAATTGTTAAGCACATGCTAAATGTAACTTGCATGTACATTTATTGAACAAGTTATATATTATTTGTCATTACATTGCTGATAGAACAACATTCAATGTAATTTATACCTTCATGAAGTCATGACAACCTCACCATGAGCTCTACTCTTCAGCACAATAATAACAACAAAACTTCAACAATATCAAACATAACGTCTCGGGTTACGACTGTAACCCTTGTTCCCTGAGAAAGGGAACGAGACACTACGTCGTAACGCACTTTGGGGACGCTCCCTAAGCGTAGCGCATGTGAAGTATGAATGAAACTATTCCAATCCTGATTGGTGTTGCATCATGACGTAACATGTGACGGTATACCCGGAAGGTACAAAGGGACGCCGGCACATAACAGAGATAACTTCACGATGAAGCAAGCGCTCCAGGCATGACGAAGTGTGGCCGCGAAATGCAGTGTCTATGTTCCCTTTCTCAGGGAACAAGGGTTACAGTCGTAACTCGAGACGTTCCCTTTCGAGGGAACTTGAACTGCGTCGTAACGCACTTTGGGGAACGAGTACCCACTATGCCACACCGAAAATCATACCTGCCCTAGTGTGAAGTAGGGCTGGGCGGTATATCGAGTTTGTACAATATATCGAAATATTTTTTAGAAACGATATGGAATGAGGCAATACCGTTTATATCGATATACAGTAGATGGATGAGCACATTTGAAAAATAGCGGAGTACGCAGAGTGAGCTGATGCAGGGAAAGTGCATGATACAACTTGACCTCACCATGACACATGCTTTATATTAAGGGCTTCAAAATAACTGGTAAGATATAGTTAACATGTATAGTTTAAAGCAGCTTGCCCTGTCAGATGCTCTGAGAGATAGGCTACTTGTGCTGACAGACAGATAAATACTTATCTGTAATGCGTTTGAAATGTGGTGCTTTCCTCAGTGCATAACTTACATTTCACAGGTATATTCTCCATCTGTAAATGTTAGAAAGTCATGCAAATATGTCCATTTTGCTGTCCGGAGAGGACGAGCCTTCCGCAAGTGAATCTCTGCTAAAATTCAGGCTTCCGTGAATAAGCGTCGCCGCGTGCATGCGCGGCAAACAGACGGAGCACAATAGAATAGGAAAGCAATAATTCTGACTAAAATATACATATTTCTAAAATATTTGTTGTTGGACAATAAATGTGCCATATGTGGTATTTTAAACCTACAAGTAAGTATATTTTTATGAAAGTGACGATTGGGGGTAATCAAATGTAGGCTAATATGCTTTTGTTTTTCTTTTCATTTTTAGTTTAGTGAATTATTAATTTTGTTTTTAGATTGTAATGTTACAATGTTAGAATGTAATGTGATTTTAACCCCCTTTTTGCACATAATATATTGCATAGCCTACATTACATTCACTGTATTTGTTTATAGCCTTCAATATCAACATTGTTTTTAGGACATCATTGGGCAGGATGTTAAATAAAATTAATTATTATTAAAATAAATACAGATTTTTTTTTTATCCAAATAGAAAAACAGAGAAAATACCGGGATATATACCGTGTATCGCCATTCAACCAAAAAATACCGAGATATGATTTTTTGGCCATATCGCCCAGCCCTAGTGTGAAGCTGGAAACCAGGCACACTTAGGACGAGAGCACCCTTGTCCCAGGTTGGGACTCTGGAACGAGCACCGCGGAGGAAACGTACAACAAATTGGTGCTTCCCCAGAGGCCCATCACTTACAGGAGCGTGGAAAGCCGTAATGGCAGCCACATACACCTTAAGTGTGAACGGAGTAAGACCAGCAGAGAAGCGATCTTGGAGGAACTCCAGCACTGAAGCAACTGGGCAGTTAACTGGGTCCACCTCACGCTCCCTGCACCAAGTGGAAAACACATTTCACTTTAGGCTGTACAACCTCCTTGTGGAAGGATCCCTGGAGCTAAGTACGGTCTCGACTACACCTGCCGATAGGCCAGCCTCTAGTTACCGGGCCCCCTTAGGGGCCAGACCCACAGCTTCCACAACTCTGGCCGGGGGTGAAATATTGTGACCCCTGCCGGAGACAGCAGGTCCCTCCTCAGAGGGATCTGGCATGGAAGGTCTGCTAGCAGTGCCATGATGTCTGAGAACCATACTCGGGCCGGCCAATAGGGGGCTACTAGAAGTAGACTGATCCCTTCTCGACGGACCCTCTCCAAGACTCCCAGGAGCAGAGCGATCGGGAGATATGCATACAGACGTAACCTCGGCCACGTCTGCACCATGGCATCCAACCCCAGTGGGGCTGGATGTGTGAGAGAAAACCACAGTGGACAGTGGGATGTCTCTCGAAACGCGAATAGATCCACTTCCACTGGGCCGAACCTCTCGCATATGGACTTCACCACCTCTGGGTGAAGTCTCCATTCCCCAGGCCTCAGCCCCTGCCTCGACAGGACATCTGCTCCCAGATTCTGGTCCCCGGGGACGTACATTGCTCTGAGAGATGACAGTTTCCTCTGGGACCACAGGAGGATCTGATGCGCCAGTCTGCATAGAGGGCGTGACCTCAGACCCCCCTGATGTTTCAAATACAACATAACATGATGATTCAAATAAGACATATTGTCTGCCCGTATTAGGACATGGTGGCCGCGGAGATCCGGGAAAAAGCTCCTCAGAGCTTTGTAGACCGCCAGCATTTCCAAGCAATGTGCCAGGAAGAATGCTGAGCCTGCCACAGACCTCTCGCAAAGTGGCCGTCCATGACCATCCATGAAACGGTTTTCCGGCAACATGGCGCTCCCAACACTGGGCCTTGGGACAGAAACCAAGGTTTCTTCCATATGGAAAGGGAACGAAGCCATCTGCGTGTTACCCTGATCATACGGAACGGATTTCCCCTTGAGGAAAACCCCTTGGTTTTCAGCCACCACTGTAAGAGTCTCATGTGCAGCAGGCCACAAGGTATTATGTTGGACGCAGCTGCCATGAGCCCCAGTAGTCTTTGAAACTGCTTCATAGTGATGCTGTGGCCTAGCTTCATTCTGGAGACCATCGCCCGTATGGACTCGATACGCGGGTAACAGTTTTGCCCGCATCGTAGTCGAATCCCATAGGAACGTTGTTCTCTGAGAAGGCGTCAACACGCTGTTTTTGTGTTGTGTCTCAACCCCAAGCACTGAATGTGGCCATGGACGACATCTCGATGCTGAACTGCCATTTCTTGCGACTGGGCCAATATGAGCCAGTCGTCGATGTAGTTCAGTACACGGATGCCCTGGAGTCTCAGTGGAGCCAGAGCTGCATCCATGCACTTGGTGAATGTGCGAGGGGAAAGAGCTAGGCCGAACGGAAGAACCCGATATTGGAATGCTTCGCCCCCGAAAGCGAACCTCAGGAACTTCCTGTGACATGGAAGGATGGATATGTGGAAGTATGCGTCCTTTAGATCTATCGCTACAAACCAGTCCTCGGATCTGATCTGACTCATGATGGTAGGAATTGTGAGCATCTTGAATCTGAATCTTCTCAGAGAACGATTCAAGTGCTGCAGATCTAAAATTGGACGCAACCCCCCATCCTTGGGAACTATGAAGTACCGGCTGTAGAACCTGGACTCCCTGTCTGACGGAGGAACACGTTCTATGGCCTCCTTTAACAACAGGGAGTTGGTATTGGAACTTCCTGTTCCATTACCCGAACCTGCTCTGGGGCCACTGCAGTCCAGACCACCCCGTTGAACTTTGGGGGAGGGTAACCGAACTGTAGTCTGTATCCCTTTTCTACAGTCCGCAGGGCCCATGCATATATATTCAGGTAGGCATAACCATGCGCCAAGATAATCTGCTAAGGGAACCAGCCTCTCGTGGCTGGCCTCGGGTGTTTTCCGAGCCTCGTTCCCGACCCCCTGAAACGGCTGACCGGCAGGGAAAAGTTGAGGATGATTTTCGGTGTGCGGACGCGTTCGCTGCCCAGCCGCAAGTTCGTGAGACGGACGGAGCAGTGTGCGTTCGCTGGAAATCGATGTGGCCCGAAGCATACTGGACGGCGGGAACGCAACATCGATTTCCAGAGAGCTCCGCGGAGGAGGCGACCTCGATCGCTCCTCCCCGGGGGGGACAGCTCTCAGAGGTCCTGCCAGAGCTAGGACCTCTTGCCAGAAGCCTTTCTAGCCTGAAGGACAGGCCTCAGATCGACCTTCGGCTCGGCAGGCTTCTGGCAAGAGCGTCGCCTCTGTTGCCACACTCCCTGGGGAGGGGCTCTAGAAGCGACGCTCTCTTTTTGTACCTGACGGTATGAGGAGCTGGATGACAGCTGAGGCTGCCCACTTGTGGCAGCCTTCCTCGATTTAGAGCGGCGAGGGAGATACTGCTTAAAAGCTGCAGACTGCTTTTTCACCTCCTGGAACTTGTCGACGACAGTATTGACTGCGTCGCAGAACAGTCCAGAAGGCGATATCGGGGCATCCAGGAGAAAGGTTTTTTCTTTCTCCTTCATCCCCGATAAATTAAGCCAAAGATGCCTCTCCACAATTACCATGGCTGCCATGGAGCGGCCGATGGCACGGGCCGTGTCCTTAGTAACGGGGAGAGACAGGTCTGCAGCTTTACGCAGCTCCGTGATGTCATCCGGAGTTGGTCCCTCGCCCTCGTCTAAATCTTTGAGGAGGTCGGCCTGGTATGCCGGAGGGATGAGGGAGTCCAGTGGGGCCCGAGTAATGTAGGACAGGGAGGTCTGAGCCAAGGTGGAGCCGAAAGCCAACTTCATGCGACACACATATAGTAAACCCAAGTGTTGGGAACAATCTCACTCGAAGTCGGACCGCAGCAAACATGCCCAGTGTAAAAACGCCCTGAGGTAGACCTGGTGGTCTTGGGACGGAGGTGGCTTCTGGCTCTAGCTCCAGGATGGGCGTTTTGACAGGCTCTGGCTCCGAGGGTGACGGTGGCTCTCGGACAGGCTCAGACATTGAGGTCAAGTCCGCTGCGGAAGATCTCTCGTGTCCTCCGGGACACTCTGGGGTGGAACGATGGATCCTGTCTGGAGCAGCAGAAAGATGACTGCAGGAGATGATGGATATCTCAGGGAGTCAGGAATTGGTGAGGGAGGATTCGCACAGCTACAAAGTGTAATCCACAAACTCAGCAAAATGAAATCCTCCCCCATAAGCAGCATCTGGCCAAGGATATCAGCCATCCCGCTCCATAGAGATGTTTGAATGTGTCATTGTCCCAGTGCACCTCACTGTAGATGTCCAGGTAACTCACGTAATCCTCTAGCATCCGGCCATTTGTAGAAAACAGTCCTCCTTATCAGTTAAGGTTGGTTCTTCTCTCACCTTGATGCTGGTGTTAATTAGTTGCATGACACAGTGTATGTGTCTTGTTAAACATTGATTAAAATAAAATTCTGGCACTCAAATGAAGCAAACTATTTAATCTAAAAACACAACATGTTGAAGCATGGGGAAAAATCTTGTTAGTAGAGGTCAGAGAATCTCTGAGTGCAATTGCTATGGATACCACTGGAAATGGGCCCATGCATCTCACTGGAGAGCTCTACAGTAACGATAATGTCATGGACAAGCACCAAACAGGTCAAAGGTCATCACTGAGCATGTTTACATGCACACCAATATGCTGAAAACTATTAAAAATCAGCTTATTAATATATTCCATTTTACAGATGTACATGCAAACTAATAACCTAGAAATGCAAGAAAAACAAACTGATACAGCATTTTGACTCTACCACTTTTACTTCAGCTGATTCTTGGGTCAAGAAAGAGTCTTGACTTTTTCCTCCCCTACCGCAAAACACTCAATCTGGCTTGATGCTCTTAAATCTTCAGTGATGACGCTTTCCTGTCACATACATATCATACATGCGTACTTCAATAAGCTGACAAACAAAGGTTAAGCTGTTTACATGCCGGGCGAAATCAAGGTAATAGACAAAAATCTAGCCGTGTCATTCAGTTAATGCTTAAGGAAAATGGGTTAGTGTTTACATGGCCACACACTTTGTCAGCTTATTAAGCATAATTGGGTTAAGAACATACATGTAAACATGCTAACATGTTGCATGCACACAGACAGGTCTTAGCAGGAACATGAAAACACATTACATTCTGCAGTGACGTTCGTTCACACACTGTATTTGTGTTTGGATTCAGTACAGTCTGACTTCTGCAAGATTCAGAAGTCACCCCGTAACTTTTTTATTTATCCAAATGGGCACCCTCACACACTCTTCTATGTGAACAAGTAATGCATGACATATAAAAAGATTGACTTTTCCTTCTGTCAGTTGCGTAGTTATCCATGATGGTGAAATTGGATGAATTCAGTAACCTTTATTACTTTAAAGGCTATTAAAGGCTAAAGGATTCTATCTATCTATCCATCTATCCATCCATCTATCCATCCATCCATCCATCTATCTATCTATCTATCAATACCTAAATGTACTGTATAACATATAGTGTGATTTTCTAAGAAGGAATACATATCTAAATGTGTGGTTGGAATAAAATCCAACCAGTAAACAGCATAAACATGGTACATTTTGTGAAAGTACCAACAAATATACAGTATATTGCCAAAAGTATTGGGACACCCCTCCAGATCACTGAATTCAGGTGTTCAATCACTTCCATGGCCACAGGTGTATAAAATCAAGCACCTAGGCATGCAGACGTTTCTACAAACATTTGTGAAAGAATGGGTCGCTCTCAGGAGCTCAGTGAATTCAAGCGTGGTACCATGATAGGTTGCCACCTGTGCAATAAGTCCATTCGTGAAATTTCCTCACTACTAAATATTCCACGGTCAACTGTTAGTGGTATTATAACAAAGTGGAAGCAATTGGGAACAACAGCCAACTTTCTGCAGAGTCAATAGCTACAGACCTGACTGCGTTGTGCCAAGTGTAAAGTTTGGTGGAGGGGGGGATTATGGTGTGGGGTTGTTTTTCAGGGCTTGGGCTTGGCCCCTTAGCTCCAGTGAAAGGAACTCTTAATGCTTCAGCATACCAAGACATTTTGGACAATTTCATGCTCCCAACTTTCTGGGAACAGTTTGGGGATGGCCCCTTCCTGCTCCAACATGACTGCGCACCAGTGCACAGCAAGGTCCATAAAGACATGGATGAGCGAGTTTGGTGTGGAGGAACTTGACTGGCCTGCACAGAGTCCTGACCTCAACCCGATAGAACACCTTTGGGATGAATTAGAGCGGAGACTGCGAGCCAGTCCTTCTCGTCCAACATCAGTGCCTGACCTCACAAATGCGCTTCTAGAAGAATGGTCAAAAATTCCAATAAACACACTCCTAAACCTTGTGGAAAACCTTCCCAGAAGAGTTGAAGCTGTTATAGCTGCAAAGGGTGGGCCAACTCCATATTAAACCCTACGGATTAAGAATGGGTTGTCATTAGAGTTCATGTGCATGTAAAGGCAGGCTTCTCAAAACTTTTGGCAATATAGTGTATGTATGGCCCAAATGCATGAGACCACATTAAAAATGTGGCAATCAAAATCTAATTTTAACAAATGTTAAACATTTGACTAATCAAACATGTATATCTGTGATAATCTGAGTGACGTTCTTGCTTCCATTAAAGCTCAAGATGCTCTTTGAATGATTCTCAAATCACACTGGTGAACATGAACATCAGGTTTTACACAAACTTCAGGAGTTCATTAAGCTTGAGTGCTGCTGTCATTAAACAAATAGGAGGAAAACCACATACCAAGACATTCTGAAATTCATATTCATTTGCCACTTAATATATTTTCTGTCAAATTATGCTGATAATATCATTGGTAATGTTTTAAATTAGAAAAAGGGTAAAGTGCAAGCATTTTCACAACTATATATATATACACTCACCTAAAGGATTATTAGGAACACCATACTAATACTGTGTTTGACCCCCTTTCGCCTTCAGAACTGCCTTAATTCTACGTGGCATTAATTCAACAAGGTGCTGAAAGCATTCTTTAGAAATGTTGGCCCATATTGATAGGATAGCATCTTGCAGTTGATGGAGATTTGTGGGATGCACATCCAGGGCACGAAGCTCCCGTTCCACCACATCCCAAAGATGCTCTATTGGGTTGAGATCTGGTGACTGTGGGGGCCATTTTAGTACAGTGAACTCATTGTCATGTTCAAGAAACCAATTTGAAATGATTCGAGCTTTGTGACATGGTGCATTATCCTGCTGGAAGTAGCCATCAGAGGATGGGTACATGGTGGTCATAAAGGGATGGACATGGTCAGAAACAATGCTTAGGTAGGCCGTGGCATTTAAACGATGCCCAATTGGCACTAAGGGGCCTAAAGAGTGCCAAGAAAACATCCCCCACACCATTACACCACCACCACCAGCCTGCACAGTGGTAACAAGGCATGATGGATCCATGTTCTCATTCTGTTTATGCCAAATTCTGACTCTACCATCTGAATGTCTCAACAGAAATCGAGACTCATCAGACCAGGCAACATTTTTCCAGTCTTCAACTGTCCAATTTTGGTGAGCTCGTGCAAATTGTAGCCTCTTTTTCCTATTTGTAGTGGAGATGAGTGGTACCCGGTGGGGTCTTCTGCTGTTGTAGCCCATCCGCCTCAAGGTTGTGCGTGTTGTGGCTTCACAAATGCTTTGCTGCATACCTCGGTTGTAACGAGTGGTTATTTCAGTCAAAGTTGCTCTTCTATCAGCTTGAATCAGTCGGCCCATTCTCCTCTGACCTCTAGCATCAACAAGGCATTTTCGCCCACAGGACTGCCGCATACTGGATGTTTTTCCCTTTTCACACCATTCTTTGTAAACTCTAGAAATGGTTGTGCGTGAAAATCCCAGTAACTGAGCAGATTGTGAAATACTCAGACCGGCCCGTCTGGCACCAACCACCATGCCACGCTCAAAATTGCTTAAATCACCTTTCTTTCCCATTCTGACATTCAGTTTGGAGTTCAGGAGATTGTCTTGACCAGGACCACACCCCTAAATGCATTGAAGCAACTGCCATGTGATTGGTTGATTAGATAATTGCATTAATGAGAAATTGAACAGGTGTTCCTAATAATCCTTTAGGTGAGTGTATATATATATATATATATATATATATACACACACACACACACACAAGAAGTGCAATAGTTCTCATCACCATCAGCTCTGCTTCTGATTGGTAGATGGTATCTTGCTGATGATGTACATTACTGTGGGCTGTTTGATAACAAAGCAGTCTGTGAAGGAATCCACAGTGTCACGTTCAACAATCCTGATTTCTGTTTGGTTTGAAACACAAGTAATGTTTAAATATAGCTAACATCTTTGCAATCTTTAAGCATGAGTGCTATCAATTCATGAAAAGTCCAATGCACAGAAAACCCCTTTCAATGTAGAGAAAGTGCAATTCCAGGATTCTGTTAAATACAATCCTAAATACACCCAGTGAAATGTAGGATAAAGAGCATATTCTCTACTTCCTGTCAGAAAAGCTTGTTTTAGAAAAAGAGTCTGGTTGATAAGAAAGTTCATTCAGTTTCAGGAGCCTTTAACTTTTCTTTCATTCCCCTTTTGAAATTATATACCAACTCCTGTGATCTGACAGAGCCACTGACATCATGCAGGAATATCTGAAGAAATCTGGCAGGGTGAAAGTTTTCACACATACACAGCACAGGAACATGATGTTTGGTTGAATGAATTAAAATCGTTTTAATTGCATGCATTCATCTCCACTGACACAAACTTACAGCAGAACACGTTGTTATCCATGGCGAATTCCATGGCGAGTGTGAATAATGGTTTTAAAATAAATGCCAAATAACACAGCATACCACAGTGACTAACACACTTTGTAAGCTTAGATAAGTTTGAAATTGTTTGCTCATGGAGTGAGTTGCATTAACCAGCAAGAGCATATCAGGAATAATGCTATTGATTAAGAATGCAGAGAATGCAGGAGAAAATACGAGTGAAATGACAATGTGCAATGTACTTTCTAAGAGTAAAAACACGGCAGGTCATTATGTGGTTGCTAGGGTGTTCTGGGTGATTGGCAGGACATCACGCGGTTGCTAAGGTGCTCATGAAGGTTGCTATATTTTGTTTCTTACTGGCTCAAGTCAAAAGAGCCTGAGTTTAAGACTCTATGGCTGCATCCAAAATCGCATACTCTTGAGTAGGTACTTATTTTAAATAAGTAATTGAAGACTATGAATGACACAGTATGAATGTGTGTAGTATGAAAGTAATCTGGACATAGTACATTCACCTACCAGCTTCACTTTCATCCACAAATCCTCTCCCGTGGCCTCATGGGATAGTAAAGTTTCTATTGAATGCACACTTCAGACTCTCGCCGGAAGTAGTAGGTCATCTGGGTACTTTTTGCCTACTCTTTTATGAGTACTGTGAATTCAGACATGCTTCTTTTGTTACATACTGTTGTTCACCTACTATATAGAAGGGAAACCTGGAAAGTTTATGGCAATCTTTTGTTGAACTTGTAAGTACTCTTCTCAATGATACAAAACGTGTTCCAGATGTGACAATGAAGATCATGCCTTTTATTTGCTGTTGGCTCTCAGGATTATTATTTATAGCATTGGTTTGTTGTTTTGCACTCATATTGTTGTCAAACAGTGAATGGAGATAGATTTGCATATCAAATGAAATATCCACAATTTGGCATGAATGTGATTTGTGGATGGCTAATACTGAGAGACAATAATGAATCTGCTTTAGTCCAATTTTCCATCTCAGTCTTTGAGCAATTGTGTTGTAAATCAATGTATTCGACACGTCCAGTGTAGTTCCAGAGGGTGGGTGTGTGTGTGGGTCACATTAGCCACAAAGTTTTTTGTGCATTAAATATAAATAGAGATATCAATAAGGAATTTTGAATTATTTTCTGTGAGAACACCGCCAGTTCTGTCAGGTAACATAAAAAGCGTGGTAACATCTAGATTAACTGGTTTTATTCAAGTCAAACATAGTTAGAAGTGATATAACAAAGCAATAGCAGCTTAAGGCAATTTCATTAATCAGTTTCCATTGCCAAAATCATTTTTAAAACAAATTTTAAATAGTGTAGTATAATTTGTGTAATAAAAAAATTCTACTATGGTAACATTAAACATGAGTTCACTCAAGTATGTTAAATGTTACTTTTAAAATTACATTCACAATTAATCAAACTTTAAAAAGTATTTTGATTAAGTTTAGTTAAACAGTATTCAAACTTAAAACTAGCCTGTACTGAGATGACTTCTGTAAAATAAATCCACCAGATGCTTACTCTTTTAAAAAGTTGCAAGTGGAGCTCGCATAATTATGGAGCGTGATGCTGATTTAGAGGAGTTTTGTGGCATTAGGGAAGACTTCTAGGAAAGGATCTTATTTATTATTTAAGCTGGCTGTCATGCCAATAAAAAAAGAAATCATGCAAACCGACTTAATTATGAATATGATCTGAGTACACATAATCTGTGTAAATAACCACAGCAAATAATAATTAATCTGGAATGTTTTGTGAAAACATGTGAAAGTAGTAGTATGAACTGACAGATTTGAAATGGCTCAAGATGGCAGCAAATCTATTTTAATCTGTTTTTTAAACGAAAAAGTTATGGTGGGGCAGAGCTTCCCCCTCCACCTACTACAGTATGCAGGAAATCAATAGGATACAAGATCTTGGCTGATAAAAGTCAACAGAAAAATGATGAGAATAAAGTGAACATAAGAGCTAATTTTTTTTTTTTTTTGTGGAGAATGAAATCATATTGCATTGTCAGCTGCTGACATCATCAAAAAGTCACATGAGAGCTTATAAACCACTGTGACTGGGAATCAACCTCGTGTGGCCTTTCAATATCAGGGGCGGGTGATTCTGGCAATAAACAATGGCCTCTTATTAAAGAATGAAACTTCTTATGAAAGAATGACATTTTTGGCCATAAAGAGAATGTTATGAATCATTTTCAGCGTGACGTTCCGTTCCGTCTGCGCTGATCAGGAAGACACTTGGAGATGAGGGGGCATTTGTCATCGTTAATGTGCAAAGTGCCTAGGCAAATAAATCAGACGATTTTTGTGCACAATTCAAAACTGCTTCATCCCAGAATAACACTACTTAACTGTTACAACCATGAGCAAGAACATGTCTTCTGAACTTCCAAAACATTTGCTAAAATAAGCGTTTAAAACTTTCCAGGTAATTTTCGGCTTTAAAACAAAATAACTGAATAATTTGGAAGCACCCATACAAATACATGCATGAGACTTCCAGTAACATGCAGTGACACAGATGGTGCGATAACAAGTAAGGAATAATTGACTCTGGGCCGTTGAATTATTAGAAAAATAATGCACACCCGAGGTGGTAATGCGGCCACGACGCGAAGCGGCCGCTCATATTACGGTTACCACACATCAAAACACTGTTCAGATGACGTATTTCATGACATTTGTCAAGTTTTTGTCCTTAAAACGCTCTTGTGTGTAGGACTAATTTCTTACGCATCTCATCCCAAGCCCCCGTTGCTAATTCCAAAACATCATTTAAAGCTAGTAATGGTGGCTTGAGCCACTGATAGCAGACTAATACAGTTATTAATGCAGTTATTAGAGAGAGAGAGAGAGATTAAGTTTATGTGAATTAGGCCTACCTGAGACTGTGCGTCTCTCAACAGAGTTCGGCAGCAGTGTCTCTCTCTCTACTAATAGCGAAAATGTTTATCTGCTCCAAGAGCAGCGCTGTTATTACCTCGCTAGTGAGAAATGTCATGTAGCTTTTAAGTTGTTAAACTATTTTACTGATAAAATCGTCAGAGCAGCGCTGACAACATGTTTCTGTGCGTGTGTGTGTCCATACTGTATGTGTGTGCGTTTGAGTGGGAGACAGAGCGGGACAAAGACAGTATGTGCTTTCCGTTTATAATAAAACGTAATTTTGTGGCAAAAAATATTTAAATAATTTGTTGTTTTTATCCTATTGTTTACTATATTTATTTGCTTGGTCAGTGTCATTGTGGGTTTTGGTTCTTTTGCTGTTGTTGGCTGTAATGACCTTTGAAATAACTGAAATCATTTGGCGAAGTGATATGGAACTGTAATGCGGTCAAAACCTGCCTGGAACTACTTTAGCTTTGTCAAAAGATCCAGTGCGTTTCTGTATTTGCGCTCGTCAAATGATTAAATTTCCAACGTGTTTTCGCTTCGGTTAGTAATGTAGCCAATCGCAGACACGTTTGTTGATTTCTACAACGCAATGGCCAATCACAGGTGTTGAAGTCAGAATCCACTCACCGCTCGAGTGTTTGTCCAGTGCTGAGTTCTGCACGTGAGCTAATCCTCTCTAAGAGTAGACATTACGTAAATAAGAGATTCATTGTGCACTGGTCAGCTTTACTGATTAATATAACGGAACTTTGTGAGATTGCGTTCATTGAATGAGTGACAGCTTTTAGTGATTACAAAGGGAGCACTCTTTGCACGCTGTCTAGGGGATATAAAAAAAAATAATGAACAGGCCTATATTCAGAATTTGAAATTAACTTTTGTTTTCCATTCTTGACAAGCGGCCACATACACGCTTCAGTACATAGGCCCATCCACATATAGCCTACATGCGGGATTCACTCTCGAACTTGTGATGACTGACAGTGATAAATATTTATGTATCGAAATCAGTCTCATATAAATTTCAGGAAAACATGATTCCTGGCTGCAGGTCAATATCCATAAATCACTGGATCTTTGCCAAGTTGTAAGGAACACTATATCGAGTCCAACCTTTAGTTTAAACTGATAACGGTTTGTTTTACTCGCGTTTTCCCCTATTAACTTCAGTCATGCAGCAGCTCTTCTGCCATTCAGCCCCGGCTGAGGGGGCGTGTTCCGGCGGGAAAGTGACGGCGATGCATACCCTCTATATACACTATATTGCCAAAAGTATTGGGACACCCCTCCAAATCAATGAATTCAGGTGTTCCAATCACTTCCATGGCCACGGGTGTATAAAATCAAGCACCTAGGCATGCAGACGCTTCTACAAACATTTGTGAAAGAATGGGTCGCTCTCAGGAGCTCAGTGAATTCAAGCATGGTACCGTGATAGGTTGCCACCTGTGCAATAAGTCCATTCGTGAAATTTCCTCTCTACCAAATATTCCACAGTCAACTGTTAGTGGTATTATAACAAAGTGGAAGCAATTGGGAACAACAGCAACTCAGCCACGAAGTGGTAGGCTACGTAAATCACAGAGCGGGGTCAGCGCATGCTCAGGAGCACAGTGCGCAGAAGTCACAAACTTTCTGCAGAGTCAATAGCTACAGACCTCCAAACTTCGTGTGGCCTTCAGATTAGCTCAAGAACAGTGCGTAGAGAGCTTCATGGAATGGGTTTCCATGACCGAGCAGCTGCATCCAAGCCTTACATCACCAAGTGCAATGCAAAGCGTCGGATGCAGTGGTGTAAAGCACGCCGCCACTGGACTCTAGAGCAGTGGAGACACAAATGCAATTCTAGAAGAATGGTCAAAAATTCCCATAAACACACTCCTAAACCTTGTGGAAAGCCTTCCCAGAAGAGTTGAAGCAGTTATAGCTGCAAAGGGTGGGCCAACTCCATATTAAACCCTACGGATTAAGAATGGGACGTCATTAAAGTTCATGTGCATGTAAAGGCAGGCGTCCCAAAACTTTTCGCAATATAGTGTATATATTTTTCTTCTTCTCTTTTATTACATTTTAACTGCATGCATGTATTTCCATATAACAGAAAGAATAGGAACAAGAAAAAAAACAAAATAATTGCACTTTTACAGTGTGCAGAGTTCACAATCAAGCCTTCTGTCGCCATGCCAAAAGAACCCAATTTTATTTTCCCAGACATATCCTTAGAAACAAGCAAAGTCACTGGATCAAAGAGTCACTGACCCTTCCTTATTTAAACCCAGCAGGAAGCAGTGGCTCAATGCCCACTAAACCAGACACAGTACACTACACTCCATACTACATGCATTCAATCAGAAAAATAACAATGTGTGTTTGCGTGTCACATGTTCAGTCTGTTTTGCTTGTGTTTGATTTTGTTCCTTTGTTCAGTTTCCCGCCACTCCTTGTTTCCATGGTCACCGTCATTATGAGTTCATTTAGTTCAGCTGTGTCTGTTTAATTATCTCGTTTGTGTTCACTATTTAAGTTCCTCTTGTTCACTAGTCTTTGTCTAGTCACTGTTATGTTATAGTATGTTTCCCTGCCTTTCTGTTTGTTCCTGAGCATCATTATTTAAGTTTGTATTTTGATCTTCTGAGTCTTCAGCCTATTCTTGGTTCACCCAACCGTTACAGATGACTAGATCAACACCAAAAATGGCTGAAGATCACCTCCTCTTCTCCATCCACCAGAGTGGTTGGCCTTTGGAGTGGTATGTGGAGGAATTTTGTGAGTATTGCTATCTGGTGAGCTGGAGTGATCAGATGGTCAATGCCTGCTTTTGGATGGGACTGGATGATAACTTATTCCATGTCCTTTCTCCTGGCGATTGTTATAGGTCTGTAACAGACTTCATTAATTATGTCCTTTTATTTAAATGGTTCTGATTTCATAGTTGAGGCTGTTTATGAGGACACTCATCGTTCGGTCCCTACCCGAAAGCATGTAGGCACTCCAGCTCACCCTAAACCCTCACCCTCCACATACCAGTCCATTGTGATGACCACTCTGCCGCAGTCACCCCATTCCACTCCAGCCAAGTGGACGTCTCCTGTCTCCGTTCAGAGTTCGTTGATGTCTCCTGTCCCTGTGCAGAGTCCAGTGGAGAATCACTGGCTAATAGACTTTTGGTCTGAGCCACTTCCAGCCCCTGGCCAGAGTCCAGAGAGGGCTCCAGCCCGTGGCCAGAGTCCAGAGAGGGCTCCAGCCCGTGGCCAGAGTCCAGAGAGGGCTCCAGCCCGTGGCCAGAGTCCAGAGAGGGCTCCAGCCCGTGGCCAGAGTCCAGAGAGGGCTCCAGCCCGTGGCCAGAGTCCAGAGAGGGCTCCAGCCCGTGGCCAGAGTCCAGAGAGGGCTCCAGCCCGTGGCCAGAGTCCAGAGAGGGCTCCAGCCCGTGGCCAGAGTCCAGAGAGGGCTCCAGCCCGTGGCCAGAGTCCAGAGAGGGCTCCAGCCCGTGGCCAGAGTCCAGAGAGGGCTCCAGCCCGTGGCCAGAGTCCAGAGAGGGCTCCAGCCCGTGGCCAGAGTCCAGAGAGGGCTCCAGCCCGTGGCCAGAGTCCAGAGAGGGCTCCAGCCCGTGGCCAGAGTCCAGAGAGGGCTCCAGCCCGTGGCCAGAGTCCAGAGAGGGCTCCAGCCCGTGGCCAGAGTCCAGAGAGGGCTCCGTCTCCATCCGTCCCGAGTCCAGAGAGGGCTCCGTCTCCATCCGTCCCGAGTCCAGAGAGGACTCCGCCTCCTGTCCCTCCTGTCCTCACTCCAGAGTCAGAAGCTCCTCCCAAGAAGATTTTGGGGGGGGGTCTGCGCCGTCATGGCTCCCTGAACTGCCTGAACCGACATGGCTTCCTGAACTGCCTGAGCCGCCATGGTCCCCTGAGCTGCCGGCACCTCCATGGTCCCCTGAGCTGCCGGCACCTCCATGGTCCCCTGAGCTGGCGGCGCCTCCATGGTCCCCTGAGCTGGCGGCGCCTCCATGGTCCCCTGAGCTGCCGGCGCCTCCATGGTCCCCTGAACTTCATGCACCACCATGGCCTCCTGAACTTCCGGCACCACCCTGGAGGATTCCCAACCAGCCAGCATCACCCCGCTCACCTGCCTGTGACCTCCAGGACTCCAGGGTGCCCGCCCTCCCTCCCCGGTTGGACTCTTGGCGCGAGGTCGCGCCTTCTGGGAGGGGGGAGTAATGTCACATGTTCAGTCTGTTTTGCTTGTTTGATTTTTGTTCCTTTGTTCAGTTTCCCGCCACTCCTTGTTTCCATGGTCACCGTCATTATGAGTTCATTTAGTTCAGCTGTGTCTGTTTAATTATCTCGTTTGTGTTCACTATTTAAGTTCCTCTTGTTCACTAGTCTTTGTCTAGTCACTGTTATGTTATAGTATGTTTCCCTGCCTTTCTGTTTGTTCCTGAGCATCATTATTTAAGTTTGTATTTTGATCTTCTGAGTCTTCAGCCTATTCTTGGTTCACCCAACCGTTACAGCGTGTATTACTGCTACAAAGATTAATATGTGATACAGCAGAGAGAAAATGTTTTTGACCACATTCAGCAAGGACAATTAAATTGATCAAAATTGACAGTAAAGACATTTATATTGTTACAAAAGATTTTATTTCAAATAAATGCTGAACTTTTTATTCACAGAATCCTGAAAATGAATGATTTCTAAAGGATCATGTGACACTGAAGACTGGAGTAATGATGCTGAAAATCCAGCTTTGATCACAGGAATAAATTACATTTCAAAATATATTCAAATAGAAAAAAATTAGGGATGCACCGAAATAAAAATTCTGGGCCGAAACCGAAAATTCTGGATACACTTGGCTGAAAACCGAAACAGAAAATTACTTTTTTAAAATAATTATTCATTTATTTTAAATTTGTTTTTTGTATTAATGTAATGTATTATTAGATGTTTTAATTAAATTCAATAATTTTACTGAATCTGAATTTAAAAAATACAAGCCAATAAAATAACCACACTTTTATTTAAAGTAACACACAATAATTAGACAGAAAATAGGCCTATATTCAAATAATATTAAATATTAATATTAGTGCTGGGGAAAAATTAATCATGATTAATCGCATCCAAAAATAAAAGTTTGTGTTTACATAATATATGTTTGTGTACTGTGTATAATTATGTATATAGAATTATTTTTTGACCAATTATCAAAATAATGTATAGTCCTAAAAAACTATTATTATCAGAGCATGTGAGCAGAGAGCGAGGAGCGGGTCAGTGAATGAGAGGGTAGCGTCATTTTACCCCAGCACGGCTATACCATACCATATTACAGCACAGTAGGGCTAGTGCAAACAGAAACAAGTCTAGAGAAATGTCATGTCTGCACGCGGAACACGGAGCAGTCGTTTCGAAGCTGTGCATCTTCAGAAGCAGAGCCGCTCGCAAAGTTACAAAACATGCTGCGAGAGAGTGAAACCTGATCGCCGAACACGGATGGGCGGGGCGGCATATTTTCAGCTCATATTTTCGGCCTTTTTTCTCTTTCGGCCAAAAACCGAAAATGCCATTTTCGGCCGATAATTTTCGATAAAAAAAAAATATTTTAAATGTTTATATATTAAAAATTTTATTTCACAATATTAGTTTTTACTGTATGCATTTTAAATGTTCGATCTTTTGAATGGTAGTGTGCTAGGTAACACTTTATTTTAAGGTGTCTTTGTTACAGTGTAATTATATATTTAAGTACTGAGTAATATTGATTAATAGGGTTTGGTTGAGGGTTAGTTGCATGCAATTGTGCATAATTTTTTGTTATTACTTTAGTAAGTACATGTAACATATGTAACAAGCACACTAAAATAAAGTGTTACTCTATAGGATTAGGATTTGGATTGGTTTAGGGTTAGTTGCATGTAATTATGCATAATTTATAGTAATTACTATAGTTATTACACATAACATGTAACAATGACACTAAAATAAAGTTTACTGTGTGCTATATAAAATTAATATAAAGTCTGGATCATGTTGACAGTTAATAATTAAATACACCTGCACATCAGTTACTCTGACAGGACATCAGTGTGAACTTAAGGAGAACTGACTTCACACATCCACTAAAAATCACAAAAGAACCAGATGTTTATACGTCATTCCCTCGCCAGATTCCCACAAGTCACTGGGAAAAAAAGGCTCAGAAAAATGACGTTAGTTCTGAGAAAGGCTCAGAACTGTTTTGTTTGGAGATGCCGCTTGGTTAAGTTGGTTTGATTTTTTAATGCAATGAACGTTTACTAGCCCTGTCCCATTTTTCTGCATTTCTCTACAGTCTTCTTTGTGCAAGTATGACACCAAGTGGCTAAAAGGCTTTGTTGCAGAATGGCCAAGTACTTTCTGTACCACCTACCACAGTAAGCAAGATGGTGTTAGATTAAAAATGCTTCACCTACTGTGTTTCTGCTTCTTTTGTCAGTCATGAAAGCCATTAAAGTGACAGTATATATAGAGAGAGATGACAGATAAATATATAAACATAGAGTCAAACTTAGAATGAGACTGTTACCACCAAAGTTAAATTAATTTCCATACATATATATATATATACACACATACAGAGCCGTCGCTAGTGGGGTGAAAGGTGGTGACAATTATAGGGGCCCCCACTGCCCAGGGGGCCCACTAAATCCAGTAGTTATGTTATATATTCCCCTACTCTTATTAATCATTATAGTATATACATTTGTATGCCTGAGAGTTAAATAAACCACAAAAAATCCAATATAGTTAAAGTTTTTCAAATCTCCTCTCTCTCCCCTCCCTAAAAAATAGTTTAGTCCGATGGTTATTAGGCCTAATTATTTCAGATCAGTCAGCGGCAAACAGGAGAGAGACCCAATAAAATCGCAAGTCCTACCCCAGCTAGTGAACAGGACCAATGCTCCGAGGACAGTTAAAGTTAGAAAGAGTTTCAGTGGTAGTGAGACTGACTGAAAATGTCGGGAAAAAAATCTGGGTACAAATAACGTTATGAAAAAGAAAGGGAGGCCAGGAAAATTGCTTAATCAGTCAAAACGTTCTTTAAAATTGATTTATTTGTCTGTTTTGTTATTTTGTAAGAAATCCTTATTAGGTGCATGGCCCATCTTATAGGCCCACTGTATATTATATGAGTGGCGTTGGGGGCCCACATCATGTTTTTTTTTTCAGGGGGCCCAGAATTCCCTAGCTACGGCCCTGTATATATATATAATAGTTCCATTTAATCTCTTACTTTCCAATAAATCATTTAATGCTGTGAACCCCATATAACCATTTGCTCCAGCCCACGAGACCATCACCAGCACAACCAGAAGACTTCTAGAAAAGAAGATCTAAGTCATTGGCCTGCTCTCATCTTTTGCTCTCTCTATCTCTCTCCCTTAAGCCGCCATGAAAAAGGTAATCCTGTAGTTCACAGAGCTCGGCGCACCGAGAAGACCTCAGAGAAAGTCTTCAGACAAAATTCACAGTCGTGTTGCTTTGAAGTCGGCACAGCCAAAAGCTAATCAGAGAAAGCTGGCACGCTAGATTTGGCAGGATAAAGGTTTGTGATTATGTTTACTGAAACCCAGCACTGGGTCTCGTACCTCTAGGGCTTTAATTGAGTTCTCACAGCAGGCTGCCAACAGCAGAAGATATGAAACACAGAAAAATGAGGCCTACAGTAGAGATCTGTTTTGGTAGAATATGCCTCCTGAGGTAAACAGGCATATTAGCGCCTCATGACTCTTGTTACCCCATCCACGCCTTCTTGTTTGACTGTTCAAAGACTTTGTATATAACTCCCGATGAGCATTACACGAGTCTGTTTGTACAGTTCTGTTATTTTTCAAAAATGAAGTAACTTTTTTAAAATGGAATTTTAAATATGATTGTAGCCCACTAAACCAGTCTGAATCATGTATTTACTGTACTTACAGAGTGTATTAGTGCCCATCCACTTTTTCAACAGCGTTTGTTCTGGAAGTATTTTTCCATGGAGATTTATAACGATGCATATGGCGCACAAAATGGGAAACATTTCGGGAGTTTTGAAGTCGTCATCTGATTGGTTGAATTCTCCAGGATTTTCAGGAGACGTGTGTGTCGCGTTCTTTAATGGTCCACCTGGAAACAAAGCCGTTGTGATGCAAAACCCCCTTTTGGAAGAAGAAAGCCATCATGTGACAAACTGTGACACTGAGTGCTAAATGGATTTTCAAAAGGATGTAAAGTTCACAGCACCATTGTTGCAGTAAACTTGCACAACCTTCTTGAATGAATTGCACGCTGGTCTGTTATTGTAGTAGGGACATTGACTTTGCATTTTCACACCCCTAAACATGATGCTGAACAAAACAAACTGTGATTGGTTGCTTTGCGTGTCGGTCAGACGTCCTCTGGGCGGTCCTTGGCCAATGAAAGCTGCGATGGAGTCCAGACCTTCTGCCGTCAGTCTGAAGGTCTGGCTAAGCAAGACTAGCGAGGGAAGGGCATAAAAAGTGGACTTAAATGCAGTAATGGTCTCTTTACATAAGAACAGAAGTTAGCTTATTGGCGCCACCTTGTGACTTAAAATGGTAGTACAATGACGACTGATTCCAGTAAAAATGGCCTTCAATAGCCCAAAATCTTAATTATTAACTGCAATTTCCAACTTTGAAGCTTGTCACAAAAATAATGACAACATGGACATATACAAGAAAAATATTAGGGGTAAAAGTAATAAAAGTCTTCCCTTAATTAAGGAAAACTTTTCCACGACACTGAATTACATTTTTCCAACAAAATCTAATTGGTTTGAAATTATTTGTTGTAATCTTGTTGTATGAACTTAAATTAATTTAGTCAAGACTACTAAAAAAAAATGTGTCATCCCTAGTAGATAAAGTAGGATAAAGAGGGCTAGAACTGATGACCATATGTAGACTGTAGGAACTGTGTCAAACTAATTTATTTCATTTATTTCTATAAAAACTAATAGCCAACGAAACACTTGTTCACATGCTAAGTGTAACATTTGTAGCATGCAAGTAATGATCAAGTAAAAAACTTCTCATCACTGGCATTAGCACAGTTACAGCTCATTGAGATGAGACTTATTTCACATAGCCACCCACAGCCTAACTTCCGCATAATGGTAACCTCAAAAATCGACACAACATAACACAACTTTTAAATGTCAAATATAACATCAAACTTTAACAGGTCTTTCCCTTTACTAAAAAACACCTTAAACAGCACTTAATAGGCTACGTGCATGTAACTAAGGAGTTCTACTTCCGCCGCCTTGAGTGTGCGGTCGACCATTTCCGGTTCGCGGCATTGCTATAGTAGCGAGACGGCAGGTTTTGATTGCGAAAGATGGCATATTTCACCCATTTCACCCGTTGTCTACAAGGCCTCCCGAAAATTGATGTGAACGACGTCCACAGGATTGTCGACCACTGTTCACCTGCACCCGGTTGCAAGCGTGAAAAAGGATTTAGATTGTACATATCAAGTTACATCCACAACTTTGAAGGTGAGTAGCGATACCTCAGCTGTTAGCGGCTAGATCAGCTGTTAACGTTAGACATTGACTAGCTAGCAGCCAAGTATTTTAACTCACATCAAATCGTGTCAATATTACGACATACTTTATTAAATACCTTGTTATGGTGATATGATTATCAACTGGTTGTGTGTATTTTTAATTTAGGTTTTGTATTTCCTCTCAGTGTCCAAGAAAGATCCAGTGAGAGGAGTAGTGTGTGTGAGGGAGTTATGTCATCCGTCAATGGACAGATCTAAACCACCTCACAGTTTAAGTGTAGGATGAGTGTAGCGTTAAGATGGTTACCCATGTTCCTGGGTTAATCGTTTTCTTTTGGTTCTTTGCTCTAGGTTAACCATGTTCATTTGGTTGACCATGTCCCCCATTCACGTTAAAAACGACCAATGTACGCTTAGTGCTACATTACTACTATGTTTTCACTAACAGCAATCAGTGGTGTAGTATAGTTTGTTTTTCCAGGTATGCTGAACATCCCAGGTGAAAGGTGAAACACATAAGATAGGTATAGAAGTTTATGTAAACCTGCTAAGTCTAAGTAGGTATACTGCAATCTTGGTACTGCAGTGTACCTGCAAATCAAATAGACTGCTCCACTGACCACATTAAAAGAAAAAGATTATTAATCCCTTTACTAACAGTGTTTACAAGACAAAAAGTTAAGTTTTTACTAGCTATTTTAACTAACAGTGTACAAAAATAAATAGTAGCTTACTTGAGTAGTCCATATAAATATGACAAATCAGTTATGCTATTCTTTTTTTAATATTTTTTTAACATCTTGTTACAGGTGGGGCTGAAGGACTCAATCCCTGTTGAGCTGGCCCATCACAGCTGTACATGTGTAGCTGGATCAGTGCTCTGTAACCATTGTGTGGCTCTACTTTTCCAGTCTGCACATTATTCTCAGTTAGACATTCCAGTTGTTCCACCAGTGCTGAGCTGTACGGAGAGTGAACAACAGTGGCACAAGCCAAGAACCCTGGCAAGTCTTGGAATAATGTAACAATAATTTCAGTACTACATCTACACACACACATCACATACGCTCATCACTGCTTATGGCCTATATTCACAGGGTGTTAAACCAGGTCCCGTCGAGAAGATGGCTGTGATGTACATGTCCCAGTACACAGTAAAGAAAGTTGGCCCAGGTTGTGATGATCCTGGTGGTTGTTGTCCGATGGATGTTAAATCGGTGGCCAAGCTCTCTCTGTGTGCATCCGGTTGATAGATAATTTAGAAAAAGAAATAACTCATCTATGGGCAGCAACTTAGTTGATCTGTTCGATGTTGTCTTCTCTGCCACAGAGGCCGATGCTTCTCTTGCCACACTTGTCACACGGATCATCCTTGATGTTGCTGGTTCGATGAGCCTCCAGAATGCCATCAGGTGGTCATAAGAATGGAATCTTTTAAACAAAATACACAAAAATAACATTGTTGTTAGTCATGGTAGACTAATTTAGTTACACATGATCATTTATCTTAATTTTTACTCTACTTACTACATTTGTTTTACATGAAGAAAAGACAATAAAAGGTTGTGTCTATGCATCTGACTGAGTGCTGTAGGTAGCACAAGTTTGGGCCTGATCATATCTTTATGTTAGTCATAAATTACATTACTTTTACTTTTGATATTTGATGTACACTTGAAGGAAAATACTCTTCTTCTTGTAAGGTGGACTTTTAGTGGAGCAACATTTTACATGTGCAGTAGCCCATCTTTACTTTCACTAAAGTACATGACTTGCGTGATTTTTTTTTTGTCCATCACTGTTAATATGGTACAAGACATCAGCTTCCTGCAATTCAAAACACCTTAATTATGACTTACCTGGTATAAAATCAGATGTCCTCGTCCGATCCTGCAAAGCGCTTCAGTCCAAAACAACTCCGCAGCTGGAGAGCGTGAATTTGTAGTTCGAGCTCCTTTACTTTCTGGCGAAGTGTATCGTTTTCCTCAGCGAACTGATCTGCGACCATTGCTGTTGTAGGAGTAATACAGTAATCATGATCTGGTGCCAGGGTAGCCACCTCCATCTCTTCTTCTGAGTCGATGTCATGGATAGGAGGAGGGCTATCCGCTCTGGGTCTCCGCTCCCACTCGCTCGCCCTCGGTGCCGGTATTTGAAAATTATTCCAGGAACAAAAGAGCAGGAATGGCCCCTTTCTTCAACTTTCTCAATTTCCCCGGGTTGTTAACAAAATCGTCCTTTTGGAAATGCCTGCTGCAAACACGACTCGTCTTGCTTGGAGTGAAGTCGTCCCGCCGTACTCTTACCATCCATTCGGCTCTCACCGACACATCCACTGGAAAGCTATGAAAGCTTATAGTACTGTTGTACCTGGACGAATTCGCACACAGGGGTACACAACAATGGAGTGCGGTCTTTTTCACGTGTTGATACGCCAATTGCCTCTCTTTTACCCGAAATCCGCTCATATTGAAACTTTGTCTATGTCTACTCAAAACTAGCGACTCCGGAAAATCTCCACTACAATAACACGACCTACAGGAAGTAGTTGACTGCACACTCAACACACGGAAGTTAACCAGAAGTTCTATTGTGCACGTAGGGTATTTCAACATTTACACTCCTGATCCATCCCTATGCAAAGCATGCTGGGAACTAGAAATACACTGCTCAGTTTCAGTCAGTGCAACAGAAATGATTCATGTAGTCCCAACACAAATGGTTTTGGTTAACTTAACATTTTATACATTTAATTTCATTTAACGTAATAAAATTGAGTGCAAATGGCAATTAAGTAAAAAAACTAAAGATTTGTGTTGTTTCAGCTTATTTTATTTAAATAAACTGAGCAAACAGCTAAAATCATTTTTTTGAGTGTAGATATGATTAGAGTGTACAATGATTCCGCAAAGAACCCCCCCCCCCCCTTTTTTAATGTAATTTTAATAAGACTGATTGATCAATTTAAACAACCTGCTTTAAAAAGATCAAAGAAGAGGGAAAAAAAGATAACCAAAATCCACCCACTGAATATTATATATCTCCCTCAAGTATCATATGAAATAAATCAAAGCATATATCAATGAGAGCAGGGCTAATGTTATTTTACCCTGGCGCTGGCTGGAGGAGAGCAGTTCTCTCTCATAAGCTCATTTATTCTGGAGAGAAGACAGCTTGCACTGTTACAGGCTTTCCAGAGTGACTGATGAGCTCTGCTGAAAACAACCATAAATCTGCTTGTAGAGAAATGTGAAGTTATGGCATCATGACAGCCCTGAAGAAAGTGCCAGATGTGTGTTTGGAAAACTGTGGCGTTCTTGTGATCATTATGCATTCAAGCTGAACTTTCAAGGCAAATTTAGTTTGCAAAAGCAGCCTAATATGAGCATACCTTATTTATATGCATATAGGGAGTATTTTCTATCTGATTCTCATTAACAGTTCTGGATAGGTAGTTATTTTGTACAAGTAATTACTTCACGACCGCTTAAAAAGTACGTTCTATATAGTATGAATGTGTGTAGTGTGAGTATAATTCATACCACATCCGCCATGTTGTCATGTCAACACCATTCACAAATCCTTTCCCATGGCCTCATGGGATAGTAAAGTTTCCATTGTATGCACACTTCAGAATCTCGCCGGAAGTAGTAGGTCATCCGGGTACTTTTTGCCTGCTCTTTCATGAGTACTGTGAATTCTGACATACTGTTTTTCGCCTACTATATAGTAAGAAAGTATGATTTCGGATGTAGCCAATATGTTTTGGATTCACTAACAAGAAACAGCTTATAAAAGTCTTTTGTTGGATTTTAATTTACTAAAAAAATGTCTCATTTTTTCATGAACTGGATAACACTGGTCGCACTGTATGTTTTTGACTCAAGCTCATCGTCTTTTGTTTCACTGGCCTGGAAAAGTTGGCAAATCCAGTTACTACTTCATACTCAAGTGTTCATTATGTCAAATCAATACCTCAGAGCCATGCTTTCCCCAGGCCAGCTAATCAGATTGGAACTGTTGGAACTGACATTTTTATGTGCAATATGTATCAGTAAAACAAGAATAGAGCCATCTGAGACTAGCATATCATTAACCCAGTAATGAGCGCTCTCTTCATAAGGTTCGCCTAGAGCTTTTGCTTTAGAATTAAAACCAATTACTGTGAGGCAGAACAAATCAAAACCAAAATGTCCCAATAACTATAAAGCAAAACAACTGAGTATGAGTAAAAAGTAGAGGAGTCATTTAAGGCTCAGAAGGATCTGGAATAGAAACGAGAATAAACTAAGGGTGCTGATGAGCTAAAGTGTCTCTGAAGAATTCTCTTCTCTATTACGGGAATCGCGATGGCAAAGAGGCTTAACAATATTGGTTACGGGATTTGAAATGATCTAGGGACAGGCTGCTTTTATTAAGCATGAGGAGGGAGTTATTAGTCTCCCATATCTCTCTCCTCTGTGCTTGAACAAAGGTGCCCTTCAAAATCCTCAGCTAAGAAATCTATTTCTGTACAAATCTAGCTATACTTGTTTATCTGGAATTTACATCCTGAAACAAATTAAGAAGTGCGTGTGCAGTCTCTGAACTATCTTTAGTTTAGTAATTTCGGCCCTGATGCTAGAGGACCACCTAAACACTTTCCTTCAACTCCCAAATTTCACACAAACACATTCATTCGGCCCTGTAATCTCGAACTGAGACTTAGATTGGATAATTATAGAGGCCTGCAGCAGATGACAGGAATCATGTATCATTATTAAGGATTCAGAGAGTATAATGCACCCAACAAATCATACAGCCAAAACAACATAATTATAACACTTATTTCAGAAAGAACTGAATATGATATCTTATAACATTAATAACAATTTCCATGGGTATTTAAAGGGTTAGTTCACCCAAAAATGAAAATTATCCCATAATTTACTCACCCTCAAGCCATCCTAGGTGTATATGACTTTCTTCTTTCAGCCACAAACAATCAGAGTTATATTAAAAAATATCCTGGCTCTTCCAAGCTTTATAATGGGAGTGAATAGTAACTTTTTTAAGATTTTGTAGCCCAAAAAAAAGCCCATCAATCCATCATAAAAGTAATCCATATGGCTCCAGGGGGTTAATAAAGGCCTTTTGAAGCAAAGCGATGCGTTTTTGTAAGAAAAATATCCATATTTATAACTTTATAAATTATAATCACTGGCTTCCGGTAACTGGCTTTCTGTACGCGAGTCTAGTTCCGGCGGAAGAGTGACCTCTGACCTGACGTATGACGTAAGATGTAGAAGTAGCGCAAGCTCAGGTGAGAGTAGACGCCTCTCGCGGTTCAAACAAATAGGGCTGGGCAACAAACTCAAGCTCCTCCCACTCTAATTTGTGACCTGTGTTTTGTTTTACTCTATCCTCTGCGCTTCCGCGTTCATCAATACGTCATACATAGGGTCAGAGGTCACTCTTCGAACCGGAACTAGACTCGACTGATGTACGGCCATTACCAGAAGCCAGTGAGAAAACTCATCGCTTTGCTTCAGATGGCCTTTATTAACCCTAGAACCGTATGGATTACTTTTATGATGGATGGATGTGCTTCAAAATCAGTTAGTATTCACTCCCATTATAAAGCTTGGAAGAGCCAGGATATTTTTTAATATAACTCCGATTGTGTATTGGTGAAAGAAGAAAGTCATACACACCTAGGATGGCTTGAGGATGAGTAAATTATGGGATAATTGTCATTTTTGGGTGCGACATATGGACATATGAAAACACACAGAGCACTGCCCAAAAATAAAAATTCTATCATAATTTACCTAAATATCATTCATATATTGAAATATGCCATGTGAAGAAGATGACAAATCCCACTGGTTATCGTGTCACATGACAATGTATGAGAGTTACGCCATTATTATGTGTTTATTAAATAATGACTTAAATTGTGGCCTGTACTGAAAAAGAAATAACCTGCAAAACTTTGATCAAAGTATTTCACCATTTAAAAAAACATTTCATTTTAAAAACAGCTCCTCACAAAGCTATGTCTTTAGAAGACGTATAAACAACTTTTATGGTCTTATTTTTCCATTTTGAGCTTGACAGGCTCTCCGTTGTATGGAAAAGAGCCGCTAGACTTTTAAAGGTGTGACATTTCACTGGCAAAAAAGATCTATTGTCAAAACAGCATAGCAATGTATGAAGCACAGCTCACACAGATCAAACCAAGCAGCTTTCTGTTGGTCAACGTGGTGAATAAATACACCGATCCAAAGAGTTTCTGGATATGACTCTACAATGCTGCTTCATTATAACCTGTCAAAGGCCAGCAGGTGTCTGCCCTTCAGCTAAACCATAGATTATCTTTCATTTTTGGAACCTCAAAAGCAAGACATCCCATTGAGAGTCTAGTCTCAATATGCCCAAACAAACAGTCTAAGAGAGCCAGACAGCATAGTCCAGAATGATGGTCTGGAACAGAAGGTTTGTAGAGTGGAACATGCAATGACCACAGCTCTCATGCCACAAAGCAAATAAGACAAATGGCAGGACATCAAGGGCCAAGAAGAAATACATAACAGCCACACTGGCGCAAAAGGCTTCCGTTCAAGACCAAGCTACGGCAGGGGAAGAGCTAGTGGCAGACTGGTCACGGTGAACTATGAACATTTATAGTGACTGAATCCAAAAATATATTTTTTTAATTTATGTACCTTGAAATCTCGAATCAAAATAACTTCTTGACTTGCAGCGACATCTCTTCTCTTCTCTGATGATGTGTTTACTGGTGTGAGGACGGGGCAACCTGTCACTCACATGAGATCCACCAACAGCAAACCGCAACCATCCAATCAATTCCCCATGGACAAAATCAAGTCCCGCCCAACATTTGTTCTTGTTCGAGAAGCCGTTTCACTCGGATATATGTCAGAAGAAAAGATTATTGCAACTTCCATTTCATGCCGACTTTAAATTTCAATGATCAAAAGAATAGTTCTCCAAGTCTTTTTTTGTTTTACTATTGGTTTCCTGCTTGTTAACCGATATGAGATGTTTTGTGGTTTTTGAGGAGCTGAGATTTCAAAAAGTGATTACGGTTAGTGCGAAGTACAACCACCATATTACTACAAAAGATAGAAAGAAAACGTCTAAAGCAGAGGGGGAGAGAAAGAGAGAGAGAGAGAGAGAGAGAGAGAGAGAGAGAGAGAGAGAGTGTGTCCTGATAAACCCTACATTATGGGGACAAAATGTCCTCACAAAGATGACAATATCCAAAATCCTTATCCTTGGGGGGACATTTTTGGTCTCCATGAGGAAAACAGCTTGTAAATCTAAAAATGCTAAAAGTTTTCTGTGATGGGTAGGGTTAGGGGTAGGGGATATAATATACAGTTTGTACAGTATAAAAACCATTATGTCAATCATTATGGAAAGTCCCCATAAAACATGAAAACACAGCGTGTGTGCGTGTGCGTGTGCGTGTGAGTGAGAGATTGCATGGGCAGCGAACTAAACTTACAATGGAAGCACTTTGGCCTTAAGTAATTAGATAGTTAAAGCAAAAACAGCAAAGCTGGTCTGTGTTTGTTAACCCCATTTTCAAAACCGCATTACTCCACAAAGTGCTGTGCCTGTAAACGTTGGCATGAAACCTGCCAGGCCGGCACTTAAGATCAAT